>OX101784.1:64653810-64841422 GCA_944452715.1 Ophion slaviceki | reverse complement strand
GTAATGTTTATTTTTAAAATAAAAAACGTTTTAAAATGATAAAAACAGTTAATTTTGGTTTCTTCGGTGAAAATCATATGTTTTATTTGTTTCATTGAGGAAACCCATTTATTCATTCATTGATTGAAGGATGTTTATTTTTATTTTTTTCAATAAAGTTTCCTTTCTTCAATAAAGGAAAGATTGGTTTCTTCAATAGAAAGCGATTTTCTAATTGATGAAAATCGTTCATTTTCTCTTACTTGATGGAAATCGTACTCTTGATTTATTTCGTCGACGATATAATGTATTCCTTTTTTAATCGAACCAATAATCTCTTTTTTTTGGTAAATTAATTTTTTTTTCTCATTGAAATATGAATAAATTATTTCTTCTCAACGAAACAAACAAGAAGAAAGATTTTCTTCAATAACTAAAAATGTGCATTCTTTTTATCAGTCCAAAAAACAAAAAGGTTTTTATCAATTTAAAAGTACGTCTTTTTACATAGTTTCATTTCAAGATAAAATAAACAAATAAATTTCTCAAATGCAAAAATTACAAAATACTTTTCACAATCAATTTTCCGATAAAGACTGTTTTTCATCATCAAACGAAGCACGAACGAACGAGTGTCAAAAATGAGGACCGCGGGTTTTGCAGGTCGAACCGGACACCGTTACAACGCTCGCACACGGCGAACTTTTGTCGACGGTCTCGAGTCTGCGTCTCGAGCTCGGACCTCATCATCTCTCCGCTGGACGGATCAACGTCCGGTATGCGCCAATCGATATTCACACTATTAATTGCCTTTTCTCGTACCTTTTTTTTGGTTCGAAGCGTATTATGGTTTTTTTTAAATCTGTTTTTCTTTCGTTCTCGCATTTTGTTCGGCGCGCTGATTAAAAAAAAAAAATTATTTATACATATACAAATATTGTGTCGGTGAAAGATGCGAAGCGGTAGTGGAAACGAGCGGCTCCGACAGCGAGAGGCTCATCGATCTGCGAGACACCCAAGTCTACGGTGAGTCTTTTTATATATATATATATATAAAACACACACACCTGTATGAATACTGACAAATCGCTTATCGGGGAACGAATAGACCTCGAACTCGAATCAATCGACGAGGCTTTTCGCGTATTTTTAACCGCACAGCCCGCCCAAGAGAATAGCAAACGAAGAAATACATAAATCTAGATATACGTTTTTATACAGGGCGATTCACTTAGTTACTCACTCGAAAACACTTATAAATATTGATTTTAGACGAAAAAGTTAGCTACAAAGTTTGAATGGCTTGTCAATGTTTACATTTTGGTAGACTCAGATTTTTTCAAGCGGAGTTATCAACCTGATTTAAAGGTCACCTTCACTTTTACCCAGGTAAACCCCTGTTTCAATTGGCCACAAATGTAGAGCACAAAAACACCAGACCAATGACCTGCAATATCAACGCTTCAAAGTTTTCAATAGGAGGAAATGTCAATATCAAACATGAAGCGCTTCCGAAAAAAATGGTCTTTCGGATCTTCTAATTCAGGCACCCGCCTTAAGGCGTTACCCCCACTTGTAGCGCAAAAAAGGCCTTTTTCATGAATTTTTTTTAAAGAAAAGTACAAAACTTTTTTAATCGATCAATATACCATCTTAAAGAACACATCTTGAAGAACTTTCAGTAATTTTTGTATTGAAAAATATTACATTGTTTAGTGGCAAATGGCCGTCAATGAAATAATGTTTTTATATACACGGTTTGCGGTGACCAACATTGCGGCGAAGTGGATCATCTGAAAAAAAATGCGGATGGATTTAGTCAAATATAAGTATAAACTAGTCTTTAATCGAAGAATTTTAAAAAATATTCATTTTTCACAAAATGGCGGACAGTCAAAGTTAATGGTTCGATTTTAACGAAAAAAACGGCCGTTTTTTGGCTATAAAACGTCCATTTTTTTCGAAAAAAAAAAATCGAACGATTAAAGACTACATTTTTATGTATTAAATAAGCCTGCAAAATTTCAAGAAGATCGGTTCATTAGTGTTCGAGTAATCTTGGTCACCGACTTCAGAAATGCCATTTTGAGAAAAACGCGTTTAAAGTTTCAATTTCAGTTTACACGAAGAAAATATTTTTTTTTGTAAACTTACATAGAGTCCTCTATTCCGGGCCCATACAGAAGTATGGGTCCGGATACTTATACTTAAAAAAAATGCAATAAAAAGTCGATTTTTTCAAAATCGCAAGTGGGGGTAATCCCTTAATGGGCAAATTTTGGAACACGTCATGCAATAAAAACATCATTTGCGTCTGAAACGACCGCCTTCTTTGCTTGCCTTGCTCCAATTACCGTTTGCTAATTTTTTGGTATTTTAAGGTCATGCCAAGGTGAAGATATAGTGGGTCATTTGTTTTGTTTTTTCGTCCTCTACATTCGTGGCCGATAAAATGGGGGATTCCTTCGAAAAAAGTGGTTTCCCTTCAAAAAACAATTTACGGCTACTGAAATGTAGACAATGACAAACCATTCGAATTTTGTCTCTGACTTTTTCGGCTAAAATCGATATTTTTAGGTGTTTTCGAGTAACTAACTTCTTGTGAATCACCCTGTAAATTATATGTGTGGGGCATTCCACGCCGAATCGACCACTTCTAGACCCGGCCCCTTTTGATTCGGCTGAAATTTAAGGGGCCAGTCCACTTTGGAGACACGAAAAAAGGCTATTTTCGCGATTTTTTTTTTTAAATTTCATAAAAGTTATGAATATAAAAGTTGTTGGGCTGCATAAATGAAGTCTTTAAATACATTTAAAAAAAATTTAATTCATTTTTATTCATTTTTAAGTTCAAAAACTATAGTTTAACGTAACGCCTCAAAAATAAGTAGGCTAGGTAGCTCCATCATAACTCGACAACGGCTTGTCTGAAACAAAAAAATCAAAGTCCATTAGATTCAGTATGACACCAGCTACAAAATGACCCTCGGATCTAAAGTTTTATCAAAAAATAAAAAAATGGCAGATGAAAACGAAAAAAGTAAAAAAAAACGCGTTTTTTTTCGCAGTTTTTCGCAAAAAAGAGTAAAAATAAAATTTTTAAAACCATCGAGGGTCATCTCATTGCGAATCATGTTTACAATATGTGGTTCAAATTTCAAGAGAATCGATTTATTAGTTTGAGGGATGCGGTGGAGCTAGATTTTGAAAACGTTGTTTGGAGAAAAACGTTTTTGAAGTTTATACTATGAAAAACTCTTACCTAAACTCAATCGGCAATTCCTGCACCGTACAAAATCCCTTCTGATTGCTCATCATCGTCGATTTCTTCAAGTCTTGCTTGCTTTCGATTTTTTGAAATTTTCAAAGTGGACTGGCCCCTTAAATATGTTATTCTTTCCTTCTAAAAACGCTTTTGTGATTTTTTCTTACATAATCAGAAATGTGTAGTAAATTTTTGAAAAAATGTTCGGTTTTTGTTGAAATGCTTATAACTTTCTGAAAAATTGATCGAATACAAGCTTTTAAATTTTTTTGTTTTCACATGTACTTTATGAAAAAAAACATATTAAAAAATTATTTAGTCATCTTCGATATGATTTTTGAGTTTTTTTGGAAAGAACACGAATTTCTCAAAGATCGACCTTTTTAATGGTCGATTTTTTTTCGTAAAAAATATGTGATAAGTTTAGTGTTTTTTTGCCGTAGACCCATCTTGCCAGATTTTTACTCTTATTTTTTGCCCAAATTGAAACTTTTTTCTTCTTGATTTTTTCAAAAATGTTTATATCATACCTTTTTCCGATGATAATATTATTTTGAATTGTTGATTCTATGATATTTAATACTTTTTACATAATACTGACATATAAAAGAAGTTTTCCAATGATTCTTAGTCATTTTGAATCGTTTTGGCCGCAAATTTAAATACAACTAGTAACATTTTTGAGCAAAACATTAATTTAAATAAAATAGCACACTGCATTCTTTTTAAAACCATAGAATTTATTAATTAACATAACGGCATCATAAAAAAAACTTAATTTAAAAAATCAGAAATGAACATCTTTCGATTTAGAAAAAAAAATTAAAATTAAAATCTTACAAAAAAGTTGAACTTATAAAAGTTCGTATTTTTTCAAAATAGAAATAGAAAATCATGTCGAAGATGACTGAATATTTTTCATGTTTTTTTTTCATAAAGTACATTTCAAAACAAAAAATTGAAAAAAAAAAACTTATTTCGTCAACTTTTCAGAAAGTTTTGAGCATTCGACAAAGAAACGTCGACTTTTTCAAAAATTGACTACATATTTTCCTGTCCGCCAATTTTTTTTCCAATCACACAGGTGCTGTTAGCAGAAAACAATAACATATTTAAGTTTCAGCCAAATCAAAAAGGGTCGGATCTACAAGAGACAGTTTTATCGTGGAATGCCCCATATATATATAGAAACAGGTAATTTAAAAGTCATTATGTCCATTCAACGACCGGTCCTCGAAGTCCAATGTCTTCAAAGTAACCTCTCCCAATACATATGTATATACACACGTCTACATATAAACAAGGTAATTCACAACTATAAAGGTTCCCTTTGGGATCATATAGGATGTGTCATTGCGGGCAAAACCCTTTTTTTCAAAACGTCGTGCGACAAAAATTGTCCGAGATAATCGCGGTCAAAGTCCAAGTAGTAAAGCTGCTCGCGCGCGGAACATGCAAGCCGGATCGAGCGCAGCTTCGAATCCACCTCCGGACAGGTGCATTGTTTCTTAATATTTTTTTTTCGCTTACCATTCAATACTTGGAGGAAGGAAAAAAATCGCGCCCGAGCATCTACTGTTCCATTGTTGACTCAGCGCTCAGCTCAGCATGGGAATATCTCGGCCAATTTTCGTCGCACGACATTAAGAAAAAAAGCCTTTTGCTCGGAATTACACACCCCATATGCTCACCAAGGGAACCTCAATAGTTACGACTCACCCTGTACATATACATATATATACATATACACATGTATGTATGTGAAGCGGATCGGGAGAAATGATCCTGTCATTTCTCGTTACCAATCGATTCTCTAATTGGAGAATAGCAACGAGTCAGGGGGCGAATGAGAGAGAGAGAGAGAGAGAGAGAGAGAGAGAGAGAGAGAGAGAGAAGAAGCCTCATTGCGGCGCGAAGGGGAGGGAGAACATACTCGTGGGAACGGTCTGAATTTGGTTCGAAGCTTCGATCGGTACCGGTAAATTCAATCAACCCAACAGAGTTTACAGCCTCGATGCGCTAATGGGATTATCAATTAACCAAACCAACCTACGCGATTCGCCCCCCCCCCCCTCTGCGGCGCTAGCCCCGGCCGATGGTCATCGTTCCTCCATTCGGCGGATCTCGCGCCCACTAATATAATGTATGTATATGGGATTTATATATATATATATATATATATATATATATATATATATATATATATATATATATATATATATATATATATATATGCATATATGGTCGATTCGAGCCTTTATCCCGCGTGGCTATTGTATTTATTTGCGCAACGAGCTGTGCATGCCTGTACATTTTAGATCGTGGTATAAGGGTAACCCCACCGCGTTCTCGATGACGAACCATTCGCAAGTATTGTACGTGCAATTTAACAGGCCCCCTTTAGTCCTCTATCTTTCTCTCTCTCTCTCTCTCTCTCTCTCTCTCTCTCTCTCTCTCTCTCTCTCTCTCTCTCTCTCTCTCTCTCTCCCTCTCTCGTGATCCCTACGTGGTTCTCTATGGGTCATTTCAACGGGACAGCAGATAATTCGCGAGCTGGTACTTCTTTTAATCCGATTGAGCCGTTGTGCAGCATGATGATCGGCGGGGCTAATGAGCGGTCCATTGCGCACGCGAGTTTCGAATCAGCGATCCTGTACTTTTGGAGATAGCGGCTGGACGGGATGCTCCGCCGGAAATAGCGTGTCTGGATTTTTTTTCGTCCGTGAACTGATTACGGTTTTGTCATTTTTTTGCGGCCGTGGTGACATTCTCACTTTAGCCTCTTGGACGAGGGACCTTGATTATATCGTTTTTAATATCTGTTTTTTTGTTTGGCTTTTAAAGTCATGGACTTTTTTTCGGGGTGGTTTTTTTTAGAATAGTTATTATATTATATCCTCTTCGTTGTTTATTTGCTCCTTTTCGTCTGGACGTTTATTGAAATGAACATTTTGTCTGTTGAAATTGGAATTATATAGGTTTAAGATTAATTGACTTGAATAAATTAAATAAATTAAATTATAGAAAATGTAGTAATCAAATTCAGTCAATCAGCTTTGCCTTTTTCTCCTGATTCCTCTTCTTCTCCTTCGTCAGCTTTTTCATCTACGTCTTCACCTTTGTCTTCTTCTCTCGCCTGTTTCCCCTTCCCCGGACCCCCCAAACTTCTTCTCCCCTCTTCTTCTACCGCTTAATTTCCTCTTTGCGTTCTTCCATTTCGTTGCAGTTCAAGGCCACGCGAGCACGACGAGACCGGGGGTTTGGTGGCTGTTGGCAACTGCGTTACTGGCGAACTGGATGGCCGATCGTCTCCCGCTGAGTTAGGAGACCTTGCCTCGCCGCGGCCTTTGCACAATGAGAACGAGCTAAAACCACGGGCTAATCGCCCACGTCGCATCATATTTCAACTATTGAGAACGTTGATCACCGCCCTCCTTTTCCCATCCCATCTACTCTCCCGCACCCATCCTCTTCTCTCCTGCCCGCTCCGCAATCCTGAGCCCCGTCACGGCAAAGAGACAATCATTTAGCATTTAGAGCAACATATCGATCGATGATCCCGTGTCTCGATGTCTCGAACACGGATCCCATATTTATAAATATATATATACGTCCCCATTTCCCTATTATCTTATATATATATATATATATATATATATATATATATATATATATATATATATATATATATATATATATGTATATATACACAGACATATATGTATATATACTTACACGTTAATAAATCGTTAATATGTTTGCCTGCGTATGAAATACGCCTGAAAAAGTAGCCTTTCCGAGTGTACGCGAGAGAGCTTTTTGCTTAATCGTTTAGGAGTGTGTGTTGCCGCTTAGCCCTGCCGCACCCACGCTCAGGCCGTAAAACATTGTGCTGTAAGTATATGAATTATATATTTATAAATGTACACCCACACTAGCACACTGTATATATATATATATATATATATATATATATATATATATATATATATATATATATATATATATAAATATATATATATATATATGTATATATATATATATATATATATATATATATATATATATATATATATATATATATATATATATATATATATATATCAGGGTATCCCAAATTTGAGTTCCATATTTATTCCTTTTTCTCACCATCCGATTATCTTCTTCGAAGAAAAAAAAAAATTTGTCGCGAAAGCTCTAGCCGGCCAATGAATATTTAGTGATCGCTCAAGACCTTCGATATGTCCAATTTTGGCCGATTTTTTTCACTCTTCTTTATCATAAATATGACGCTTTGTACAATTTTCAAAACAATTAATCGCTTTTCTTCAGAAACAGATTTTCCAAAGTAACCTCGCACTACTAACCCAAGAATAATAATCTTTGTCCTCATAAAATAATTCTTTAAAGCTCCTGTCCGTAAACAAAATTATAGGTCCCCTGTTTTATTGGGTTAGAAGTGTGAGGTAAATTTGAAGAAGCCGTTTCTAAAAAAAAGGATTAATTGTGTTTGAAAATTTCACAAAGTGTTTAATTTATGAGTGAGAAGAGAAAAAAAATCGCGACAATTGGATATTTCGAAACTTTCGCGCGACCACTAAATATTCATTGGCCGGCTTGAGCTTTCGCGAGCTTAATTTGAAAGTTTTAAAGCGTAAAATTCATCGGTGAGGAGTGAACGAAAAAAATGAATTTTTCAATGAAAATTTTGATTTTTGGGAGGCTTGAGCGACCCCTAGATATTTTTTTTACCGATTGCAGCTTTCGGGACAATTTTTTTTTCTTTCAAGAAGATAATTGGATTGTGAGAAAAAGGAAAAAAATAGAGCTGAATTTTGTGCCACCCTAATATATATGCATAAATTCAGAAATACATACTTCCTATAGAGATGAAGAGGTGAAGGAAAAGAGGAGAAAAATGAATAAATAGACATCCTGAATATATATATATATACATATATATCTTCTTCTCTCATAGTGTTGTGTTCATCTTCCAATTGATTTAAAATGGATCTGTAAATACGCGTCGATGAGCTTTCAAATTAATTTTGAGCGGTTACAGGCGCACATGTATATACGCAGGGTGATTCACAACTATTTCGGTTCTCCTAGTGAACATATGGGGTTGCGAGCAAAACGCTTTTTTTTAAATCTCGTGCGACAATTATTGGCCGAGATATTGGTGCTCAAAGTCCAAGTAGTAAAGAATGGCACGGTAACGTGGTCGTGGAACGTGCAGGCGGAATCGAGTGCGGCTTCGAAACCACCTATTGACAAGTGAATGTTTGAGAAAAAAATCGGTAAATATAATTAACATGGAGACTCGCTTTGCGAATCAATAGTAGTGATTTGATACATTTTGTTTAATGATTAATACAGGGGAAAAAATCGCGTGTGAGCAACTACTAGGCCATCGTTTACTCACAAGGAACATCCCTCAGGTGACACCCTTCGATTTTGGTTGAAATTTGGATATGTTATAAAACACCGAAAAGTAAGCGATACGTATTTTTTTATCGGCGGAAAAACGGTTTTAAGGGATGAAACCACCTCTCGAAAAAAGGCCCATCTCTAGGGGTAATATAGCAGTTCCACACACAAGGAGTCCACCGATTTTAATGAAACAAAAACGACAATTCTTCTAATTCGAAGCAATGACAAATCCACAATAGTGACATTGCAAAAAAAATTAAGGGGTGAACCACCCGTATGCCTTTATTCGAGGGGTCGTTTCACTCCTTAAAACTGTTTTTCCGCCGATAAAAAAAATACGTATCGCTTACTTTTCGGTGCTTTATAACATATCCAAATTTCAACAAAATCGAAGGGTGTCACCTGAGGGATGTTCCTTGTCAGCGTTAGACTGAACGCGAATATCTCGGCGACTTTTTGTCGTACGACTTTAAAAAGAAGCGTTTTGCTCGCAATGGAACATCCTATATGCTCACCAACGGAAGCCTGATAGCTACGAATCACCCCGTATACATGTGTATATACGTGTATGTATATATATATATATATATATATATATAGCACGTCCTACTTTTAGGAGTGGCACCTGAGGACCTTCGACGCGAAAGTTTCGGCCGATGCATGTGCTACCATCGACGTAAAGTTCGAGGCAGTGGTAAGCAAGCGAGTATATAAGTGTCGAGTGCAAAGTGTATATATATATATATATATAAATTTTTGTTGCAATCTGTTGCGTGTTTTATGGATATGGAAAATCGCATAGTTGCGGTCGTGCGTGATAAAACTTTAACGTTGTGTTAACGAGAGAGAGAGAGAGAGAAAGTGAGTGAGAGCAACGGAAAGAAAAAGGCGTCGTATGTATACTTGTAGCTACGTTTCTGGGTCAAGGACATGAGAAAACGAATCGAGACATCGAAAGACAGAGAAGGATAATGGAAACGACGATCCAGAAAGAAATGATCGCTTGTATATATATAGATAATATATTTATATAGACTATATAATTATATCACTTGTATATACCGAGTATTAGGAAGGTCGATGCAAAGCCTTGAGGGAGTGATAGGTCACCTCGTTAGGAACATATCTAACCTAGGTTACTTAGTCCAAAGTCTAAGGCTTTCGAGTTATCATGGTAAGTATGATTTTTGGAAAATTTCCCAAAATTAGGTACTAACTCGTTCATAATGCTCAAACACAATAATTGGTAACTAAAAACTTATTTGCGCCTTAGCTTAATGCGTATTCCACCAACAAACACCAATACAATCATCTGTATCCACACAACTAAGTAAATGGGACGTGTTGAATAATTGAAAACTTGTCAAAAAAAAGAAAACCTCTTATGTTGATGCTATTTTTTAAAAATAGCATTAACCTAAGAGGTAAACGAGTTAGTACCTAATTTTGGGAAATTAAGGCTTTGCATCGATCTTCCTAACACCCTGTATGAACAGGGTGTCCCTCTTATCTCTGCCATCCGAAATAGCCCGGTGATTATCGACGTCACAAAACAACGTTCCAGAAAAAAGTTGTACGGTGTGAAGGTACCGTCAAACGTGACGAATTTTTTTTTATTTCGGTGGCGGCGCTGACGCACCGTGAAGGTCACCTCCACTTTTTTTAAATGGAATGGTATGTTTTTTTCCAACCATCTTGTGGAGCACCTCAAGCCGCATAAAAACATCAGGGGGTCAAAGTCGTTCGAGGTCATTCAAGGTCAGTATCGATGATACAAATCTAAACATCTCGGATCACTACCGAATATTTGGTAGTGATCCGAGTTATTTCGATTTGTATTTCATTTTAATAGGTGACCTCGAATGACCTTGAACGACTTTGACCCCCTAATGTTTTTTATGCGGCTTGAGGTGATCCACAAGATGGTTGAAAAACAAATGTACCATTCCATTAAGAAAAAACTGGAGGTGATGTTCACTGTGCATCAGCGCCTCCACGGAAAAAAAAATCTTTTGTCTGGAACATTTTTTTGTGACGTCGATAATTACCGAGTTATTTCGGGTGGCAGAGATAACAGGGACACCGTGTGTATATATTAGGGTGATTCGTTTCAGGGTAACTTTTTTTTGACTCATCGTGCTCGAAAACCTTCAGTTGGTACCCAAAAACGAAGTTTCGTGAAAGTTTCGTGTTGTAAAAAATATTTAGAGGTCGCGAATCAAAATTGAAGGTTTCCCATTTGATCAACATTGAAGAAAATTGTTTTTCTCATTATTAGTGTTACCATTCCGCGAATTTCGATATCGCGATATTTTCCAAGTGGGTTCTCCTAGGAAATATGATACTTTACAATAAAGTTCATTGAGCCATATTCGTAAATTCAACCGTTTCAGCGGTATCATTATTTCAAGGGAATATTGATATCTATTCAAACGGCTGTAACGCCTAAGCTGTTAGATATATCGAAAAAAATTCAAATGAGAACTATGTAGAGAAAGTAATTTGCTACAAAAAAGTCGTATAAGCCGAGCCCGTAAATTCAACTCTTTCTCAGCTATAGGTGGATGAAGTAAAATAAATAGATTTTTTTTTGTTAAAATAAAAATCTGTTTATTTTATTATATTTATATTATCTATATTTACTATATTTCTATTACTATATTATCTATTTATAAATAGATTTTTTTTAAACAAAAAAAATCCATTTATTTTACTTCATCCACCTATAGCTGAGAAAGAGTTGAATTTACGGGCTCGGCTTATAAGACTTTTTTATAGAAAATTACTTTCTCTACAAAGTTCAGCCGTTACAGCCGTTTGAATAGATATTTTCGCACAATATTCACTAGAAATAATGATACCGCTGAAACGGTTGAATTTACGGCCATGGCTCAATAAACTTTATTGTGGAGTATCATATTTCCTATGAGAACCCACTGGGAAAATATCGCGATATCAAAATTCGCGGAATGGTAACACTAATAATGAGAAAAACATTTTTTTCAATGTTAATCAAATGGGAAACCTTCAATTTTGATTCACGACCTCTAAATATTTTTTGACAACACCCCCCTTTCACGAAAGTTCGTTTTTGGGTACCAACTAAAGGTTTTCGGGCACGATGGGTCAAAAAAAAAGTTGCCCTGAAACGAATCACCCTAATATATATATATATACATATATAGGCGATTATTCATTTCGAAATAGTCGTTTCCGTATACAACCCAATACATGTGCTTCGAATGCAAATGTATTGATAAAAGCCGCCACTATCATCTTCCTTGGCCCTGTCGAGCCCTTATCGTTCCCTGGTACAGACGCGATGAGTCTGGCGACCGTGTCAGTCACCCACACACACCCAATAGGGAAGAAGAGAAATATAGCGACCACCTGCTCTTTTTTTCTTTTGCCATTATTTTAACTTCGTCGTATATTTGCGTACAAGCAAGAATTTGACAGCACAAGTCTTGATATTAGACGATGGAGACTAATCCAACTTTTCGATTATAAAAATTAAAGTACAATGATAATTTTTTTCTCTTTAAATTATCACGATATTTGTCGTAATCTCTTTAGACGGCCGCTATTTTCCTTTGCCCCGTTCCCCACTATCCCGCGCATACGTCTGTGTAAATCCAAATGTACATACAAATATGCATAGACACCCATACTACGTGTATACGCATTCGTAAGTAACGAGAATATGCGCTTTCATAGATATACGTATATATATGGATTTGGGTATTTCAGCTCAACTCAGACAACTATTTCCCTCACCATCGTTGATTTCCGTAGTAGACAACCTCACTTCTGGTGTCGAACGAAGACCTTATTTTTTGTTAACTTTTTCCTCCAGCCCCCCTGCAGCTGCAAAAAATCGAAACGTCCGGGCAGGCCTTTTTTCAAATTCTGCAAAAATGTTGATACGTTTTGGACCGATTTTGTGCATTTTGCGCCGAATCTCAACTTGTGCTTTCGATCTTTACTAATTGTTTCAGTGAAGTTTCGATTTTGGAAATGATTAGTCGATGGATTGGAAGTCAGAAGAGTACTTTTTCGGTGTCGCAAGTAAAAAAAAACTTCAAAAATATGGTTTCACATTAAATTCAATCCGGATGAAAATCGAGTGGGGTGGGTGGGTTTCTTCTGACTTCCAAACTGTCGAATAATCATGCACAAATGCGAAATTTGACGGAAAAAACGAGATTTCGGAAGCTCGAGTTGAGGTTTGGTGAACAATTGACAAAACAGGTCTAAAACGTGCCAAATTTTTTTCAGAACTTTAACTCTAGAGTGGTTACCTTCTTTTTTTTTACCTATCATGGTAACCTGGAGTGATACCACCCCAATTTTGAAAAAGTCATATCTCCGGAAAATTTTCACGAAAAGGATTCAACTTCGGCTCATTCTTTTCATTTTTTAGGGCAGAATCACATAGGCCTACGGCTCTGGAGACTCTCCGAGCATGAAATTGAATGATGGTTGGGGTCACGGGTCGTAAACGTGAGGACGGGAGAAAGGGCGCGAAATTTAAACATGCCTGGGTTGGTTTTTCACTCCAGGTTACCGTTCCAGGGTTAAAAAAGGCCCCAAGAGCACTTTTCGATTTTTTACAGCCGCAGCAGGGCAAGGGGTGGGTGGAAAATTTGAAAAAAATGGGCGTGTTTTTGACATCAGGCGTAGGGTTATCCACTATAGAAACATATAATCAACGGTGGTGGGGGAAATAGTTTTCTAACTCCAGCTGCAATTCCCCATATATATCCACAAGTATATATAGTGTCCCATTTAAATCAATTCACTGGAATATCTTCGAAACCGTCTATGATAGTAAAATGTATTTCCGACGGAAGTTAAGTGGTTTGGGAAAGGGGTAAATTATGTAGCACGAGTAAATATTTTTCTACGTGGACGCGCAAAAGACACGAAAATCAACATTTTTTTCTCTTTTTCCATTTAGAGTGGTCGATTTTTTTATTCACGCGGTCCGTCCGTTTCTAAAATTCCCTACAATTCCCCAAAATTTCCTAAGATAAACTGCATTGGTTGATGTCGGAAAAAAGAAAGTGTTTTCGTTTGAAAAAAATCAAACGTTCCAAAGATATTTGAGTTGATCGATCTAAATGGGTCACCCAATATATATATATATATATATATATATATACACACACACACGACACACACACACAAGCGCACCAGTTTGCAAGCGTAGCTAAGTACATATATTTAAATGCAAAACATACCGCCGGCGTACGTACATATACATGTACAATATTGACATGGTGTAACGCATTTAGGAAATTGTTATTCGAGAAACGATGCGCTATAACGCTGATGACTATTTGTGGCCTAATGTAAATATATATATACATACGTACACATAAATAAACCCTAACATACACATACACACACACATATTTATATATATATATATATATATATATATATATATATATATATATATATATATATATATATATATATATATATATATATATATATATATATATATATATATATATATATATATATATATATATACACAGCAGATACCAACGACATTATTATTAGCTGAGCGTTACGCGATGTATTGTATTCATCAGAGAGATGAGAATGACGGATGACGAATGAATGTTTCGTATAATAAGCATATAGTGTACACGGAGATGTAAAGAGGAAGGACAAAAAAAAGATAATAAAAAAAGATTGCGAGAAACGCGAACAGTGAGAGTTCGTTGGATTTTTCATCGTTGCGATTACCACTTTTGATCCCCTCTTTATCCAGAATGTCATAAGATCGATGAATGCGGAGGAGAGTAAGTGTCGTAAAATGGTCGACCAGGAGAGTCAGCTTTAGGAATCTTCAACCAGGCTTGGAAAATATCAACGGGGCCCAAAATACTTTACTTGGGCCCCAAAACTTAATTGGGGCCCAAGTAAAGTAAACTTAACTTAAAACAACAAACTGAATTTGGGCCCGAAAGTTAACGGGGCCCGAAAAACGACTTCGGGCCCAAAAAACAGGTCGATATTTGTTATTTTTTTCTGATGGAAGTATTGGGACCACGAGGTTGAGATTTTACACACAATTGATGCACAGTCTTGCCAAGTTTGATTTTTTTTTATTGCAAAATATTGATAAATAATGACGTTATGATTGTTTGAAGAAGGTAGAACCATTGCTGTGTAACCAATCGGTGTAGGCGTTTGTGGTAATTAGGGTCATCTCAAATGAAAAATGAAAAAAAAAAAAAAATTACTTCCAGTGTAATAAAACTTTCGAATTACTTGATACTTTGTTCGAATTTATAAAATTACGTAAATAGCAAGCTGTCAAAGATGATAAAAGTTGAGTGTTCGATTAAAAAAAAAACAAACATTTGTTATTAACAAATGGATAAATATATCGAAAAATCGTGCGGTCGTACGATAGAAAATGTTGTAAACTATGCTCCGTCCGAATTTGAAGTTAATCGGATGATTTTGGGATACCACTTGCACCGTTTCATGAAACAAGGGTTTATCGTAGCGGGACGGTTCTGAGCCTTCGCGAAAATTGCCATCACTTGGTCAATTTTTGGGATTTTTAGAAAATCTTTTCTGCAAATGAAGGTTAAGGCTCTACATTATCAAACTATAATAATACAACTGATTTTTGTAACCCCAGTCTGGCAAGAAAATGGGCAAAAAATATAAATATTCATTGCATTCCAATGATGCAAACTTCAATATGAATTCTCAATTGAAGAGGTTATTGCTTTTACTCTTTGGTTGCAACTCCCTCTCCCTCTCTCTTTCTCTCTCTTCCTGTCTTTTCCTCCCCGCCCACCGACTGATTATGTTCTCGAGGATCACGAGAGTCGCTCATCATGTTTGATCCCGAGGATAAGAAGCATACACGGGACGTCTACGATATGGGATACGACAGAGGGCGAACGAACGAAGGCCCGCGCACGACGAGAACGACGATGAACAACATGGTCGAAATCTGACGCTCACCCATACTCACGCTCACCCCCCCCCCCCACACACACACACTCACACAAACGCACGCACACGCACACACACCAACACACAAACACACACACACACACACACACACACACACACACACGCGCACACACACACACACACACACACACACACACACACACACACACACAACACGCGCACACACACACACACACACACACACACACACACACACACACACACACACACACACACACACACACACACACACACACACACACACACACACACACACACACACACACACACACACACACACACCTGTATATATATACAGGGTGTCCCTCTTATCTCTGCCACCCGAAATAACTCGGTAATTATCGACGCCACAAAAAAATGTTGCAGACAAAAGTTGTACGGTGTGTAGGGGGCCGTCAAATCCGACCAATTTTATTTATTTCGGTGAGGCGCTGCCGCACAGTGAAGGTCACCTCCGCTTTTTTAAATGGAACGGTACATTTTTTTTCGACCATCTTGTGGAGCTCTTCAAGTCGCATAAAAAACATTTGGGGGTTAAAGTCGTTCAAGGTCATTCAAGGTCAGTATCGATGATACAAGTCTAAATATCTCGGATCACTGCCAAATAGTTGGTAAGGATCCGAGATATGTAGATTTGTATTGCATTTGAATAGGTGACCTTGGATGACCTTGAACGACTTTGACCCTCTAATATTTTTTATGCGGCACGAGGTACTCCACAAGATGGTTGAAAAAAATGTACCATTCCATTTAAAAAAGTGAAGGTGACTTCACTGCGCGTCAGCGCCTCCACCGAAATAATAAAAAATTGGTCGCATTTGATGGCCCCCTTCACACCGTACAACTTTTGTCTAGAACATTTTTTTGTGACGTCGATAATTACCGACTTATTTCGAGTGGCGGAGATAAGAGAGACACCCGGTATACATATACAGGGTGTCCCAGAACTGAATGCGTTCCCTGAAATGGGGGGTTGCGGGTGAAATTCTGAGTCGATTGATATAAGCATGTGTGGGTCTCAGATCAACCTTTGAATTATTATTCATTTTTAAAAGCGGGAGCCCCTGATTGGCCTGCTTTTGAAAATTAATAATAATTCGGGGATTGATCTCAGACCCACACATGCTTATATCAATCGATTCAGAATTATACCCCCAACCCCCTATTTCAAGGAACGCATTTATTTCTGGGACACCCTGTATATGTATATATACAGTATGACAGTTCTAAAGTGGCCGAATGTTTTTTAAAGGACGGCCGCAGATATTTTGCAACCGACAAAATATGATATTTAATAGTTTCTCGAATCCTCTTCGAAGGAAAGTGTCGCGTATTTTTGTGATGAGTAGTATTTGCCAGCAAAAATAGAGTATTCAGGGGAAAAAAATGCTAATTCCATTTCGAGTTCAGCGGAATGAAGATAATTGAATTCCCAATACGAAACACTCGTAAAAAACTTAAGGGGTTACACCTACCTCGTGGCCGGAAACAAGAGGTATTTTACGAGGGTCATTTCAATATAAACCGGAATTTTTTAATGCCAAGTTATTGGTGATTTTCTTTTAAATATAAATGTGCCTTACTTTTTACATAGTTTCTTTCAACAGAAATACATTTTCTCCATCGGATAGGAAGCTTCTTGATCCCTTCATGGAGAAAAGCTTCCCATCCGACGGAGAAAGTGTATTTCGGTGATGGCTGCCACAGTGGATTGGCTACTGGGGCAGTCATCTTATTTTTTCCGTGAAGGGATCAAAAAGCTTCATATCTGATGGAGAAAATGTATCTCTGTTTAAAGAAAATATGTAGAAAAGTAAGGTACTCCATTTGTATTTTTATAAATCACCAATAAGTCTGCATTGAAAAATACCCGTTTATATTTGAATGCTCCTCGTAGTGAATTTTTTCTGAGAAAACGCGTGCAAGTTTTCTTTTTTTTTTATTACAGAGTATAAATTTAGGTATTTTTCACATTTTTTTAAATTGAAAAATATATACAAATGTGGTAGATACAATGGTTTATTCAGAGCGTTGTTTGAAAAACGTCGTTCGCGGTGACCACTGCAGATCGGAAAAAAATCATCCGAAAGACAAAAGTGAAACGCATTTAGTGTTTGCATGAGATTATGTAATGCTTGCAAAGTGAAAAACAAATCAAAATCAAAGTGAAAGTATCGATTTTCGGTGAAAAAAAACCCTCTATTTTCGTTGATGAAAAACCGATGTATGGAAGAAAAAATTCCTTCATTCGAGCACTGCTTTTTGATATGTAAAAAAAACTTGCAAAATTTGAAATTGATCGGTGCACTATTTTTTAAAGATATAGTGGCCAGCGATTTTGAAAAAATCCTTTTGAGGAAAACGCGTTTAAAGTTCGCTGACTCGCGGAACCTACCTATAAACGCCTATCACTCCCTCAATTCTGAACGGATCGTCTTGAAATTTTCAGAGAATATTTTCGAAATATTATATCCTGGAAATCCGTCGAAAACCACCTATCGGTATTTAAAAAAATTCCAACTAGGTGTGAGCCCTTAAATGGAATTGAATTCTATTTGTCCATTTTAAAATGCATCTTTGATCATTTTTTCTCATAGACGGGATGCAGCCAACAAAATTATGAGG
This sequence comes from Ophion slaviceki, assembly GCA_944452715.1. Taxonomy (NCBI): domain Eukaryota; kingdom Metazoa; phylum Arthropoda; class Insecta; order Hymenoptera; family Ichneumonidae; genus Ophion; species Ophion slaviceki. The sequence goes on along the minus strand of OX101784.1, from coordinate 64,823,109 downwards.
AGTGTTTCTTGTTCGGAATTTAATTATCTTCATCCTGCTGTACGCAAAATGGAATTTCGATTCTTTTCCACAGTACTCAATTTTTTCCAGCAATTACTGCTCGTCACAAAGATTCTCTATATTTTTTTTTTTCAAATTGGACTCGAAAACCGATTGAACATCCTATTTTTTTCGATCGCAAAATTACCGCACAACACCTTTAAAAAACAGATGGAAAGCTTTAAAAAACAATTTTCTTTTCAGGAGTATTTCGAATTTAATTGTCTTCATCCCGCTGTACTCAAAATAAAATTTCAATTTTTTGTCCACTATGCTCAATTTTTCCACCAATTACTGCGCGTCACAAAAATTCGCTATATCTTTTTTTTTCAAATTGGACGGGAAAATCGATTGAAAACCATTTTTTCTTCGGTCGCGAAATTTCCACGAAATGTAATTGAATTTTTTGTGCAGAAAATTTATGGTAACAAATGTTCGAAGCGATGGCCATTAACCTCGACACATTTTTGAAGACGTCGGATAATTTATTCTCTTGACCTTCGAATGGCGATGTTTTTGTATCCGTTGGATACGCTAAAAACTGGTGTGATCACCATCACGCCATTGTGTGAATCACGATTTCCCGTTTTTACACGTGTATTTTGGTGAAAAATCATTTCAAGGTCATGATATCATAGGTCGTTGGATTTGTCCGAATATCAGCTACAACGTCTTAAGGCACCACACCACGGTTCGTGCGCGGTGCGAGGGTGTGTTTTTCGTAATTATTTTCAAGCAAACGATGAATGGATTTTTAAAATTAATACTCATAGTCAATACATACATATAGAAGACTGTATACACATTTTTGTACTCGAATCTAAAGTATAGTTTGCGGAGTACGCCGCTTCCAAGAGGACACTCCGACGAAATTGCTGCTCGGCGGTTGACAGCGATTAAGCCATACGGTTCATCGGAAAGATAAAATTAAAATATATTTAGAAACTAGACATATAGGTTTACAGCATCACGTAGGGGAATTTCGATATCTGAAAAAAATGGCGGACCACCGAATTTTATTTCCGAATTTCATTAAAAAATTTCATCGTTCATAGAAAAAAAATAGAAGGGGGCCCTTCATAGAAAAATCCCTACGTGGTGCCATAGAGACTGGATTTTCGAACAGTTTAAGACTTGGCGCATGTAAATCGCATGAATAGTTTTTTTATTATATTGTCAACCAGGTTGAAAAACGTAGTTTCGAGAAAAACGCGTTCAAAGCCGCACATCTGCCGTTCGGCGCAGTCGTGAGCTTCGAACGGTTTCACATAAAATGCTGTATCTCCGCCAATATTACAAATTACTTGAAAAAATTTGGTGAAAGCATTTTTAGAAAATGTATCTTTCAGAAAACGAAAAAAAAAATGGCAAAACAATTTTTTCTACCGTGGTGTGTGGTGCCTCAATTAAAAAAAAAAACATGTTCCCATTTGAAAAACCATTGATGATCTTAAGGGGTTACCCCCACTTGCGATTTTGAAAAAATCAATTTTTTTATTGCATTTTTTGAAGTATAAGTATTTTTGAAGTATAAGTATAAATAGCCCGGAATAGATGACTCTATGTAAGTTTACAAAAAAAAATATTTTCTTCGTGTAAACTGAAATTGAAACTTTACTCGCGTTTTTCTCAAAATGCCATTTCTGAAGTCGGTGACCAAGATTACTCGAACACTAATGAACCGATCATCTTGAAATTTTGCAGGCTTATTTAATACATAAAAATGTAGTCTTTAATCGTTCGATTTTTTTTTCGAAAAGAAAATGGCCGTTTTATAGCCAAAAAACGGCCGTTTTTTTTCGTTAAAATCGAACCATTAACTTTGACTGTCCGCCATTTTGTGAAAAATGAATATTTTTTAAAATCCTTCGATTAAAGACTAGTTTATACTTATATTTGACTAAATCCATCCGCATTTTTTTTTCAGATGATCCACTTCGCCGCAATGTTGGTCACCGCAAACCGTGTATATAAAAACATTATTTCATTGACGGCCATTTGCCACTAAACAATGTAATATTTTTCAATAAAAAAATTACTGAAAGTTCTTCAAGATGTGTTCTTTAAGATGGTATATTGATCGATTAAAAAAGTTTTGCAGTTTTCTTTAAAAAAATTCATGAAAAAGGCCTTTTTTTGCGCTACAAGTGGGGGTAACGCCTTAAGAACGCAAAAAATATGACCATGACAAAAATGAATTTTCCACCACTGTATCACCCCTTCGAAATCAATCGAATTACCTCCTGACATTTTGAGATGGTCCACCCTGTATGCACACCACATCGACAGGACCATTCAGCGGAGCCGGGGCGCGACGACTAAAGCACACACAGCGACGATGAAGAGCCCGGCGCCCGGTGTGTTATTGCAGCCATGAAAATCTCCGGGAATAGGGCCGCGGAAATCTCGCGCGCCCGGAGTGACGAACTCTTTTTAATATCAGCTCGCGAAGAGCCCGGCAAAGCCTGGAGTCTCTCTCTCCCGGCGCGTATTTAAATGCCCGCGGAGCAAAGTACGCTGGAACCGGAAAAGCTCGTCTTCGTCCGCCTCCTTCTTGCTCCAGCACGGTCTTCAAACGTGATCACGTGTGCCTGTGTATGCACATAGGCACACACATATTATACGTATGGGCGATGCCCTTTATTTTCTCCAGCCCCTATGCGATATGCATACAGGGTGTCCAATTTTGGTTCAGTGTTCGAAATAACTCGGGAACAGCGAAGCGAACGGAAAAATCCCGAGACACGTATCGAGTTGTTTCGAACGAGGAGTAAAATGGCTGAAGAGCTTTTTTATTTGGTGCACGTTTTCAAGGTGATTTCAAGGTCAATGGGTTTTTTAAAATGGGTATCTATATTTTTTATAGTGGTATCTTGAACTAGGTGAAAAAAGAGGCAACTTTTGTACGACTTTTTTTTAATTCGGCTATTATTTTTTTTAATGACAAAAGATGTGGAAAATAATGGCTTTTAATCTCGTATATTACTCAAAAAAATCTATCGATCATTTCGAAATTTTGTACAATTTTAGATAACAATATTACGTTCTATGTGAACCTCAAGTTCTTTAAAAATCATTTTCACCAATTATTTTATCATTGACAAATACTGTAGTAAACATTTTAGGAGAAATAGAATATTGTTTTTCAAACAGGTACCATTTTTCGAGTTTTCACTTTTCTGTGGATTTGCAGGGTTCGCATAGAGCGTGTTGATCTTGAAAATCTAAAAATTCTTGGCTCTCGTATTTCAGATCAATGCACCAGACGCTAGATTGTACGAAGAAAAAAATTGGAAAATCCAAAGATGTAATAATATGAAAAAATGTACATTATTTATAAAATTATAATATTGATAAATTTTAATTGTGTAGAATAAATAGTTTCGACACAAATAAATTTTGAAAATTCGCATAGTTTCGGTTGCTTAAAGGCATCCTTAAGGGGAATTATTTACACACCCCCCTTAGTGCGGTGCACAAATAATTGACAAACTGGAATACTGATACTGAGCCGAGCATTTCGAATAACGCTGGCCACCGTGTTTCTTCTCAAGTCGTGACAAAAGCAGCCTACATTCTGACAAACGACAAAGCTTCGAGTTTGTTTGAAAAAATGGTTTAAATGACCGAATGAAAAAATGTTTCGGATAACAGTAACCACTTGTTTCACGTGGAAGGAGATGCCGCTATAAAAAACAGGTCTCCAATGAAAAAAAAAACAAAGTTGACCTTGGAATCACCTTGAAAACGTCCAGTAAAAAAATGATCTCGCCATTTTATTCCTCGTTTGAATATGCCCGACACGTGTTTCGGGATTTTTCGATTTGCTCCGCTGTTCTCGAGTTATTTCGATGTTTCAAGATAAATGGGCCACCCGGTATACCTCCGCGGGATGTCGCGTCTCCCGGGCGAAGTCAAGCCTCTTGTCGCGTTATTAAAATTATTCTAATGCCGCGGCACTGCGAGAGCGGGTGAGAGCGATAAGGAAGAGGGAGGGTGAGGAACAAAACGCGCGGGAGAGAGAGAGAGAGAGACAGAGAGAGAGAAAGAGAGAGAGAGAGAGAAAGAGAGAGAGAGAGACGAAAACAGGTCCGCGAAATCTTTTTCCCCATAGAAATCTCCATTGTACTAAATTCTACTCAGACGACTTTTCTCCCGTGCATCGAAAAATGTTTATGCGTATGCAGATGCGACTGCAAGAGGAAAATGAATCACGCGGAACGTCTACGTGCCTGTATAGTAATACGTCCAACTGATTTTTATTTTCGCGCTTTTATTTGACCTAATAAGGCTGCGAAAATACGATGTTGTGAGACATCTGTTACTTTTGGAAATACTCCAAAACCCAAATATACCTAGACCCAAACAGACCAAATTTTTCGTTGGCTCCAATCGGATGTGGGGATTTTTAGTATGTATTAATCAGCATGGAAAATCGTTTTCTATGATAACCTCCAACAGGTCTGCTGAAACTTGGGGCCCGAAAAAGGGGTCGAATTTGATATTTTTTTCTGATGAAAGCGGTGGAAGACGGAGGGCGGAATTTTACAGACAATAACTACATAGTCTTGCGAGGTTGGAGGTTTTTATTTATTGAAAAATGTTGATAAACAAAGAAGTTATTATTATTTCAAGATAGTGCCGTCGTCGCTGCATGGCCAATCGGTGTGGGTGCTTCTGGTAACCAGGCTTATCCAAAAGGAAAAATTAAAAAACAAACTTTTGGTATAATAATAAAACGTCCGTATGACCGGATGGTTTTTTGCAATGTTGATCATTTCGAAAACGGCAAGCTGAATAACAAAAAGTTCGGTTTTCGAAAAAAAAACAACTTCGATAATTTGTTATTAACAAATGGATAAATGGAGATTAGAAAAAATCGACTATTTAAAAAAATGCCCTATTGCAGTTGCCGTAAGGTGCAATAAGACGCCTGTTAAAATGTGAGCACTTAACAATGATATTTATAGGTTCCTCATCGCGATTTTTTATTTCCCATGCTCATCACATGGAGAAAACTTGGTTTGCTACTTTTGAATTTTATAACTCGCCAACGGGTGAACGTACAATACTGGCCACGATATATTCTTTGTAGGGAATTTAATGCTCCATAAAAAAGGTCTCTTATCGTTTTATGATAAATGTACTCTTTCGAAAGTTATTCAAGGCCAAAATTGAATTTAAAGTAAAACTCAAGATTTTTTCACTTTTCCAGCGAAACTATCAGCCTCATCATAAAATGTCATAGGACCTTTTTTGTTGATCATTTCATTTTCTATAAATTCATACGATTGAATAGTTTAACAATTTAGTAGTTCGCCAGTTAACGGCTTTGCAAATTCATTTTTTGGCGAATAGTTGCTGTGAAACTAATTGTTAGTTCCGTGAAACTTATTGTGATATTAGCCAAGAATATAAATAAAAAGACGCGAATTTTTATTAACTTCCCTTTTATTGATAATTTACAGTAGAAAAAAGTTATTAAGACATTTTTTCATAACTTTTATATTGATATATATTTTATTTTCTTTTTATTGGTTCGTTCTTGTCGTACAGTATCTTTCCCTTTTTACGAGCCCGAATCCACCTCACCGTCGTTCTTACCTCCCACTCCACATCCCCGCCCCCTCTATAGCCCCTTTCCGCAACTCGCCACTACCGCCCACTCCACACCCCCGCCGCCTTGCGGCCGCAGCGGACTTCCCCCTCTGCATCGTATTCGCCATGACATATCTGCCATGGGCATAGGGAAACTGCGGAAAACCTATACCGATAAAGCCGGTCAGAAGTTCGCTTCCCAGTCACGGAACAAGTCGCTTTCGTCGAAAAATGTCGAAGAAAAACACTTCACGACGAAAGTACGCGACTGGGATTCGAACCCAAGACCCCCGATCCACTGGCCAGCACGCTAACCACTAGACCAACGCACCGGATCCTTTTATATTTATAATTAAAAGCATCACTGATGCTAATTACCATCGAGGGCTCTAAGAAATTATTTATAGGATCGACGCTCATAGATTCTCTCCATGTAAGTACAAGCTTCGAAAGACTCATACAATATAGTATTGTTGGATAAGGTTACGACCCCCCCCCCCCTGCTGATGGAACTGGAATTTTGCACGAACCTTCCTTTTAATATTTTAAGACAACCTCTGAACAGATTTTTCGCGAATGGCAATAGTTATCGAGATATTGAATTTTAAAGTATTTTTTTAAAGGTAAGGTTCCGAACCCACCCCCTGATAGAGCTGAGATTTTGCACAAACCTTCCTTCTAATATTTCAAGACAACCCCTAAAGGGATTTTTGGTGACTCGCAATAGTTTTCGAGAAATTGAATTTTTTTAACGCGCTGAGTACATCTATATCTGCTACGTCTCCGTTCACACAGCTACATATATCGTTGCGCTCTTCGTTTCGTCCAAACAAAAATACCCAAACAAACCCAAACCCAAAAACGGCAAGAGTACGATATCCGGGGCGCCAATATTTGACGGTGAATTTAGAGTTATCGAGTAAAAATAAACAAAATATGAAAAGTGGTAAAAGTTGATGTTTCCCTTCTTTTGCGTTCAAATTAGACATTTTCGATGGTAATCGAAATTGACGATTTTTTTCGAATTCAAAAATTTCAAGGAACATCAGGCAAGGTAACTTGGAAATTTATAGTTTTAACAGTGTCTCAGAAGCCAAAAATTGATTATAAATACCACTGCCATGTTTTCCTCGCTTATAAGTGCGACTAGACAGATAGTAAAGTAGTACTTTTAATCGCTAGGAGTCCGAAGAGGGATTCGCAGTATGCGCTTCATCCCTCTTCGTACTTCTAACGCTCTAAATTTATGTAAAACATATGGTTTAGTAATTTGGTGTAGCAATTATATGGAATAATTCTTATTGTCATAATCAAACAGAGAATATGAATAAATAAAACATTACAATCTCGGAATTTATGTTGCGAATCATGTAAATACTACGTTTAGTGGTATTTATATGATACCACTAACGAAACCCAAAGAAACCCCAAGAAATCCAAATAAAGAAATAATTTTTGAATCTCAGCCGGTCGATTTCCATTATTTGCGATAAAATAAAGATATTGTACCCATGCGCCAACAACAATCGTCAAATTTTGGCCTATTTCCAATTATCGCTAAAATCACTCATAATTCCTTAAGGAAGCCAAAACGGCCCTTTTTTATTCTTGAAATTCTCATTATTTTGGTTCAAATATCAAGAATCAACAGTAAACACTTGGCGCCACGAATATCGTACTATCACCCCAAAAACTGCGCGTCGCCAAAAATCCCTTTAGGGGTTGTCTTAAAATATAAAAAGGAAGGTTTGTGGAAAATTTTAGCTCGATCGGAGGGGGAGGGTTTTCGGATCCTTACCCGGATTTTTCAATTGATACGATTTTTTCTAGGAATGTTACGGTTTTGAGGAAGACGATAAAATTTGAGAGCAATCATTGGGACAACTACAAACGAGGCCAGCTCACTTGGCGCTACATCATTACAAAAAGGAACACCTTTGTGTGGGATTCATATTGGAGCCGGGCGGGCATGCAAAATCTTCGGCGAATTCCGGCATATTTGACATCGGTCCGATGATCCGGAACTCATCAGGACTGTGCGAGTCACGATTAATCATGTCACGTAAAAAATCAGTTGAAGATTTCGAGCACATTATATTTGCCGCGCTCATCCAAAATAATTGATTCGGCGTCATGTCGATACCGGGCAATTTTTCTTCTATTCCGTTCTTCGCAACCCAATTATTGTATGCGACATAGGCCGCTTTTATACCTCCGTTATCAGCCATATTTTCGCTCTTCGTCCTATCACCGTTCACCTGCAAGAAGAGCCAAACGTCAGGAAAAATCGCCCTTTGGTCATAGCGTGAAGGAATCGTAGGAGCTGTTGGCGTGGTGCCCCCCCTCCCCTCCTCGTTTCCCATGAAAAATCGAACGAAAATATTTAAATTCGAATAATCGATTAATAGTATTTGTGTCACCCGAGCAAGCATAAAGAAATAATGTAAAGAAACTTGAAATATTTTCTTCGTCGTATACGAAACTATAGTTTCGTAACTTCTATAATCTATCGTAATTCTATGAGTCGATCAAGAGAATGCAAAATAGCGGCGTACGAGTCGCTATAGCACTACTGGTTTTCAGCCAACCCTCTCCGCTGTACGCAGCATAACTGTCGTAAATTTAATCCTGGAACTACATTAGGCCCAAAAAATAAAGCATATGAAAAAAAATCCTAAATGTGGAGGTCATTTTCAAGAGGATGTAACTCGGAGAAAAATAGTCGCAGACCAATTTGTAAAAAAAGCAAATTGAAGCTTCAAGTTTCTAGTTTACAAATTTTTAGTTTAAAATTTTTTATCGGTAGCTCTTTTTGAGTAATCATAAGAAAACCACAGGGAAAACATTCAAATTTTTTGCTTGAATTTCAAAAGGTCCACGGACTTCAAAATTTCATTTTCAGTAATGTTGTTAAGAAGTTTCTTTGCATAATTTTATCCCCTTTAATTTGAGCGGTCTGAGAGCCTTGTACCATGATTTTTCGCTGCGTTATCGTTGTTCAAAGCAAAAAAAGTTAGTTTTGACTTTGGTAATTAATTGCACGAGAAATAATGGTCGTACAGAACATTTAGGGAGGATTTTAAAAACTGTAAAGTATTCTTTACACGTCGTAGTTATTGATTATTTATTATAAAATGATATTCCGTGCGAGAATGTTGATTGAAAATGAAGTAAAAAATTGCGGATTAAAGGATATTCGCTTGACTTGGCCTAACTTTGCAAATAATGGATAGACTAAGGATGTTGACCGTGACTTTTTAACCTCAAAGTATACCAAAGAAACCCTGAAAATTTCAACGCGCTGCGATTTTTTCCTCATCGTGTTCGGAATGTGTGAAGTTGTCGTTTTCGCTAAAAATCAATTTAGGATGCAATCAATATTTTTTTATTGATTTTTAGAGCTTACCACTTGAAAACTAGAAACTCGGAGCTCCAATTTGCTTCTTTACAAATTGCTCGGCGACTATTTTTCTCCGAGTTACAAACTCATGAAAATGACCTACAAATTTACGATTAATTTGTTAATTTTTGCGGCTAGTGTATGAGTGAAATATTTTCGTTAATTTTATTAGTTTCAGCAGTCAAGTACGGGGGGACATTGAAAAATAATGAAAGACAAAAAATAGACGTGGATGAACAAAAGTTGGTTTTTTCGACGATAATTTTCATATAAAGAGTGATACATGTTTTACGATTTTCAATTAATAAAAAAAAACGCTCGTACTTGACTGTTAAAGCAATCTAAGGAGCTACCGTTGAAATTTTAAGTCGATTGTACGAAAATTGTTCGAGTTTTGTTGCTTGCCGATTTCGAAAAAAATGGTTTTGAGACGAACGTGTTCAAAGTTTTCGGTACCGGCTAGGAAGCAAATACACGAGTGAATTTGCAAAAGCGTGGAAGCTTCTTGAGTCGGTGGGTTACGTGATCCTCGTTTGAAACGGTTTTTACTTCAGGATAAAATGTTTGGACGGTATTTTGTGTAGCCGGTGTCACATCCTGCGACGTAGTCGCACAACTTTCTCTATAGCCTGACTCTATAGTCTGACGAATACACGGTTCTAGGACCGATTTCTCCGAAAAGTCGTAAAACAAAAAATATATTCAACTGCGAGTCAGATGACTCGAAGATCACCCGCCAACAGACCCTAACATTGTCTCGATTTTAACCCGTACGGGAACCAAGGATACACCAAGGGCTCCGGAAATCTCCACTCGAACCGGCCATAAAATCGAGAGTGCGACGAAATACGAATGCACGTGCAAGGCCCGGGATGCGGCTAGTCGCTACGTTATCGCGAGGCGACTCGGCACCGAGGCCCCTGATTTCACGTAAACAAATCCAACTCCGCGTGCTTTCTCTCGGAAAACTCGCAGGAGGGAGACTTCTATGTCACCCGCCTTAAACGTATACGTTCGACCTACAGCCCGCGTAGAAAAGTCGAATCCGTTTCTCGCGCTCTAAGATCGTACAGAGCTTCAAGTGATTCTCGCCGTCCACAAATATATATTAATATTTACGGCGACCGAAAATCTTGTGCGCCAGAAGCGAGGGCATCCGGCCACGAGCGAAGGCCCATATTCATAAGAGCGTCTACCGATATCGTAACGAGCGAACGAGCACACAGCTACGCACACCGACAAATGTAAGCGAACCACATCATTCGGTTAATTTTCTGAATTATCCCTTTAAACTACTGTTATTTTTAATTCACATTTAAATCCTACTATCCATTTGTAATAAAACGTCGGTTGAATGTATATGAGCTTGTCGAATCATGCCTCAATACCGAAATATCGCGTCAATTCCTTAATTCTATTCTTTCCCACGCACTACCCCGTTTTACTCTCATCCCGTGCTATTGTGCTAGGCGGTAGGCAACAAGAAGGGAAACAAAAATGTTATGCGAAAACTACTTTAAAACTGTTTTTTTTTCAGCTATAAAACGGATATGGATCATATTTTTGAAGGTTCAAAGGATTTTTTTCATGTGTTTCCAGAAAAACTTTGCTTCGAAACTTTTACAGTGGTGCCCTCACTTCAATAGATATTCAAATTTCAAAAATAAGTTGATTGTGGGCAAAATAAATACATAACATTTGCCGGTCGATGCACAAACAGAAGAATACTGGAAGATCAACATTTACTATCAAGTGATAAATAGTACATGCAGACTGCGCATTTATCAAATTGAATATGAAGAACTAAGAGGATTTTGTCGATAATTATTTGTAAATCTTACCAAATGATACGTCAGCGTTAGAAGCTGAAGCGATGGTCATGAAAAATATACTTTCATTAAAAATTATGATGATATAAGTGCTGGAAATTTAGGAAAGCATTTTAAGGCGGGATACCACTGTAAAGGGTAAAAAATTCAATTTTTTTTCATTTTCACAAAGCATACATGTTCAAGTATGTGTGAAAAAATGCACCGGTTGAAACATTGAAAAGTGACGAAGTAACAAACGATTTAGTGAGAGCCGGTAGCAGAGCGATTTAAGCGTACACAAACTCTCATACGTATTTTTCGCGAAACGGCTTTTCTCGATCTGGCCGGACTCACAACTCCAGCGATAATTAACCGTTTTTCAATTTTAATAAACCAACATTTTCGTAGTCGCTGTAGCTGTCGTTGTACGTAGCCGTTTTTTTTAATAAAGTATTTTTAAGCCTCCGAATATAAGTACAAAATAGCCAAAATTACACTGTTTTTAACGCGCGCCACTGAGTGAATTTGTTTCCCGAAAAACGTCTACTTACGATGAGAATTACAGATTATAAAAGTTTTTTATTAAAATTTTCCAGACTAACCATTGACAAGTTATCGATCCGACCACGTTCTTTATACAGACGCTCAATTATGTCTGAATGACGTTGTGAATTGTGTATTTCTTTAAATAAAAATTTACACGAAATAAGTTCAGTATATGGTTAACAACGTATCTTTTTCAAAATCTCAAGTGAATACTCTATTAGACAAAAAAATCCGAAAAACGATCTATTTTCTGCCCGCCATAGTGGTGTCCTCTCTCAAAGCTTCATATTTTATGTCTATTGAGTGATTATCGACTATTATGTAAATTAAAAAAAAAGACGATTGTGAATGAAACCACATTTTTGTCAAGTCAACCTCCCCTATCCCCCCAAAAAAAGAATGCTGGCTCCACCAATGGCCGCCGGATAGCGCGACAATTCCTGTGCGTCTAATTGAGGGGAAGAGCACACTTACGTTAAGGCCGACCGCTTGGACGGTGTAATTGCTGTACTGCTCGACCAAGCATTTTTCACGTTTGAGGTATTCTTTTTTGCTGCTCGGTTCCAACCAGTTGGTCGCATCGCCCTTCCAGTCATACCGCACACCTTTACTGCCGAACGCATGTGTCATTTCGTGGCCGATGTCGATACCAATGGTCCCGTACCTCATGTATTGCGGTCGATCTTCGTCGAAGAAAACATCTTGCAATATACCGGGCGTCACTACTGTAACATCAAGCAAAAAATCATGCCAATTATTCAATACACATTCGTACGCATTGTCACATAGAAATAGAATACTATTCACCGAAAGAATTTGTCCTGGAAGTGTACTCGACCCACGCTAATACATGCAATCCATCATTTTCTCAGGGGGGTGTCGGCATCGGCCGAACTTGTAATCCGCATTCCACAGCGACAACTTGTGAACATTTTCGTAATAATGGTCTTCGTCCATATCAAGATTTTCGTAAACCTTGTCAAGCTTGTCGTCGGAAAGTGTATCAATATAGGCAATGAAAGCGGTTATTGCGTCGACTTTTTGCAGTGCCTTCGATTTTGTAATCCCGTCCATCCAGCTGGCCTGATGCATTTTGTGATCGGGAAAGATATTCAAAAATTATGGAACAGCCCGTACGTAAGCTTCGAACGAGAAGGTTAGTAGTCGCGCTAGTTCGTACAACGGTAATAATAACGCGACTACTACAGCACGTACGCGTTACGTACGTAACGCGACTACTACAGCACGTACAGCGCATACGCGTTCGTTGTACGAAGTAGGGCGACTACTAAGCTTCGAAGGTGAAGCTCAGTAGTCGCGCTCCTTCGCACCTAGTACTAGTAACGCTAGTACAACCGACGCGTACGTGCTGGTCTATGATTTTGTCCGAAGTAGGGCGACTACTAAGCTTCTCGTTCGAAGCTTAGAAGTCGCCCTACTTCGTACGACGGGTGCACGACCATCGGAGACTGACCAGAAACGTTTTGTAACACGCGGCAAAGTTCGACCAGGTAAGGCTCTGCGCCAGTCGTAATCTCGTAATGTCGAAAGACTGGGTTATTGATGCGCAAAAATCTGCTAATAAATCTAAACGTACCGTTTGGAGCAATTGTGCAAGGGCTTTCCTAATGTCATCTACCATGGAGTCAACCTCACTTTTGGTATCGGCGCTCAGGCGATTCATCGCAGATACAATGGCGAATGACATACTGAAAGCACTGCGAAAGCACACTTTCTCTCTTGGCGATGCCTCGGTGACTCCGGCAAGAATAGCCTTACCCGAGTCGAAATTTTTAGCCTCCTCTGAACCCTCGAAGGACCCATTTCTTTTGTAATACATAACCCGCCAGCCTCCGTTGAACCTACGAAATCTCATTTGTCGAGTTCAGTGCCATGAAGAGACCTCCTCTTGGCCCAGGGTAGCCTCTGCTAGACCTCCCAAACCTTCTCTCGACCCCCAGTTTCAGTGAAACGTGCAGAGCACAGGCCTCCTTAACCTGCTTTCAATCTCAAACTGTTGCCTCGACCCCACCTAACCTGCTTTCGGCCCAAATTCGATATCTCCTCCATCGTCATTCCATTGTGACCTGATCGGTAACCCGTTCGATGACGAAAATAATACGAAATTAATAAAAATACATCGTCCCCTTATCAAATTAATAGTCCAATATTAATATGCGAAAACAATCAAATTTACTCAATATCGATTTATTATTATTTTATAGGTAATTGATAAAAGAATGCTTGTGTATACAGTCTTACTCCAATTCTATCGGATTAATAGGCATTTTCCTGTGAGAAAAAATCTCACAGGAAAATTCTTTAAAAAATGCCAGTCTATCCAGTATAAGCTTACGCGACGTTTTTCGTTCTTGACATTTCTTCTTAAGCCCTCTAGTTCTTGAGTTACATTGCATTATCTAGAATTAGTCTTTTTAGCAAAAAATGAAATAACATTGCGAAAAAAATCGTACAAAACTTTATAAAAAACGCAAATGAAGTTCCTGCTATCCCGTTTAAGTTCATCATGGATAAACGTAACAATTTTATTTCCATAAGTCATGCGTTCAATTCTTGATGGTCGAAAAAAAGCCGAAAATCAGTCACGTATAAAAGTGCGTACCGGGTCGAAAAGAAAATGATAAAAAAATATTTCAGAAAAGCAACATACAGCTGAATTTATTCCCGTCAAAACGCCGTTCGGTAAATTTGGTTATCTTTTTTTTACGAAGCTATGTGACTTTTAGTGCAGCAAGAAATATCGACTGGTGTATCCAAACATTTAAGCGACGGTATATATTATATAATACTTTATATATATATATATATATATATATATATATATATATATATATATATATATATAATACTCGAAATATGTGGTTGCGTTAATATATTCGAATATACACTACCAGTCAAAAGTATTCGGACACTTCAGATAACTGCAGAACTTAATATCACTTTGGATCATTGCAAACTTATGTTAGAATAATAATTATTTTACGAAGATACTATAAAGCTCTGTGAAATTACTTAATCATATAGATCTTTATAGTATCTTCGTGAAATAATAAATGAAATGAATTATATTACTCTAACATTATTTGGCAATTATCCAGCGCTCAAAAGTTTTGCGATTATGTGGAGTGTCCGAAAACTTTTAGCTGGCAGTGTATATCTAAATAACATATAATGTTGATTTCTATATGGAACGATAGGGTGTTAATTATAGTCTATTTCATGTTCTGAAGGATTGAAATTGTCGGTTTAGAATTCAACCTCATTCGATGTTTTCTTTTTGTTTTTGTTCGTATTGTTTTTTTTTTGTTTATTCAATAATGAGTTGATAAATGGCGACGGCCGATTACCGTCGATTTCAAATAAGATGTTTGATTTTTCCTTGTTTTCATTTTTAGCACGTCGAAAATTAAAAAAATATTTCCACGTGTATGTATGAAGCATATTTTTATTTTTTCCCGCTAAATATTATGATATTAACTAAACGCGTCTATTTGATTTTTTTTAAAATTTGTATTAACTAGATTTTTCATAGAACCAAATTTTTCCTATTGCATTCCATTATTAAAATGATTGATTTAAAAAATGTTTATTTATAGAAAATCAATCTATTTAAAACCGTCCAATAACTACATATTTTATTTGATCCTAATAAATCTGTGATTCGGTTTCATCAGTTTAACATTTTCATCTGTTCAAAAAAACAATTTAGTCAAGTTCACTGAATGGATCTAGTTATTTTTTTTAATTTACCTTAAATAGAATATTTGTAGAGTTAAGCATTTTTCTATTTGATTGAACTAATGGTCCATCTTTATTGCAACACTCATATCAAGGGGGCGGGGGGTAGTGAAGGTGGAGAGAGAGGAATTCACTACCCCCCGCCTATTTTATATATATATATATATATATATATATATATATATATATATATATATATATCCTCTCTCTCCACCTTCACTACCCCCCGGCCCTTTGATATGAGTGTTACAATAAAGATGGACCATTAGTTCAATCAAATAGAAAAATGCTTAACTCTACATATATTTTATTTAAGGTAAATTAAAAAAAAATAATTAGATCCATTCAGTGAACTTGACTAAATTGTTTTTTTGAACAGATGAAAATGTTAAACTGATGAAACCGAATCACAGATTTATTAGAATCAAATAAAATATGTAGTTATTGGACGATATTAAATAGATTGATTTTCTATAAATAACACACACACACACACACACACACACACACACACACACACACACACACACACACACACACACACACACACACACACACACACACACACACACACACACACACACACATACACACGCGCGCGCGCGCGCGCGTGTGTGTGTGTGTGTCTGTGTTTGAAAAATCTATAGCTTATGTGATACAACAAATAGTTGGAGGTATTCATTTGGTCTCTTATGCCATATCAGCGACCAAAATGTTATAAGCACTCGGTAGCATAGGGGCAGCGGCGCGTAGTTATGAGTAGGTAGGACTAGGTTCAAATCGCATATAGGGCAAATATTTTCTTCGAAAAAAATCATTTCCAAAGGCCAGGGAATGACGAATTACGATGAAAAATCCTTGTAGTAAAGCTCTCAAATAATGCGTTCATTTTATTTTCGATTTATGAAATATTTTTTGCATATAGTACACTAAGCTTTACAGTGTACATTGTAAGCAAATGAAGATTAATTTGAATCTCATCTTTATTAACATATATAAATATATTTGAAAGAAATATGATCGTAGTAGGCTGGGAGACAAGGAAAAAAACCTATTTTATTTAAATAGATTCTATATAAATTAATTTTTTTGTTTAGCCGTGTACAGTAGGCCGAAAGGGGGGTCAGTAGGTTCTGCGGGAGCGCTCGAAGTAGGCCCACCTGAGGTTCCGTAGGTTCAATTGTGACCCTCCCTGACCTCCTTTGAGTCAAAAAGTCTACTTTCTGCCATGCCGGAGGTTCATCGGAGGCTCTAACGCATGGTACTTTCAAACATTGTACCCTCCTTTAGATACCCAATAACCCGCTCACGCCGATTTCTGCTCGCCTTCATTTTGTGGATTGAACGCGGCTCGAAAATTTCGACTCGGGATTTCGTCATATCGAGGTTTCGTTATTTCGAGATCGTGTTCTTTAAAATGTTCTTGAAAATATATATATACATTTATTAGTACCACATATATAGGGATTTTTATAAAGAAAAAAAGGTTTAAATTGGATAAATTTTCACGGGCAATTCGCAATTGGAGCACAATGTATATTATTATGTTGCTGTATCAAGGTTTTTGGGTGTCTATCAGAAGGGAATGGACAAATCTTCGTTATATCGAGGTTCGACTGTATTCGCAAGAGATACAATCGAAGATGCCCCAAAGATTTGGGCACAAGTCTTTGGGTTTCTTCTTAGGCGAGAGATAACTGTGACGGGTGAAAAAACCCATTTCTTTCGTATCTTCTGACAAAATACATATGCAAGAATACGTGCAAAAAATGTCAAGTTGAAATGTTGAAAATTGACCAAGTTGCAGACGATTTAGTGAGAGCAGTTAGCGCAACGATTCATGTAGTCTTTCACTCGCGTTTTGCTCGAAACGACTTTTCTCGACCTGACCGATTTTCAATTGAAAAAACCCAAAATTTCCGTAATTGCAGTAGCTATCGTTGTATTCCGCCGTTTTTTTTTGTTCAGTATTTTTTTGAACATGTGCCATTTTGGAAAAAAAAACATGTTTTCCGAAAAACGGCTACGTACAACGCGAACTACATTCATGCAGATTATGAAACTTTATTTCTTTCTTCAGACGAACCATTGTTACTGATCCGGCCGTGGGATGACATTTTTTATGCAGAGCCTCTTTTATACCTCAATAACGTTGTTCATTTTTTTTTCATAAAAAGCTACACGAACTAAATGTTGATTAATGCTTGATAACTTTTTTGAAGTCCCAAATAAATAATCTAGTAAGCGAAAAAAATAGGTACTAACGATCTTCTCACAGCCCGTCACAGTATTCCTCTATTGGCACAAAGACCCGTGTCCAGGATAGAAATAATATTCTGTTCAAGATCGCCAACATTTTCTGAACGGTCGGTAAAAGAGTGGATTTGAAACAGCAGTTAATGCGAAAAGTCATTCGTTGTAGTAATTCATTGAAACCGAAATGAATGCTCGTTCTTGAAACGAAAATGACATTCTTGAAATGAAGTTCTTGAAACATCAATAAAAAGAATGTCAATAGAGTGGATAGTAACAGTGTTTTTTCTCAAGCCCGAATAAAAACGCCCGAAATTGAGGCCTCCAGACTGGAATGGTGCCTTAAGGGGGAGGATACCTTTAGGCATAGAAATTTTTTGGTGATTATCATGACTTTTTCTTAAGGAAAGGTTTCATCATCATTTTTGGGACTTAGGTAGTATAGTACTAACCTTTGGCTGTTAATTGTTATTTTTTTAAATTAATCTTCAAAAATGGCGGAGGTATGGCCCGGTCGTCTAAACGGCATTTTCAAAACTGGCGTGACGTATAGCTGAAAAACTAATCGACCGATTCTGATGATATTTGGTATAAATATTTCTAACCTTATTGTCTAAAACATGACTCTAAATGTTTTTTTTTTATTAAAAAAAAAGTAATTTCAATTGCAAAATGTAGGAATTCATTTGAAATTTGATCTTTTTGTTTCACACCGTTCCATTTCAATAATTTTCCACATTCTCCCACTTTTTCTCAGTTCATATTTTGCGTATGAGTGATAATAAAAGAAAAGTCTTCGTTGGTTTTTTTTTTCAGATTAATCCCGGCGACGCTACGCGTCACGCCGTCTGACAACATCTGCCGCAACCCGTACCGTTCAGAAGACCCTGTCATACCCCCGCCATTTTTAAAGATTAATAAAAAATTCAAGACATTCCATGTAACACCTAAAAGTCGTAATAAATTATACCCTAAGCTTCAAAAATCGGGAAGATATGTTTCTTTCGGAAAAAAACTCATGAAAATCAGTTATTTTTTCCTCGCCTAAAGGTCTCCCCCCTTCGCTGATAAAAGGGAAACAGTATACAAATGAAATTTAGAAAAATTATAGAGTTTTGCGGCCCCAAATTGGCTGTTAGGCTGAGTTATGAATCATAAACTTACACTTGTTCATGCACGACCTATAATATTTTTTCAGTAGTCTGTGAGCTCTGGGCTCGTCAGGTACGATCTCAGCTTGGAGGATAGCTTTGATCTGCTCATCAAGTATGGCTTGAGCGGTGTTGTACTGACTTATGTATCTTCTGCCTTTGGGGAATTTCGTCGACTTGTTGTAACCACCGCACGCGTACCTGTAAAAATTGTCACAAGGCTCGACGCTGCGATCCATGTAGCTCAAGATCATCGCAGCTAGAGATAAAAATGCTTGTGAAAACATCTTTTATTTTAAAAAAATGTTCACCCGCTTCACTCCCCCGACGAATTATCGAATCTTTCGACTTTCGGAAATTGGTAAATAAAGTGAGGCTCTTGACGTACCCGTGCGGTTGCACGCTGCCGTGAAGCAAGTACTTTCATTGCCCCTGTGCTCGTTGCGTACCAGCGGGCCATGCTCGTCACTCCCACCGACACCTACGTCGAGTCATTAAATTTATGTATATTTTTTCTTTTTACAAGCTTCTATTTAACTTGACTTGGTGTGAGATGCAGAACGGAAAACCAATATTAAATCCGCTTCTCGACTACTTAGAGCTCTGAAATTTTGCAATCATGCATCCAAGAGGCGACAATGCATGATTCGACTTTTTTTAAAATTGAAAGAAAAAAAATAACTTGATTTGGTGTGAGATGCAAAACGGAAAATCGATATTTCATCAATTCGACTTTTCAAAAAATAGAAAGAAAAATAACTTGACTTTCTGTGAGATGCAAAACGGAAAATCGATAAATCACCCGCATCCCGACTACTTAGAGATCTGAAATTTTGCAAACATGCATCTAAGGGGTGATGAAGCATGATTCAACTTAAAAAAAAGAGCTGCTAAAAGATAACCGGGAAGGGGCCTCGCAATAATGAAGTGTTGGCAGAAATGAACAGAATGAGAAACGTTGAATAGAGCTAAACTACGTGGAAAGTTTTTGAGAACATATCAATTGGCTCTACGTGCTCTCGGGTCGCACAATCTCCACGATTTCTCCTGATGATCAATCAATAATAACACCGGTTCGTTTGGAAGGACTAATTACTCATTGTAAACATTTCAGAGCTCTAGTAAAATCGATTAAAGACGAAAAAGTGGCAAATAATTTGTATGCAAATTTTTTATAACAATCATTTTTTAAAGGGGTCTCCTCACTTTAGATGCTAAAAAGCCTATTTTCATGATTTTTTGGATAGGTTTATGTTATGGATATTGATATAAAAGTTGTTACACTTAATAAATACACTTTCGAAATATATATTTTTTTAAATTCTTAATTATTTAAACCACTATTTATAGATGAAAATGGTGGTTAAAAAAATGTCCTAAAAAATGGTGGGTCTGTGCTGTTGATGAATTCTCAAAGATGGATCATCCGAAACGTAAAATTCAAACGGTTTTAGATTCAGTATGTTAATGACTATAGCACATATCATTCGATTTTTGATATATGCAAAAATAACAAAATGACGGATGTTTGTCGAAAAAACTTGTCAAAAACCGTGTTTATTTGCACCGTTTTTGGCAACAAAACATAGTAAATATCAAAATTTAAAAAAATCTTTCAAATGTACTATAGCTATAGTTGTAAAGAATATGGGGTTAAAATTTCATAAGGATCGGTTCAGTAGTTTCGAAGATTTTATCAACAAGCCGTCGAAAAACGTTGTTTCGAGAAAAAAACCCGTTCAAAGCTTCTTTGGGTTACATAAATACATTAAACTTTTTTTTTCAAATGTATTTCGAAAGTGTATTTATTAAGTGTAACAACTTTTATATCAATATCTAAAATATAAAGATATCGAAAAAATGCATGAAAATTGCCTTTTTTAGCGTTTAAAGTGAAAAGACCCCTTAAGGTGCGCAAATGTAGAAAATATTTTTCTTGCCAAGTCACTTTGAATGGCTATAGAAAAAAGCTTGGGGCGCTCAGAATTTAGACATAAAATCTTTGTTTTACTTAGATCCATTAGCATATCAACTGTATTTGATTTACTGTCAAACAACCTTAGATTTCTTAAATAATAATCCTGAAAGTTAGTAGTAACGTGTGATAATAATTTCTCTAATTACTATTGTACCAAATTAAATGCGGTTAATGAAACTGAATTGATCAAATTTATTAAACAATTAAAAAGATGAGCGCCCCAAGCTTTCATTTATAGTCATATACAGGTGACTTGGTGAAAAAAATATTGCCTACTTTGTAGTACCTCAAATAAAAGGATGTTTAAAAATAAATGTACACATATATGTTATTTGTTTTTCGCTAATTGTTTCGTACGAACCCGCCGCTGAACGTGCAGTGCAGTGTAAGCAGCTCATAGACAATAGAATAAAGAATGTCGCCGCGGTTACAGTCAATCCGCGGTCCAAGCCTGGACAGCGGCTCTTCCAACTTATCGTTTTTCTCAACGCGTTATCTCTAAGAGAAAAAAAAATATCAACCGTTTTTTTTATTGGCTGAAATGGCGTGTAAAGTGCACGAGAAAGATGTAGGAAAGGAATTTTAGGGGAAAAAAATTTTGGAGCTCTTTTTCCGAAATGCCTTCGAGTGCTCCGAATCGCGCGAAACCGCCTGGACAGTGAAAGGAGAAATTTGTAGCCGATTAGCTCGTTGGTTGGCCAAAAAATTAACAACGACCGAGTAAACCAAGTCGATGATGGTCCTAAATTAGTTTGGGAACTTTAGAGGTGGCCACTACTGTGACGGGCCAAAAAAGATCGATTTTTTCAATTTTATTATCCACTAGATTATTTATTTGGCATTTGAAAAAAAAGTATGGTATTAAGCATACATTGAACTTATTTCGTGTACATTTTTTATTGAAAAAAAATTAAAAACTAACAACGTTATTGAGGTACGATAGAGCCTCTTGAGCTTGACAATGATTGGTCTGAAAAATGAAAATGAAAAAATTTTATCATCTATTTTAATGTAGTGCTCGATATACGTCGCCGTTAAAAAAAAAAGTGTAATTTTGGCTTAACCTTTACTCATATTCGGGGGCTTGAAAAATACTAAAATAAAAAAGGCCACGTACAACAATAGCGACTGCAATTACGATGTTTTTGATTTTTGTAAATTGACGACTGGACATTTATAGCTAGAGTTATGAGCACGGCCAGGTCAAGAAAAGTCGTTTCGAGAAAACACGATTGATAGTATTGGTATTCAATGGTCAATTTTGAATATTTTAACTATTATTGAATGAAAATGAATATTAGGGTTTCAATAAAGATTGCCTTTTTTAAAACCTTACATAAGGATCACCCTGGACACCCTGGTGTTCAAGATGATCCCTAGGGCATGGACAAGATAATCGCCCGGATCAGCGTGCCCCTATTTTGGAATTTTTGTATTTTTGAGAAATTAGGCAAATGTAAATAAAAGTTTGCTCGAGTATACAATACCTTCATACTTAGCAATCATAGGTATACAACGTAAACTGATGTTACAAGTCAAATTACCTTTGTATTATAAGTTTCATCTCACCCAACTAAAATTAAACTAAACCAGTATTCTACAGCCACTCTTAAATAATTTAGGTATGTCAATTATTATTTGTGAGATCAGCTATACATTAATAGTGTAGTTTGAACATAATTAGACAATCTATTTAACAAAAATAAGGTAGGTACGTTATTTGTGTACAAGATGATCCCTAGGGATCATTTTGTACAGCTAGAAAGGAATCATCTTGCCTCAAACACACCTTTTTCATTCCCTGCTTGGTAACACAGCATATACACTGCCTCTCAAAAGTTTTGATACACCAGTCGATATTTCTTGACGTACTAAAAGTTACATAGCTTCGTCAAAACAAAAGATAACCACATTTACCGAACGGCGTTTTGAAGGGAACAAATTCAGTTTTGTTTTGCTTTTCTGAAATTTTTTTCAAAAATTTTTTTCGACCCGTCATGCACTCTTGTAAGAGACCGTTTTCGGCTTTTTTTCGATCATCGAGAATTGGGCTTATGGAAAAAAATTGTTATGCTTATCCATGATAAACTTGAACGGGGTAGCAGCAGCTCCATTTTAGGTTTTTAAACAGTTTCGTATGATTTTTTTTCGCAAAGCTATTTCATTTTTGGCCAATAAAGACAAATTTTGGAAAATGCAACGTAACTCAAGAACTACAGGGTTCAAGAGGAAATGTCAGAAATATAAAAAGTTGCGTAAGCTTATACTGAATCGCCTGGAATTTCTTCAAAATTTTTCTCCGAGATTTTTTTTGCTTTATTATTTTTGCTCGAAACTCTGATGAGTAGGTTGGCTCAACTCGAAAAGTATGGCGTTTATAACTAAATATCAGGAGGGTCAAACTTTCGTTATTTTTGGTTTTAAATTCGCTTATATTTTTTCGGAATTTTTTTGGCCGATCTTCGGAGATTCATCGGAACAATCGATTGGCGTGCCTCGCAAACTATTGAGTTAGAGACATAGAGGGGGAAATGTTGCTGTGCTTCGTTATGAATCCGTCGACATTTGTTCAGGCTTTTTTCATTTTTTTTTACGAAGTTTTTTTCAGTTCGTTTAGGTGCTTAAGAAACATTGTGAAAACAATTGTAAAAATGTCAACATGTATTCAAAGAAAACACTGCAACATTTTCCCCTCTTGATATTTTGTCTCTAACTCAGGAGTTTTCGAGATACGGCCAAAAAAAATTTCCAAACAAAAATTCTGAAAACATTTAAGCGAATGTAGAATCGAAAACTAAAATAGTTTCTACTCTAGATATTTTGTTATAAACGCCATTTTTTTGAGTCAAGTCATCCCACTAATCAGAGTTTCGAGCGAAGATAATAATTTTTTTTAAAGTAAAAAAAGTGCGTCTCTCACGCCACGATCATGAATTGACTAACGCGGTGGCGGTGGCGCTTTTACCAAACAATATCACTAGATAGCGTTATCAGTTTTGTCGCTATTGAATATGATCATCTTACCTCACGGGATCAACTCGCAGGCCTTTACCCTACTTTGAAAAATTGTATTAAAAAATCGATTCTTCTTGTATCATGGTTCGCACAGTTCCGCCTTAAGGGGAATCTGGTCCAGCCGATCAAAAAAAAAAAATCGACTTTTTTATGTTTGCCTAAACATCATCCTATAGATGTGGGGAATGCATTCCCAAAGTTATAGCATCAAATGCGACCTTGAAATATAGTTAGGAGCGATGCGCCGATATGTACAACAGCGCACGCATGAATCGGCAAGTACGGCGCAGTCTCGAAAGTACAAGGAGGGTCGATCTGCAAGAAAAATGCAGAAACTTCAAAAGCAGCAGTACTTCGAGGAGACACCTCGAAGTACTCGAAGGCCTCGAGGAGACACCTCGAAGTACTCTAGGCAAAAGAATTAAAGGATATTGAAAAAGTCCGCCAATTTTAGGGTCATTTTCAAATAGCTGTAACTCCTCGAAAAATGGTCGTAAAGCAGAATAAGAAAAAACCAAATTGAAGGTGTGAATCTCTAGTTTTGAGATCATGAGCTCAAACATTTTTCGCATCAGCCCGTTTTTACTAGCCATCAAAAACCAAAGTAAGAAAAAAATTCAAAATTTTTGCTAACCTTTCACAGTCCGCACGGACTTTAATTAGGTTTTTTGAATGGTCGGATTGAAAGAATCGTCTAGCTGGATTCTCCCCCTTTAATTTGAACGGTAGGAGAGCGATAGGAGGAGAGAAAAAAACCAGAAGGTTTTGGAAACTGAAGTATTCTCTATAAGATGCTTCTATCAGTTTTTTTGTCAGGATTTTTTATGCGGGAAAATGGATTTTAAAACACGTGAAAAATGGCATATTTACGAATATTCTTTTAACTAAGGATTATTTTGCCAATATCGAATAGATCGAAAAAAGTTTCCGTTTTTTTTTTATGATCTCAAAGTATCCTAAAGAAGCCCTCAAAAGTTTAAACTCCTGCGATTTTTTGTCATTGTGTTCCGAATGATCGAAATTGTGGTTTTTGCCAAAAATCGATTAAAGGATAAATCGACCACCTTTTATTCGTCTTTTGAGAATCACAATTTTTTTTGGCACTGATCCGAATTTTCGGTGCTAAAAAATGGCGATAGTTGAACAACGGGAACAATTTTTTGTTTAATGAAGAAAAAAAATTAATTAAAAAGTTTTTTTTTTTACAAAAAAAAATTCATTAAAAAAAATCGAAAAAAAAATTGTTAGATTTTTTTTATAGCGCTGAACGTTTTTCATGATACGACGAGCGATTGGAGTTGTTGGAATTAACAGTTCTTTTAATGTGTGCGTGTGGAACACAGACGCAAAGAAGCATAAATCCAACCGAGCAACCTCTACGTGGTACGCTTTAGGTTACGCTGAGGCCGGTGGTGAACAAAATGTTTATAAAAAAAATCATGATCTAATGATCGTGGGACGTGTGCGTAGGGTGTCGTATCGTATCGTAGGGATGTAAATTGTACACACGCACACATTCAAAGAACTGTGAATTTCAACAACTCCAATCGCTCGTCGTATCACGAAAAACGTTCAGGGCTATAAAACAAAATCTAACCATTTTTTTCGATTTTTTTAAATTAATTTTTTGGTCAAATTTTTTTTAATTAATCTTTTTTTTTTCATTTAACAAAAAATTGTTCCCGTTGTTTAACAATCAACATTTTTTAGCATCGGAAATTCGGATCAGTGCCAAAAAAAATTGTGGTTCTCAAAAGACGAATGAACGCTGGTAGATTTAGCCTTTAATCGATTTTTGGCAAAAACCACAATGTCGATCATTCGGAACACAATGAAAAAAAAAATCGCAGGTGTTTAAACTTTTGAGGGCTTTTTTAGGATACTTTGAGGTCATAAAAAACTTTTTTTGATCTATTCGATATTGGCAAAATAATCCTTAGTTAAAAGAATATCCCGAGTAGAAATATTGTGAGGCTGGCCAGATATTTGATCTGCGCCTGATCACCTTGTAGTACGAAGGCCTTACTTAAGTTTGCTCTAATTTGCCTGATCAAGCTGGGGTCAGGCGGTGTTCGAGCAACCGGACTTACGGCTTACTTCAATTCGCCTGACCCGGCTAGCTTCAGGCGATGTCAAACAACTGGAGTTACGGCTTACTTCAATTCGCCTGATCCAGCTAACTTCAAGCAATCATGTAACTGGACTTCTACAGTTTGGCGCTAAAAACGTGCCTAACCTCATCTTGTCAAATGATACACAGACACGAGAGAAGCACGAGACATATTATTAAACACTTTATACATTTTTACATATAACGTGTACGTTGTGAGTAAGATGGACAAACACAATCGGAAGAAAATTCGGAAGAATAGCGGGCTCTAAATAAGGGAAAAAACGAAGAAATAATACAGCAGCAGATTAGTATAACAATTAATTTTTTTCAAAGACTTACAATTTTTAAATCTATAAATATAAATTGGATTAAATCTGACTATAAATTAACCATACGAAAAATTATATATGCATTAGTTGAAATATTTATTATGATACACTTGACAGATCCGGAACAGATCCTCTCAGCGAGGAACAACTCGAAATTCCTGAGGATTGGCACGCATTTGGCGCTACGACTATGTAAGTAGATTTATATTTGTTTTGTGTATCGCTTTTATTTTCCTTTACTTGGTCCGTCTTCTTTGTCAGAGGAGAAAAAGAGACAGCGTAGGCCAACCAAATAATGGTAAGCTGACAGCGTAGTTCAATCTGGTAAATGTTTTGCCATCGGTGTTGATTAGCCCGGACAGCGTAGGCTAACCGAATAATGATAAGTTAACTGCGTAGTTCAGTTAAGTGAAAGTAATTCCATCGGTGCAAGTTAGCCCATAAGAAATACACTTCGGATGGCCATTACATTCACTGAACTGCACTACGCTGTCAACTTACCATTATTTGGTTGATCTTCGCTGTACGTGCTCTCCTGCTTCGATTCTAATTTTCATTAAAAAATGACCGCTTGCAACTTTTGCAACAATTTTTTTTCTTCTTTAATGTAGATAATTGGATGGTGAGAAAAAGGATAAAAAATTGAGCTCAAATTTGTGCCACCCTAATAATGTGCATACCTTATATAGATATATATGTAGACATTGAATTTTAAGTGGGATACACATTTTCGTATTTTTCAGTGGCTGTCATTTTGAAATATAGGGAACACGGAATAGAAGTTCTATCGAAGCAAATTGGACAAGCCGTTGGAGCGGTATCAAGGCCTGATTACTTCAGCAAAAGACTGGGACAATTTTCGAGCGTCGCAGAAAAAAACGAACAGAACGCCAAATGTAACGTTGCCTAGAAACGTCTGGTCATAAAAACGTTGAGCTCTGTTTACTTTATGCAAGGAGTTTCTTAAGTTTTTGTTTAAAAAATATATTAGTTTATTTCGGGATGATAAGCGGAATATAATACAGTGATATATCTTAGTTTATTTCGAGTTTTTGTTCTATTACAAATACAAAAAAAATGACATTTGGTTTTTACATAGATGTATGTAAAAAATATATGTGACAGATTTTATATTAAGATTAAAAAATAAACAATCAGCGTTATTTATAAAGTCGTGCCTTTTTCTCTTTTGTGTCTGCGTTGTATTTTTTATTTCAGGAATAAATCGGTCATCCTGAGCCGTGAAAAATCATATGATTTTTCACTTTGATCAAGCCGTGAAAAATTTACCGCTTATTAGGCTTTATTTTTTTACGCTGATCAGGCCTTGATTTTTTACCCTGATCGGACGGAAGTCAGGGATTGTATTTCAAAAATGATCAGGGCTTGATAAAAAATTCTAATAAAGGCTTGAAAAAGAAATCAGGATGCCTGATCAGGTGTTTATTGTAGCTGGAGCAAGATTTCTACTCGGGATTCGTAAATATGCCATTTTTCACGTTTTGTTAAATCCATTTTCCCGCATAAAATAAAATCCTGATAAAAAAATGATAAACGGTCTTATAGAGAATACTTCAAAGTTTCCAAAACCCTCTGGCTTTTTTCTGTGTGACCATTAGTCTCCGAGTAATCAGCCATCAAGGTCAAAAGTGTCATTTTTGCTTTGAACAACGATAACTCAACGAGGAAAAAATCGTACAGAGCTCTCCCACCGCTCAAATTAACGGGGAAGAATCCAGCTATAGACGATCGTTTTAATACGCTTATTCGAAAAAAATTATTAAATTTCGTGCAGACTGTGAAAGATGAGCGAAAATTTTTTTGCCTTTGGTATTTTGATGGCTACTAAAAATTGGCTGATGCAAAAAATGTTTGAGCTCAAGATCTCAAAACTAGAGATTCACACCTTCGATTTGCTTTTTTTTTATTTTGCTGTACGACCATTTTTCGAGGAGTTACAGCTATTTGAAAATGACCCTAAAATTGGCGGAATTTTTCAATATCTTTTAATTCTTTTGCCTAGTCTATATGCTCCAGGAATCGCACATTCGCTTTAAACAGCCGTAAGTATTGAAAAAACTTATATTTTTTGCAATCGAAAACTTTGAGGTTGTTATGGGGGTTAACTCAACATGTTACCATGAAGCTGAATTTTTTCTGTGACTTTATAACCTCTTTGCAGATTTTTTAGAAAAAAATAACGTCAACTCAACGTATTTCGTGGGCTAATTACATTACGGTTATGGAAAACTCCCGATCACATGTCAGTATATTCTTAATATTTGCTGAGTGAATGTTACCACGGAGCTGAAAAAATAGGTACTGTTCGACTAATTATCGGCCTAACCCTTGGTACCGTGAAAATGAGGATTCACAAAACCGTTATAAATTGATTAATGTTTCGGATAGCGAATTTGTGCGAAAATCAAGTACACAAAATATTAGAATGTGCAATTATGGCAACCTCGTAGACGGCACAAAGTCTACCTATCTTATGGGTATTCGGTAATTATGCCCGGGAACCTCAAACTACGCGGTCAGGATAATTAATAGCGAATATCAATCGTATTTATTCTCTTAATTAGTAATAATTGCTTAATAATAATTTGATAACTTTGTTCAGATATTATACATTTCGAGACATTTCCAGGCAAAGACAAAATAACGCGGATTTTTTTTCATACATACATTTTTTTTTCGAATATCGGAAAATTATTAAAGTTTTCAATTTCTTCGAGATTGTAGTACACACTTTTTCTTTCCAGCGGACTTTTTTTTTAATAGGACCGACATTCTTTTTTGACCGCTCCTTGGGCAAATATGGTTGAGGTTACGAACTGGGCGCGTATGTCTCTAACTTCGCGACACTTCTGCTAACCTGGGCATTATTATATACCACGATTTACGACGATGCCAATTCGTTTCACGTTAATCGATCAAGAAAAAGTTATAGAAAATAATCATACAAAGTAATGAAAACACTTAATGAAATCACCGATTGTTCAAAAATTCATATTTTTACAAATAGATGTTGCAAAATAGTTCGAAAACGTACGTTGAATATGACGATTATATGAAAGCTAACAGTTGGTCACAGTTAATCGGCTCCGTGCATTAGCATAGGGCGCTCCGCTCGTACTTCAACCCCAACGGCTAAACCCCATGACAACCTTAAACGCGTTTTTCTCAAAACCACCTTGTTCAAGTTGGCGGAAATCGTAGCTCATCGCACTTTCTCCGATTTACTTCATTCAAAGTTTAAATTAAAGAAAATTGAATTTATATGCGGATGAACCTCGAATTTTGAAAAATTATTTTTATAGGACAAAGTCATTGCAAAATTAAGGCCGATTTTTTTCGTCAATTTTCATTCTATTCACACCATTTTTGCAACCATCAATATTTTTTTGCAAACTGTGGCTCAGGCGTATTCTACATTCATGCTATAATGACATTTTTTTTATTATTTCAGGGTTTAGACCCTCTCCAAGGACTCCAGGTTTTCAGCCGCTTCATCTATATATATAGATATTCAAATCGAATGTTCAATAGTGTTTCTTCTCTTTCAAATGTACTTTTACATGTAAGAAAAGTTTGTGGTGAACGAAACAAATGTTTTCTTTGACAAAAAAAAGCATTGCAAAAAACCTCGGCTGGATCAAACTCCCTCCTTAAACGCGTTTTTCTCGAATCCACGTTAATTTTTTTTTTAATCGGGCGAACCCCAATCAGGCCAGTTTACAGCCGATTGTCTTAAAATTTTTACTGTAGCTTCTTATTGATAGATACATTCGGTGAAGAAATAAACACGTTTCTGCCATGCTGGTCAAATACAAATGGAATTTCGAAATGTCCCCCGAACCAACGACTGTGAATCGAATGTCTTTGAAACGTTCATCGTCAATGTTGAAGAGACAGCGAGTGGAAGGGAGAGAGCGACAGAGAGAGAGAGAGAGACAGAGAGAGAGAGAGAGAGAGAGAGAGAGAGAGAGAGAGAGAGAGAGAGAGGAAGAGAGAGTTCAAAAGCATCTTTCACTCCATCCAATTGGAAATCGATGAAAAGGTCGAAAACTCACCTCATGTCTGTTCGCTGGCCCATGTTTGCGGCCACAGCAATGATGCCACCAACGTTTTTTTGTTCTTTTTTTTTCGTTTTTCAATTGTGTTTTTCCAATCAAATCGCAGTTACAAATACGCAACAAATCTACGTTACTAGTCTTATCAAATTTTTACACGTATCTCTTTTGTACTCGCGCTTGGAAAGTTTAATGCGTAAAGAGTAGCCGAAACAGTGAGGATTATCCAATTGAGAGCTGATGGCAAACTGAGGGAAGGCGCGTCTCTCGGCGTATTTAAATGCCCGTTCTTCTTGTTATCAGTTTTTGGTAGTAACTCACGTCTGGCGCATGTTTAAACATAAAAGATGATTAGCATTCACGTAGCCAGCATCTTTCCAGGGGAGCACTGTAAAAACAAACGCGTTCTTTCAAGACGTTTCACGTGTGTAATCCTGTCGCCGTTTTCAACACGGCAACTCATGTGTTGATGTCGTAACGACACATTTTACGCGTGTTCTGTCAATACGCTTCAAGCGTGTTTTAGCAAGTTCAAAGCGTGTTGTTTCGATACACTTTAGGCGTGTAAACGCTTGTCGCCAATTTCAACATGTTTAAAATGTGTTGATGGCTAAATCAACACACATTTTGATGTGTACTTGTGGACGCTTGGGAATAACGTACAAGACATCACGTAGGCATACGTTTAAAAATAAATAAATAAAAGGTTTCTCCGTTACTGGTGTTTTATTCCGATGGTTTACTACCATACTTGATGAGTTCCAGTCGTCCTGAAATCAATTCCTGCGAATAAATTTTATTGTCCATACCCGGTTTCGAACCTACCTAACCTAGTTACTTCTATACCTAATATACGTACGCTAACCATTGTGCTATCGGCTATACTTGCGGTTTTTCATCAAGAAACGGAATACATGGTACATTGAACGAGAAGAGTAATGAAGACATTTCACATTTTATGTATATATATATATATATATATATGTGTGTGTGTGTGTGTGTCTACACCCAACGCACATAAAATGTGAAATGTAAACAGAAATTTCCTACACTCCGAACAGGTAATCTTCTTTGCACTGGACAGAAAAACTCGTCCGCAAAGAATAAAGAATTTTCTTTGCCCCGAACAAGAAATTTCTCACTTTGAACAGACAATTTTCTTTGCCCTTGACAGAAAAATTTGTCCGCACAGAAAATAAAAATTCCTTTGCCCTGTACAAGCACTTTTCTTCACTCCGAACAGAAAACTTTCTTAGCACTGGACAGAAAACTTGGTCCTCACAGAATGAAGAATTTGCTTTGCCCCGAACAAGAAATTTCTCTCATTCCATACAGGCAATTTTCTTTGCCCTCGACAGAAAAATTTGTCCGCACAAAAAAAAATTCCTTTGCCCTGTACAAGCACTTCTCTTCACTCCGAACAGAAAACTTTCTTCGCACTGGACAGAAAACTTGGTCCGCACAGAATAAAGAATTTACTTTGCCCCGTACAACCAATTTTCTTCACTCCGAACAGACCATTTTCTTGGCACTGGACAGAAAAATTGGTCCGCACAGAATAAAGAATTTTCTGTGCCTCCAAAAAGAAATTTCTCTCACTCCAGCTGGCAATTTTCTTTGCCCCGAACAAGAAATTTCTCTCACTCCGAACAGACAATTTTCTTTGCCCTCGACAGAAAAATTTGTCTGCACAGAAAACAAAAATTTTGTTTGCCCCGTACAAGCAATTTCCTCCACTCCGGACAGAAAACTTTCTTTGCACTAGATAGAAAAATGGGCCCGCACAGAATAAAAAAATTTCGTTTGCCCCGAACAAGGAATTTCTTTCTCTCCGGATAGACAATTTTCCTTGCCCTAGACAGAAAAATTGGTCCGCACAAAATAAAGAGTTTTCTTTGCCCTGAACAAGAAATTTACTCCACTCCGGACAGAAAAGTTGGTCCACAAAGAATTAAAAAGTTCATTTGCTCAGAACAAGGAATTTCTTTTACTCTGGACAGACAATTTTCTTTGCCCTGGACAGAAAAATTGGTCTGCACAAAATAAAGAATTTCCTTAGCCCCGAACAAGAAATTTACTCCTCCGGACAGAAAAGTTGGTCCGCACAGAATAAAAAATTTCCTTTGCCCGGAACAACAAATTTCCTCCACTCCGCACAGAAAATTTTCTTCCCACTGAACAGAAAACTTGGTACGCATAGAATTAAATTTGCCCCTAAGATGCATCTTTCTTCACTGTGGACAGAAACTTTCTTTCTTCTTTCGTTCTTAACAACGAACAAAATATTGATCCGCGCAAAATAAAAAATTTTCTTCGCAGCCACACTCTACCAAAAAATTATTTTATATCTTCGTCAATAAACTGAGTGTTGCACCTCAGCAATGGTTTCACCGAGCACATTATTTCTTCATTCATGTGGGTGTGCACGACGAGCAAAAACTTATGTGTTTCGCTTTTAAAATAATACAATTCGCAATTGAAAAACTCTTTCGCAAGTTCGTGCATAACGTAGCGAGGTTATAAAGCCGCCATATTGTCATATCAACTCTCTGGACGCGTGTTGTTTGTGGTACACCCGTGCAAGTGAGTTGTTTCACGACGCTTTGTGTCGTTCGAGTCGCGTGTACCTACACTAAGTGTGTTGTTTGAAAGAAAATGGCTTGATTCGACACGCTTCATATGTGTTACATTAAGCGTGTTCTACAGCAACATATTTAAAACGTTTTGTTACCAAGAATGGTATAGAGCGTATTATTTCAACACGGTAAAATAAGTAAAACACGTTGTTTCAACGCGTTAACCAGGTCCTACACACGTTGTAGGCGTGTTGTGTGTTGCTTCAACACACAGACAACACGCTTATTTTTTACAGTGAGTGTGGGGCTAGGAGAGGCGGTCTGGCAAAAAATATTAAGTATGACAGACAGTAAAATCACTCGATGCATTGTGACACTGATAACCAAACTATCATAATGTACTGAGTGATTTGACAGTTTTCGTAACTTTTAAACATTTTTTCACATCACTTCGCGCGTAAAACTATCATCCAGCGAATAGCTGATTTCCCTGTGTTAGGGTTTTTTTTTCAATTGTCAAGTCTATAGAAACGATGTAGACGATTGATTTAAAATTTGGGAAGTGTATTCAGTATATGACGGAGAATTTAGTGTATAAAATTCAATCGAATGGCAACATTTGGACAATTATCACAAAACTCCTCAAGGGCTAGGCATAACCTTGAAGTTAAAAACCAGATTGATTTTCAATTTTTTTTCCGTCTCAGGTATTGGGATGGTAGAGGCGATCTTTCATACACAGATAGTGCATAGTCTTGACATGGCACCGTTTTTTTAAATTGAGAAATATATATAAACAACGTAATCATTGTCATTTGATTTCATTGTCAGGACTGTAGACTCCGCACGGCTCGGTCACATGCATGATTCCGGTAACTAATATTTTTAGTACGATGATGAAGCTACAAACCAACCGGATACTTTTTCGAATCTTTAAGATTTGCATAAATTGCACCGTTTTGAAAAAAAATCAATTTTCGACAAAAAATAACGACTTTAAACATTTGTTATTAACAAACGGAGGAACATATGAAAAAATCATCCGGTCAGTCGATTGAATACGTTATAAAATATGTTCAGTTCAAATTTGAAGTGAATCGGACGATTATATATTGAGATATGACGTACGCCAAATTGCAAAGTATACCTTCGAGATCAACGCAAGAGAAGAAAACGCACTAAATTTACTTTTTTCCGTATACAATTTTCATATAAATGTTTAGGTCTGCTCAATATCTTCGGTGGTCCTTTATGGTTTCGGGTACGGGCAATACGAATGGGACATTTATTTTGTTCTAGAATCGTTTTTTAGTTATAAACAATTTAATTGTTATAATGATGATTGTGACGAAAAAGTGCATTTTGTAGAAAAAAGCTTGAAGTAAAAGAGGTTTCTTTTTTAATTGACAATAAAAAATGTCAGTTTCATATTTTTTGCTAGTTCCATTAGTAATGGAGATATTACCACGAACATTTTTACGAGAGAGACGGAACGATGAATAAAAGAGACGAAACGATGAGTTAGAGGTGATGCGATTAATTTCCGTTGCTTATATCTCCAATACTAATGGAGCTAGTAAAAAAATTACACATCTTTTATTAAAAATGTCTATTTATGAAATGCACTCTTTCGTCCTAATTGTTATTTGAACAATGTAATTGTTAGAAAGTCCCTTGGTGTATGGACTACTTGTTTGCGATAAAATCACAATTATTTTTCGTACCTTCGATCTCCGATTCCCGCACCGTATAACAATCAAACAGCCTGGTTGGACAAAGTCATCTCAATGCCCTTAGAAACCATACAATGCACAGCCAAGCGCTAGAGCCGTAACGCAACGGGACGTTCTGACCTGCTCCACTCAAATCGTCATAACTCGGTCAATTTTTGAAATTTTTAGAAAATGTTTGAACCAAATCAAAGTTAAGACCCTACGCAATAAGAAAATAAAATAAACCAGAAATCGGTTTTTTCAAATTCTAAAGTTATGAATACCCCTTAACATATTATCGTCGATTTACCAGAAAGCTTATTTTGCCAATCCTGTGAAACGCATACTAGCCGAGAGAAGGAACGATCGCCGTGACGTCCGACGTTTCAGAGATTGGCGTCGAAATTTATATACCCGTCGGACGGACCGTGTCTTTCGAGTCTTTTTTTTTCAATTAACTTGTTATCGATGTTCGTGCTCGAACAATGATCGGCGCTTTCGTGCAATATCATATATGTGATATTGTCTTCGTTTTTCGTCGTCCTCTTTCAACTCTCCCTCTCTTCCTCTCTCTCTGCTTCTTCGTTCTGAAAGCATCCCGCTTTCGATTTATTACACTTAATTCTTATAATTCGTGTAATTGTTATCCCTTAGGAAAAAATCCAAGTTACACAAGTACGCCAAGTATAAAAAAAATTCCCTCGACATCATTGGTGTTTGCTGAACCTTGTGATAAGTTACCGTTCTTCTACGATTGATTATTATTTATTTTAATTCCAACAGTTGTTTGATCATATTTTTTTCCATTAATCTATTCTATGAAGAAAATGAAATGACTCATGTAATTGCCAAGCACAAGGTACACTTCACCAAAAAATTAGCGGAACAAAAAATTCCTTCAATTTCTTAAGTGTTTCTTGAAACGCTGTATCGTTGTGAAAAATAATCGTATCGTGACGAAAAAAAATGTTTAACTTCAAGTTTCTAGTTTCCAGGTCTTTAGGGGAAAAAATTGTGAGCTACGGTTGTCGCAAAATCATAATAAATAGCGGGTGAAAACATTTTTCCAATTTTTTTTGTCTTTTTAAAGGTTCCACGGGCTCGGGAATTATTTTTTCAGTTAAATCAACATATAGATCAGTTAGCTTGATTAATCAGCTTCAAATCGGTTTTTTTGGTCTCCCTACGTCAATTTTTTGCTGACATATCAGAGTTTAATTGAAAAAAAAAAACCGTTTGTTTTTGATCATCGACATCTCAGCACCCCTGATCGCACAGGGAATTGAAGGGCAAACTTGAATAAATTTCCCACAAGACCCTTTCGTTCATTTTTAAGATTTTGTTTCACCCTTATAATTCATTTGAAAAAGTACAACAAAATGATTTTCTATAGTTTTTCAGTAAATCTACCACGACTTTACAAATATTGATGGAAAGACTAATGTTGCTAGGTTTTCTTCAGCTTAATGTACGCTCAATAGCCCTGTCCATTTTCGACATAGATCGATCGGACCGTTTCTTCGGACCGATTGATTAAAGTTTCACAAAACAAATAAAGAAACAAGCGTATTGTTCCTGAACACAATGTAATCATTATCTAAATGAAAAGTTCAATTTTCTTTTTCAAAACCAAATTTTCTGTTCCTTTAATTTTTTGCAGTAGTGAATGTTGTACACAATGTTGTTAAATCTTAGAAAGAGTCTGATTAAAAATGTGTTATTTCTATTTAAAAAAAAATCACATTATTTAAATTAAAAATTAGTATCACCATTATAAATAAGTACAACTTATGAACCACACAAGTAAGTACACTGAAAATGCTTTTCTAGTCTAGAGGCCCAAATTTCGAGCGTTATTTCGGGATTGATAAAAAAATGTGTATAT
This sequence comes from Ophion slaviceki, assembly GCA_944452715.1. Lineage (NCBI taxonomy): Eukaryota > Metazoa > Arthropoda > Insecta > Hymenoptera > Ichneumonidae > Ophion > Ophion slaviceki. The sequence continues at coordinate 64,786,868 of OX101784.1, read as the reverse complement.
ATTTTCAGCATCGATTTTTCACAGACTTTTTATTAATGTCTCAAGAAGTAACATAACATTTTTTTTCTAAAGTTATGGGCTTCTAAATATTGCCGTAGAAAAGAGGGTTAAGACGGTTGACATGATTCCAAAGCTCCCGTTCATCTGAAACATAAATAAAACCAATTTCCGTGATCAATAAGAATGTCATTATGTCAGGTACCAAAGACGGAGAAAAATTCCATGGTCACTTTCTGGGAAAAGTTAATTTTTAGCCTTTTTTTTCAAAGTTAAAATTTTTTTTATAATCAATCGGGAAAAAGTAGTTTTAAGAAAAACAAGTGAAAATATTTGAGTACAATTTCAGCCAACCGCAGCTATCTGAGTGGTACAAAAGCATGTTATACTTACGTTATAGTAATCGGCCATTCCTGCCTCATAAGGTGTGCCTTCTTTGACTTCAAAATGATGATTTTTCTGAAGCTCGTTCTTCCTTGCGAGCAGTTGTAGATCCCTTAGAAGCTTCCGAAGATCGTAGCTCCTGCTCGTTCCTCATGTTATCAGTATTTGGTGGAGACGAGCGGTTGCGTCCCTGTATAGGTATAACTCACGTCTGAAGCATGTCCAAACATAAAAGATTATTAGCATTGACGTAGCCGGCATCTTTCTGGGGGGCTAGGAGACGCGGCCTGACAAAAAAAATAATAAATGTGAAAAACTGTCAAATCACTCACAAGGAACATCCCTCAGGTGTCCGCCTCCGATTTTGTTGAAACTCATATATGTGATAGAGCATCGAAATCTTTGAGACACGTATTTTTTTTATCGGCGGAAAAACGTATTTTACGGGGGAAACCGCCCCTTAAAGTAAGGCGTGTCGAGGAGTGATTTTGCAGTTTCACCCAGAAGCAATCCACCGATTTGAATAAAACAAAAACGAAAATTCTTCTAATGAAAAGCGATGAAATATCCACTATGAAAATGTTAAGAAAAAATTAAATTAGGGGGTAAACCACCCCTCAATTCGCCTTTTTTTCATCCCACACTTTAGAGGGTTGTATGCAAATTAATAAAACAGGTATCATTTTGAAGGCCAATTAAAATTAAAGTTGACGGGTTTTTGCGTTTTGGCGGCATAGCAAATTTAAGGGGGTAAACCACCTCTAACATAAATTTATTTATCATGGTCGTTTTTTCTGTGTTTCAAGTATATCCGCTGATTTAAAATATTTTTATAAGCTACAATTTAATATTTTATCATATTTCAAAATTATTACATTTGTCTTAAGGGGTAACTACCCCTCTGACGAGAAACATCATTGAAGTATCCGCTTTCGATTTCGTTGAAACTCATATATGTGGTAAAGCATTGCAAACTATTAAACATGTTTTTTTTTGTATCGGCAGAAAAACGGTGTTGGGGGAAGAAACCACCCCTCAAAGTCTCTCCCACAAGCAGTCCACCGATCTGAATGAAACAAAATCGAAAATTCCTCTAATATTAAGCGATGAAAAATCCACTATAAGAGTGTTGGTTAGAAACATAATTAAGGGGTAAACCACCCCTCCATTTGCCGTTTTTCACCCACGCTTAAGAGGGTTGTATAAAAATTAATAAAAAAGGTATCATTGTGAAGGGGAATCAAAATTCAAGTTGACGCGTTTATGCGTTTCAGCGGGACAGCAAATTTAAGGGGGTAAACTACCCCTAACATAAATTTGTTCATCACCGTCACGTTTTCTATGTTCAACATGTATCTGCGAATTCAAAATATTCTCCCACGTTTTTACATTATTACGTTTTTAAATTTTTACATTTTAAGGGTAAACTATCCCCTCTAATTGCTTTTCGTTTGAAGTTTCGCGAAAGGTTTCACGAATTTCGTTAAAACTGTTTTCATTTCATCGGTAATATCAATTTTATGTTTGTGTGTGCAGGCATATTCGTTTGGAGCTTTAGGTGCGGTACTTTGGGAGTGGGGACGTGGGGCTACCCCTTACTCATAAGACTCATATTTTCGTGTCGAAACGCTTCCGATTTTAATATGCACGTCCATTAAGCATCTCCATAGGAATACACATACACTTCTACTATATCATTAATTATAATAATTTCCAGAATAAGTTATAAGGCACACTTCGTATATTTCGGAACGATGATGCGCCTGGATCAAGCGATAATTTAGCCAGCGACGTAGTTTTGTGGAGGAATGTATATTTTTATTATTTTACCGTTTATTTAATTAAACATATTAATGAAACTGAGGGTTTTACAGTAGGTTAACGAACATGTTTTTAATAAATTTTGACATATTTCATTTGGGAATCATATCAGCTGATTTAATTAATAGTACTTGTGAAAAGTATCGCAGTCATATGCCGTGAAATCATTTTCTTGTGATATATACTTTTTTTCCTAGTCTATCAACTATCAACCATTAACAATCATGTCTCATAATTCCTGCAATAATGATAATCGTCAAAAATGCTTTTTACCCCACGCTTAAGAGGGTTGTATGAAAATTGATAAAACAGGTATCATTTTGAAGGGGAATCAAAATTCAAGTTGACGCGTTTTTGCGTTTCAGCCGTACAGCAAATTTAAGGGGGTTAACCATCCCTAACAGAAATTTGTTCATTTCCATTCATTTAAAAAACCAGAAGATTTTGAGAATCCTGTTACCTTTGGTTTTGGTGAATCGAACACACATTGTGAAATACCCGGTTGCAATAATTTGGCCATTATCAGATGTGCATGGTGCAAAAGTCGTTGTGTTAAAAGCATTTTTTTGACGATTATCATTATTGCAGGAATTATGAGCCATGATTGTTGATGGTTGACAGTTGATAGACTAGAAAAAAAGTATATATCACAAGAAAATGATTTGACGGCATATGACTGCCATACTTTTCACAAGTACTATTAATTAAATCAGCTAATATGATTCCCAAATGAAATATGTAAAAAAAAAATAAAAACATGTTCGTTAACCTACTGTAAAACACTCAGTTTCATTAATATGTTTAATTAAGTAAACGGTAAAATAATAAAAATAAACATTCCTCCACAAAACTACGTCGCTGGCTAAATTATCGCTTGATACAGGCGCATCATCGTTCCGAAATATACGAAGTGAGCCTTATAACTTATTCTGGAAATCATTATAATTAATGATATAGTAGAAGTGTATGTTTATTCCTATGGAGATGCTTAATGGACGTGCATATTAAAATCGGAACTGTTTCGACACGAAAATATGAGTCTTATGAGTAAGGGGTAGCCCCTCGTCCCCACTCCCAAAGTAACGCTCCTAAAGCTCAAAACGAATATGCCTGCACACACAAACATAAAATTGATATTACCGATGAAATGAAAATAGTTTTAACGAAATTCGTGAAACCTTTCGCGAAACTTCAAACAAAAAGCAATTAGGGGGATAGTTTACCCTTAAAATGTAAAAATTTAAAAACGTAATAATTTAAAAAGGCGGGAGAATATTTTGAATCCGCGGATACATGTTAAACACAGAAAACACGACTGTGATGAACAAATTTATGTTAGGGGTGGTTTACCCCCTTAAATTTGCTGTCCTGCTGAAACGCAAAAACGCTTCAACTTGGATTTTGATTTCCCTTCAAAATGATACCTGTTTTATTAATTTTTATACAACCCTCTTAAGCGTGGGGTGAAAAACGGCAAATGGAGGGGTGGTTTACCCCTTAATTATATTTCTAATCAATATCCTTGTAGTAGATTTTCCATCGCTTAATATTAGAGGAATTTTCGATTTTGTTTCATTCAGATCGGTGGACTGCTTGTGGGAGAAATTTTGAGGGGTGGTTTCATCCCCTAACACCGTTTTTCGGCCGAGACAAAAAAAACATGTTTAATAGTTTGCAATGCTTTACCACATATATGAGTTTCAACGAAATCGAAAGCGGATACTTCAATGATGTTTCTCGTCAGAGGGGTAGTTACCCCTTAAGACGAATGTAATAATTTTGAAATATGATAAAACATTAAATTGTAGCTTATAGAAGTATTTAACATCAGCGGATATACTTTAAACACAGAAAAAACGACCATGATAAATACATTTATGTTAGGGGTGGTTTTGTTGGCGATTTTTTTACCACTTTCACTCCCCCTCCCCCCCGGTTATCACGAGAGGGTGGTGATTGGCTTCCAACAATTTGGGTGGGACGTGGAAGTGGGATATTTTTTCCCTTAATTTTTCCCTTCTCCTGATTCGCTCCCTTCTGAACGGTGACGGGAGACCGCGGGATTCGCAGCGCGATCAAATGATACGTTGGGATTGTTTGGGCTTTAGCCCTGATAAGGGCTGTTTGGGAGCCGAGAACCTAAATCGTTATTCCTGACAGATTTAGCCGGGTTGTCGTAGGGGTTATCCGAGAGAGGGAGGGATTACTGGGAGCGGGAGGTGGGGGGTAGTTTCGAGAGGACTTGACGGGCGGGGGAAAGGGAAACCGTGGACTGGACGGGCGAGGAGGGGGGAGAGGGACCTGCCTGGGGGGCGCGAGCGAATTGCACGGCCGCCCGGTCGAACAGTTCGTCGAACCCGCTCTGGTCCCACATCAGGGGGGAGGTAGACGGGGTGGGAGGTGTGACGGGTCGGGTGGGGGGAAGAGGAGGGGATTCCGGTCGGGGGGGAGGAGGTGGGGGCGAAGCGGGCCGACCTTGAAATCCCGGTTGGTTGGAGGGGTATTCTCCGGTTCGTACCACCGGAACGTGAGGAGCGTAGTCCGGGGATCCTCGCGGTGCCAGAAAGGCCTCACGCCACCGTCACGATCCAGTAGCACGGTTGCTCGCCGTCGGCGACGCCGGCGACGAGAGGACTCGCGAGGCATAAAAATTAAAAAGATAAAAAAAAGAAAGGAAAAAAAAATAAAAAGATAAAGAAAATTGAAATTAAAGAAAATAAAATAAAAAAATCCTAAAAATAAATAGATTAATTAAAAAAGGATTAAATAAATAAGGCAGGGATTATGATTTTTATCGAGATCGGGATTTATTCACACATAAGTAGTTTACAAGGGGAAAAAAAACTAATTTATTAAAACAAAAAAGAGACTATTCCCGGGACGACGGTGTCCGGGCGCGAAGCGGGCGCCGTCCACGGGAAGGAAAGGGAAAAAACAAGAATTAGCGGAACAGACAAAGGCAAAAGAAACAAACGTTGATAACTAATATTTACAAATGTACGTGCGTACGTGCGGAATGGAGACGCGGAAGGAGGTACCCCGGGCGACGGCGTCCAGGCGAGGTACCCGGGCGTCGCTCACGGGGCAATCGGGATCGGAAGCCGCTCGGGAGGCGCCGCTTGCTCAACGGGTACCCGGGGCAGTGGTGAAGCACGCAATATTTCTCAGCGGCTTTCAGAGGGAGGGTGGGAAGCGTTCACCAACAAGCACCGTCTTTTCAGGTGAGTCGGGAGGAGGTCCTAGTCGCTTCCTGCAGCGAAAGAACTCTGAGCCCGTGGGCCTCGCGCTCCGTCTTATATACCCGTCGGAGCGGCGAATTTCGCCGCCGAACTCCAGGCATGGGCAGCGCAGCGCGAGACCCGGGGACCCATGTTGGATTTTTGTGCGGCAGGGCGAGCTTACAATGGTCCCGTGGCGCGGCGCTAGTGTTGGATAAGGCGCGTAGTACGCGGTTCGCAGAGTGCCGCGCTAGGGTATCGCGACGCGGTAAGAGCGTTGTAGTGTCGCGGTCCGCCAGTCGCGGCGCTGGTGGTACAATTTTCATATTCGCAAATCGCGAGTAGCCGACGCTCGAACTCGTGGACTTAAGGATGTATGGCAACTAAGTCATTTACTACTGTTCGAATTGAAATTCACTGATATTGTAAAGGAAAATATCGAGAACTTTTTGAGATGAAAAAAACAAAATTTGCCCACGTGAATGCTGAAATAAACGAATTCAAAGTTGGGTCATTTAACACGGGGAACATAGGACTGTACGTCCAAAATTTCCTTTACATTGGTAAAAAAGGTATTTCCGGAGTACTCTTTTGTAAAAAAAAACTTTTGTGCGGTATCGCTGTAATATGCATGATACGGTAAAAATAAAAAATCGACATGTGCCCATATATTTTGCGAGATATTGCGAATTAAATGGGACCGTTTTCGTATTTCTTTAGCTCGTATGTCGTAACCACGACAACGTCAGGGAAAACATACATCAAATCAACAACTAAATTTGCAGTTAAAAATTGAAAATTCTTCTTTCTGTACCGCATGTTTTACTTTGAGCTGTGGTAAATCTCCTTTTTAGCTTTAATGAATATTACAATTATTTTATTTAGTCTTTAAATGCGATTTTTGCAAATTGCATAATCAGTTCTGTAACGACTCTGCAGTAGCTGCCATTCATCCTTAACCTCGCGACGTTTTGGTTTGACAGGTTGGTGTACGAGATTGTGCGACGAGTGATACGCACTGGACGGACTTTGGGTAAGTAGACAATTAAAAGTACAATTAATTATTTTATCTATGAGGTATGTGACTAATTCGCACTGCGTTTGTTTTTATTGGCGCACGTGATTGTGGCCCGCCTTGGCGTGAAAGGTGTCCGAGGCGAGTGATAATAGGGCTATTATTACTGAGCCAAATTGTTTCTTAATTTACGTAGGGTGTGTGTTCGCGAATACTTTAAATGTTGAAACAAGACATTTCTGCGTATTTTTTACAACGACTCGGAGATTCGCTGGGGCCCAGCGGTCTGGTCCGCCGAGAACCAAAGTGAGAGGTAAGTAGCGCCGCGTATCTTCAATTTTTTTTCCTTTTTGTGTAATTAACTTGTTTCATTAATCGTGAGATTGTGATTAATTGTGTCTTTTCTTTTTACAGGTAGGCGCCGGAAGACCGACGGGGGCCAGACCCTTGGGACAGCGACGGAAGGCGACATGCGACAACAAGGACTCGGCGAGAGACGCCTTCGCACCGGTAAGTAGTACTCAAATATAGTAATTAGGGATGAGATTGATTAAACATTTTGGTACACGCAGGAATGACATAATTTCGATTTGGTTTTCTTAGGTTAACAACGGAAGGAACTTTCTCGCTAAGGTAAGACCGGGGAACGCCACCGTTCTCCCGTTTCAATATTTAGTGTATCTATAATTGTAAATTGACTTAATAATCAATGTTGTGTTGTTTGTTTTTTGTTACAGGTTGCAGGTCGAAGATGCGAGGACAAAGATGACGCCAGAACGGTTGTGCGCCAAAGTGGCGTACGACAGTTTACCCCGTTAAATTTGCTATGCCGCCAAAACGCAAAAACCCGTCAACTTTCATTTTAATTGCCCTTCAAAATGATACCTGTTTTATTAATTTGCATACAACCCTCTTAAGTGCGGGGTGAAAAAAGGTAAATTGAGGGGTGGTTTACCCCCTAATTAAATTTTTTCTTAACATTTTCATGGTGGTTTTTTCATCGCTTTTCATTAGAAAAATTTTCGTTTTTGTTTCATTCAGATCGGTGGATTGCTTCTGGGTGAAACTGCAAAATCACCCCTCGCCGCGCCTTTCATTGAGGGGCGGTTTTCCCCCTTAAAGCCGTTTTTCCGCCGATAAAAAAATACGTTTCTCAAAGTTTTCGATGCTCTATTACATATATGAGTTTCAACAAAATCGGAGGCGGACACCTGAGGGATGTTCCTTGTTAGTAAGGCTGCAATACGATGTTGCGAGACATCTGTTACTTTTGGAAATGGTCCAAAACCCAAACATACCTAAACAAACCCAAACAGACCAAATGATTCATTGGCTCTAATCGTCATCCGGCTCAATTTGAGTTTTTTGTCACTTCCTTAGGATGTGTGGATTTTTATTATGTATTAATCAGTATGGAAAATCGTGCTCGATGATAACCTCCAACGGGCCTGCTGAAACTTGGCGCACGAAAAAGGGGTCGAATTTGTTGTTTTTTTTTTCTGATGAGAGTGTTGGGAGAAGGTGACTGGAATTTTACAGACAATTAATACATAGTCTTGCAATGTCAGAGGTTTTTATTTATTAAAAATGTTGATAAACAATGAAGTTATTATTATTTCAAGATAGTGCCATCGTCGCTGCGTGGCAAATCGGTGTAGGTGTTTCTGGTAACCAGGCTCATCCAAAAGGAAAAATTAAAAAATGTACTTATAGCATAATAATAAAACGTTCGTATGACCGGATGGTTTTTTGAGATTTTGAAAATTTCGAAAACGGCAAGCTGAATAACAAAAAGTTTGGTGTTCGAAAAAAAAACAACTTTGATATTTTGTTATCAACAAATGGATGAACATATCGAAAAAATCATATATACGTTAGGGTGATAAGAAAAATCGACAATTTTTTTGAAATTCCCTATTGCAGTTGCCGTAAGGTGCAATATAACGCCTGTTAAAATATGAGCACTTAATATTGCTATTTAGAAGTTCCTCGTGGCGATTTTCTATTTTCCATGCTAATAACATGGAGAAAACTTGGTTTGCTAGTTTTGAATTTTATAACTCGCCAACGGGTGAACGTGCAATACTGGCCACGATATTTTCTATGTAGGGAGTTTAATACTCTATAAAAAAGGTCTCTTATCGTTTTATGATAAATCTACTCTTTCGAAAGTTATTCAAGGCCAAAATTTAATTTAAAGTCAATCTCCAGATTTTTTCACTTTTCTAGCGAAACTATCAGCCTCATCATAAAATGTCATAGGGTCTTTTTTGTTGATCATTTCATTTTCTATAAATTCATACGATTGAATAGTTTAACAATTTAGTAGTTCGCCAGTTAAGGGCTTTGCAAATTCATTTTTTGGCGAATAGTTGCTGTGAAACTAATTGTTAGTTGCGTGAAACTTATTGTGATATTAGTCAAGAATATAAATAAAAAGACGCGAATTTTTATTAACTTCCTTTTCATTGATAATTTACAGTACGAAAAAGTTATTAAGACATTTTTTCATAACTTTTATGTTTATATGTATATTTTTTTCTTCTTTTTATTGTTTCGTTCTAGTCGTACAGTGTCTTTGCCTTTTTACGAGCCCCAATCCACCTCGCCGTCGTTCTGACCTCCCACTCCACATCCCCGCCCCCTCTATAGACCCCTCCGCAACTCACCACTACCGCTCATTCAACACCCCCGCCACGTTGCGGCCGCAGCCGACTTTCCCCTCTGTATCGTATTCACCATGACATATCTGCCATGGGCATAGGGAAACTGCGGAAAACCTATACCGATACAGACGGTCGCAAGTTCGCTTGCCAGTCACGGAACAAGTCGCTTTCGCCGAAAAATGTCGAAGAAAAACACATCACAACGAAAGTACGCGACTGGGATTCGAACCCGAGACCCCCATCCGCTGGCCAGCACGTTATCCACTAGACCAAGGCACCGGATCCTTTTATATTTATAATTAAAAGCATCATTGATGCTCATTACCATCGAGGGCTCTAAGAAATTATTTACAGGATCGACGCTCATAGATTCTCTCCATATAAGTACGACAAGCTTCGAAAGACTCATCCAATATAGTATTGTTGGATAAGGTTACGACCCCCCCGCCGATGATGGAGCTGGAATTTTGCACAAACCTTCCTTTTAATATTTTAAGACAACCCGCGAACAGATTTTTCGCGAATGGCAATAGTTATCGAGATATTGAATTTTAAACTATTTTTTTTAAAGGTAACGTTCCGAACCCACCCCCTGATAGAGCTGAAATTTTGCAAAAACCTTCCTTCTAATATTTCAAGACAACCCCTAAAGGGATTTTTGGTGACTCGCAATAGTTTTCGAGAAATTTAATTTTTTTTTACGCGCTGAGTACATCTATATCTGCTACGTCTCCGTTCACACAGCTACATATATCGTCGCGCTCTTCGTTTCGTCCAAACAAAAATACCCAAACAAACCCAAACCCAAAAACGGCAAGAGTACGATATCCGGGGCGCCAATATTTTACGGTGAATTTAGAGTTATCGAGTAAAAATAAACAAAATATGAAAAGTGGTAAAAGTTGATGTTTCCCTTCTTTTGCGTTCAAATTAGACTTTTCGATGGTAATCGAAATTGACGATTTTTTTCGAATTCAAAAATTTCAAGGAACATCAGGCAAGGTAACTTGGAAATTTATAGTTTTAACAGTGTCTCAGAAGCCAAAAATTGATTATAAATACCACTGCCATGTTTTCCTCGCTTATAAGTGCGACTAGACAGATAGTAAAGTAGTACTTTTAATCGCTAGGAGTCCGAAGAGGGATTCGCAGTAAGCGGTTCATCCCTCTTCGTACTTCTAACACTCTAAATTTATGTAAAACATATGGTTTAGTAATTTGGTGTAGCAATTATATGGAATAATTCTTATTGTCATAATCAAACAGAGAATATGAATAAATAAAACATTACAATCTCGGAATTTATGTTGCGAATCATGTAAATACTACGTTTAGTGGTATTTATATGATACCACTAACGAAACCCAAAGAAACCCCAAGAAATCCAAATAAAGAAATAATTTTTGAATCTCAGCCGGTCGATTTCCTTTATTTGCGATAAAATAAAGATATTGTACCCATGCGCCAACAACAATCGTCAAATTTTGGCCTATTTCCAATTACCGCTAAAATCACTCATAATTCCTTAAGGAAGCCAAAACGGCACTTTTTTATTCTTGAAATTCTCATTATTTTGGTTCAAATATCAAGAATCAACAGTAAAAACTTGGCGCCCCGAATATCGTACTATCACCCCAAAAACTGCGCGTCGCCAAAAATCCCTTTAGGGGTTGTCTTAAAATATAAAAAGGAAGGTTTGTGGAAAATTTTAGCTCGATCGGAGGATGAGGGTTTTTGGATCCTTACCCGGATTTTTCAATTGATACGATTTTTTCTAGGAATGTTACGGTTTTGAGGAAGACGATAAAATTTGAGAGCAATCATTGGGACAACTACAAGCGAGGCCAGCTCACTTGGCGCTACATCATTACAAAAAGGAACACCTTTGTGTGGGATTCATATTGGAGCCGGGCGGGCATGCAAAATCTTCGGCGAATTCCGGCATATTTGACATCGGTCCGATGATCCGGAACTCATCAGGACTGTGCGAGTCACGATTAATCATGTCACGTAAAAAATCAGTTGAAGATTTCGAGCACATTATATTTGCCGCGCTCATCCAAAATAATTGATTCGGCGTCATGTCGATACCGGGCAATTTTTCTTCTATTCCGTTCTTCGCAACCCAATTATTGTATGCGACATAGGCCGCTTTTATACCTCCGTTATCAGCCATATTTTCGCTCTTCGTCCTATCACCGTTCACCTGCAAGAAGAGCCAAACGTCAGGAAAAATCGCCCTTTGGTCATAGCGTGAAGGAATCGTAGGAGCTGTTGGCGTGGTACCCCCCCCCCCCCCTCCTCGTTTCCCATGAAAAATCGAACGAAAATATTTAAATTCGAATAATCGATTAATAGTATTTGTGTCACCCGAGCAAACGTAAAGAAATAATGTAAAGAAACTTGAAATATTTTCTTCGTCGTATACGAAACTATAGTTTCGTAACTTCTATAATCTATCGTAATTCTATGAGTCGATCAAGAGAATGCAAAATAGCGGCGTACGAGTCGCTATAGCACTACTGGTTTTCAGCCAACCCTCTCCGCTGTACGCAGCATAACTGTCGTAAATTTAATCCTGGAACTACATTAGGCCCAAAAAATAAAGCATATGAAAAAAAATCCTAAATGTGGAGGTCATTTTCAAGAGGATGTAACTCGGAGAAAAATAGTCGCAGACCAATTTGTAAAAAAAGCAAATTGAAGCTTCAAGTTTCTAGTTTACAAATTTTTAGTTTAAAATTTTTTATCGGTAGCTCTTTTTGAGTAATCATAAGAAAACCACAGGGAAAAAATTCAAATTTTTTGCTTGAATTTCAAAAAGTCCACGGACTCCAAAAGTTCATTTTCAGTGATTTTGTTAAGAAGTTTCTTGGCATAATTTTATCCCCTTTAATTTGAGCGGTCTGAGAGCCTTGTACCATGATTTTTCGCTGCGTTATCGTTGTTCAAAGCATAAAAGTCAGTTTTGATTTTGGTAATTAATTGCACGAGAAATAATGGTCGTACCGAACATTTAGGGAGGTTTTTGAAAACTATAAAGTATTCTTTACAAGTCGTAGTTATTGATTATTTATTATAAAATGATATTCCGTGCGAGAATGTTGATTGAAAATGAAGTAAAAAATTGCGGATTAAGGGATATTCGCTTGACTTGGCCTAACTTTGCAAATAATGGATAGGCTAAGGATGTTGACCGTGACTTTTCAACCTCAAAGTATCCCAAAGAAACTCTGAAAATTTCAACGCGCTGCGATTTTTTCCTCATCGTGTTCGGAATGTATGAAGTTGTCGTTTTCGCTAAAAATCAATTTAGGATGCAATCAATATTTTTTCATTGATTTTTAGAGCTTACCACTTGAAAACTAGAAACTTGGAGCTCCAATTTGCTTCTTTACAAATTGCTCGGCGACTATTTTTCTCCGAGTTACAAACTCATGAAAATGACCTACAAAGGGGGTAGCCGGTTAAGGGGGGTCTGACGGCCCCCACCGAGTTTGATCGAATCGACCCAAAAACCTGAAAGAGGGCTGAAAAACAAAATTTTAGAGATATTTTTTAACCCCCTAAACCCTTATGAAAACACCATAATCGCAAAAAATGCGTTTTTTTATGTTTAATTTTTTTTCGAGCTTTCAAATGCATTTTAAAGCGGTTTTAACACAACCAAAATTTTGTTTCAGATGTGTAGACATGCCCTGAATTTTTCCAGATTTTTTCGTAAAGTTAAATCATGTGCAACATAATTTTAATGGCATAAAAACCGTAAAAAATCGTCATTTTTTGTATTTAATGCTATGGTTTTTATTGACGTATTAATGGTAAAAAATCGTGCACCATAGCATAGAAAGCTACTATCTTCCTCTACAAAATGACGCTAATTGGGCTCAATTCGGTCGTCTCTAGCGTCCGAAAATCAAACTTGAATAAATTCCGTTTTTATAATTTGAGCATTTTCAGTTACGAAAATGACACAAAATCATATTTTTCAATTATTTTACTTAATAAAAGTACATTTTGGGGTTTCTGAGGTCGCCGATTACAAATTTGATGTCAAACAGCTAACAAAAAAAAAAAATTACACATGTCATCAAATGAAAATGGTATTTGCTATTTCGGTTTTTTCAATAATTAAAAGTCATTGTATTTTAAAAAATCTATTTATTTATAATAATATTACATACATTCATCTAATATATACATTAAACAGACACAAGTAATACATACATTGCAACATGATTGTTATGTTGTTAATCTTCGTCACTGTGTTCTTCAATAACAGGTTCGACATTATCAACGTGAAATAGATTCGTTAGAATTTGAGCTGGGCGGATGATTTTGGACAAATACCGTGCATGACTTAAAAAGTAAATGATTGTTGCAACGTGGGCACAGCAACCAACAGTTCTTAGCCCATTTGCACAATCACATACGTAGTTTTTTATACCGTTATATCCAATACTGTTAGGGTCGTACTGAACGTAACATCTGTATACTTTCTTGTTTATATGTCTTGATTTAACTTCACATTTCAAAATGGTATCGTCCTCCAACAAGTATTGCATATTCAAAAGTCCTTCTTCGGTATACATTTCAGCTAAGTATGAAACAGTTTGCGATAACTGGTACGAGCCAGTGAAAAGGATCTTCAAATCTTGCTCTGTCATTTCCGGAAAGTCTAATACGTCATTTGATGTTAACGGTTTGAAGATCCTTTTCTTCCTATTCCAGTTTTGTTCTTCCACAACTTTCGCTAAAGAATTGTCAACGTCTTTTCTTTTCAACATTTGCTCGGCAATTTGATCTTGTAAATCGGTATCGCAATTCAGTCTTTTTCCAAACTCATTAACCAAAAAATTCGCTACTTTGCAATAAAGCATCGCTGAATCCAACATGTTGTTGTTAAACTGATTATGCAAGAGTTTGAATTTACTACCGATTATACCGTGGACAGCCTCTACCACCCACCTCAATTTCGTAACAAATCGACTTTCGTTTGCTTCATTTGTTGGAAGTTGCTTTCTTTTGCCTTTCAACGCTGGCATCAACACAACGAACCCTTGAGATTCTAACCAATCTTTGACGTCTCTGAACCCCCTGTCAAGTATAAAAACATCCCCTTTTTTGAGGATTGATCTCAAGCCGTTCGGATCACTTAGTACATGTTGTAAGATTTTCGCATCATTCACAATTGCTTCGTACGGTCCGTAAACATCTATTACATATCCATCTGTGGCACAAACTGTGAAGGGTTTACAGAGTGGCCACTTTTTCTGACCAGAGAAAGATTTTTTTTGGTAACAATTATTACTACTTTTTTGGTGTCGAAGGTATGAACCATCAGCAATCAAGAGCAGGCGATCTTCAAATCCGTGTAATTTTTTTACGTAAGGCGACGTGTGATTAGCAATTAAATCTTCGCGAGAACATGCCCGAGCTCCGAAACGAAGTGGAAAGACGTCTTTCGCGAATGAATCCAAAACCGATTTGCAATAAGCAGATACTAGTTGTTCAGATTTGATATCGAAAATTGACGCAGTGATTGTGTTGGAATTTCCAGTTCTTAATTTAAAAAGGAATATTAAAAGAGCTTGATTAATACTGCGATTTTGAGAATTTCGCAAAGTGACCAACATGTTTTTTAGAGTCTTGATTTCTGCAACTGTGTATCCAGTTAGCGATTTTATGCGCTCTGCCGATAAATTGTAATCATCTACTCTGTCTAAAATACTGTTGTCGCATTTTTTGGACAGTGCATCCAAAAATAATGCCAACTCTTGAGAACTGATAGTACAAGTATTCGAAAATATTTTCAAGTTTGAAATTTCGTCAACGTACATACGTTCACTGATAAGATGTACAGGACAACAGCGATTGCCTTTTGGAATGAAAATTCGTCAACTTATAAATACCTGTAACCTCGCTTTAAACGGAACAACCGGAGATGTCGTAATTGGAGTAAGACATACGCAACAACATTTGTGAGTCGCGGTAACTCTGTTGAAAGGCATCTCGATCATTTCATAGTCCGGTTCTCTTGGACGAAGAACGTAAGGAGGGTCCTTAGAAGATTGTGATGACTGTCCTGTGGAAGATCCAGACTCCGACCGTGACAATTGTTGCGAAGACTGTTCCGAAGATTGTTCTGTGTCATCTGATACTGTCAAATTGGAGAGTGTTGATGAATGTCTCTCTACAGGATCGACAGAATTTTGTTCGCGATCTACATCTGGCAGAGGATTTTCCTCGGGATTGACGTTTGGCAGAGGATTTTCTTCGGGATTAAAATCCAACTGAAGATTTTCTTCAGGATCAGAATCACTGCTCGTCGATGGTGAAACCGTTCGGGATTTAGCGATTGCGGAACGACACAGATGACATAAAACGTCACCTTTCGCTACTCGTTTACCTAGTAGTTTAGTATATAAGTGTACGTCATCATCTGAAGAAATGGACTTCTGTTTTCCGGTATCATAACGCAACAATCTGTTGCATCTTATGCACCTTTCACCAGCCGTACATTTTCGTTTTTTCGGTGGCATCGCACAGTTTTTCCTAAAGAAAAAAAAGAACATTGTTATTTTTTTTATTATGATGAACAAATTATTTTTTTTTTTTTGAAAAAAATGAAAAAAGTAACTGAAACCCGGAATAAAAAAAAACCATAATTAAAAAAACAAATAGAACAAAAGTAACGAAAATCGAAAGTACATTAAAAATTGTAAATCAAAACAAAAAAAATGTTGAAAACATCGGTAAACAAAACAGAAATAAATTATTGTATTCCAAATCATTTTTTTATTGAAATATCGTTTCGTCTTAGTTTTGTTTTTTTTTGCTTTTTTTTAATTCTTTTCATGTGAGTGAACTAAACAACAACTTGAAGTTGACGGCCACCTTCTGTACGATTTCAAGTCGACTATGAGGCAAACGATTGTAGATTGAGGTTATGATTATAAATCAATTTTTATGTTGATTGATATTTAAATTGATATTCAAACTCACCTTAGAATACTGCTTCAATCACTTCGTGTTGAGATAGGCAGGTTAAACGATAAATTAAAAAAACGCTGTTAACAAAACAAATAGATTTGTTTAACGGAGCAGAGCGCGTCGCATGACGTGTGTACTGGACGGCGGCTGAACACAGAGAGAAAGAGAGACCGCGTGGAGCGGGGTTCTCGATGCGTCAGTGCGTAGTGGGCATGCGCAGTACCGTGCGGAGGGGCATACGAGCCTAAGGCCCACGTGGGTACGGTGGCCTTAGGCACTCGGGTACGTGGCTTAATAAGGTACAAGTTGGGATTTTCTCCGCCAGGTGACAGTTTAGTCGGGGAATTCCAAATTTTTTTTCTGAATAATACGTAATTTTTTGTTTGTTAATATAACTATTGACAGCTGTTACGATTAAAAATTCGTGTATAAGAATGAATTTATAATCAGCGACCTAAAAAATCCTTATTAATATCGTTCCCATAGCTATTTTAAAAAATTTCAAAAATTAAAATATTTTTTCTTCGTTTTGACAGCTGTCATGTGACAAAACTAATTTTTGACATCAAATTTGTAATCGGCGACCTCAGAAACCCCAAAATGTACTTTTATTAAAAAAAAAAATTGAAAAATATGATTTTGTGTCATTTTCGTAACTGAAAATGCTCAAATTATAAAAACGGAATTTATTCAAGTTTGATTTTCGGACGCTAGAGACGACCGAATTGAGCCCAATTAGCGTCATTTTGTAGAGGAAGATAGTAGCTTTCTATGCTATGGTGCACGATTTTTTACCATTAATACGTCAATAAAAACCATAGCATTAAATACAAAAAATGACGATTTTTTACGGTTTTTTTGCCATTAAAATTATGTTGCACATGATTTAACTTTACGAAAAAATCTGGAAAAATTCAGGGCATGTCTACACATCTGAAACAAAATTTTGGTTGTGTTAAAACCGCTTTAAAATGCATTTGAAAGCTCAAAAAAAATTAAACATCAAAAAAACGCATTTTTTGCGATTATGGTGTTTTCATAAGGGTTTAGGGGGTTAAAAAATATCTCTAAAATTTTGTTTTTCAGCCCTCTTTCAGGTTTTTGGGTCGATTCGATCAAACTCGGTGGGGGCCGTCAGACCCCCCTTAACCGGCTACCCCCTTTACGATTAATTTGTTAATTTTTGCGGCTAGTGTATGAGTGAAATATTTTCGTTAATTGTATTAGTTTTAGCAGTCAAGTACGGGGGCATATTGAAAAATAATAAAAGACAAAAAATAGACGCGGATGAAAAAAAGTTGGTTTTTTCGACGATAATTTTCATATAAAAAGTGATACATGTTTTACGATTTTCAATTAATAAAAAAAAAACGCTCGTACTTGACTGTTAAAGCAATCTAAGGCGCTACCGTTGAAATTTTAAGTCGATTGTACGAAAATTGTTCGAGTCTTGTTGCTTGCCGATTTCGAAAAAAATGGTTTTGAGACAAACGTGTTCAAAGTTTTCGGTACCGGCTAGGAAGCAAATACACGAGTGAATTTGCAAAAGCGTGGAAGCTTCTTGAGTCGGTGGGTTACGTGATCCTCGTTTGAAACGGTTTTTACTTCAGGATAAAATGTTTGGACGGTATTTTGTGTAGCCGGTGTCACATCCTGCGACGTAGTCGCACAACTTTCTCTATAGCCTGACTCTATAGTCTGACGAATACATGGTTCTAGGACCGATTTCTCCGAAAAGTCGTAAAACAAAAAATATAATCAACTGCGAGTCAGATGACTCGAAGATCACCCGCCAACAGACCCTAACATTGTTTCGATTTTAACCCGTAGAGGAACCGAGGATCCCATGTAGGTTTGGCCAATCAAACCGTAACGGCCACTACTTGGACCAATGTTGGCGGGGCGATGATCGATTACCCAATTGTACGCCAATGCTCGGCTGAGTATTGACTAGCCAACATTGGTTTGCCGATACGAGGCCAATGTTCGGCCAAATATAGACTCGCCAATCATTGGCTTGTCGATACGAGGCCGATGTTTGGCGAAGTGTAGACTCGCCAATCATTGATTTGCCGATACGCGGCCAATGTTCGGCCAAGTATAGACTCGTTCATTATTGGTTTATCGTTATGAGGCCGATCTTTGACGAAGTATAGACTCGCCAATCATTGGTTTGCCGATACGAGGCCAATGTTCGGCCGAGTAACGCATGATCGAACCGCAATTCGTATATTGACGATTCATTGTTTCGCGTCGAAGTCATTGAGAGACGAGATAAATACTTTTTACGAGTCCATTGGACATTATTCCTAACAAATATACTACCAAATCAATGCACCTATTGTTGGCCGATTCTCGAACGAGCTCATACGCGATACTCTGCCGATTTTTATGAACCATCCTACACTGATAGAACAATTCTATTAATATTAACTAACCGCGTCTATTTATTTATTTTTTATTTGAATTAACTAAATTTTTCGTGAAATAAAATTTTTCCTATTGCATTCCATTATTGGAATTATTCATTTTAAATATATTTATTTATTCAAATTGAACTTGAACTAATGAAAAAATGGTCTGTCTTTATTGGAACACACATATTAAAGGGTTGTGGGGGTAGAGAGGGTGAAGAGACAGGAATTATATATATATATATATATATATATATATATATATATATATATATATATATATGGGTCATTCCATGTCAAATCGACAAATTTTTTACCTGACCCCCTTTGATTTCGCTGAAAATTTTCTATCTTTTTCTACCCCCCGAAAGTTATTTTTCAGAATTTTTTCAAATTTTTTTTCCCGACTCAAAAAAAGTTATGAATTTTTGAAAAAAACCGCTCTTTTATTTTTAAATTGCCAGAACTTTTTCAAACATTGACCGTTTGCGAACTTTTTTTTTTCAAACTTTTTGTTTTTAAATGTCGTTTTCGAAAAAAAATATGAAAAAATTTTCAGAATCCCAGATATATGAAATATTTTAGTTTTTTTGAAAAAACCGTAATTTTCTCAAAGTCCGACCGTTTTTTTTTTTTTGCTCTAAAAATACTTCAACTAATTCTGCAATGATCCCCGTTAATCAAAAGATGTGACGACAACCGCTTCTAATTTTTTTTCTTGATTATAAAAAAATTTGTGTTGAATTTTTGCTGATTTTATATAACTTTGTTATGAAATTTTTTTTTATTTCCTCGTGAAACCTCAAAAGTTAAAAAATAAAATTTTATTGGAGAATTTCAAGTGATTATCGTCCAAGAAATTGTTATTAAAAAAAAAAAAAAAGTTTTTTCTCTCATTGACGTTATTTTTTTACTCTTATGGACGTTTTTTTTTGGTACTGAAATATGACAACTTAACGTCATTTTGGTACTGAAACATGACAAAATAACGTCAATGAGAGAAAAAAATTATTTTTTTTTTTTAAATAACAATTTCTTGGACGATAATCACTTGAAATTCTCCAATAAAATTTTATTTTTCAACTTTTGAGGTTTCACGAGGAAATAAAAAAAATTTCATAACAAAGTTATATAAAATCAGCAAAAATTCAACAAAAATTTTTTTATAATCAAGAAAAAAAATTAGAAGCGATTGTCGTCACATCTTTTGATTAACGGGGATCATTGCAGAATTAGTTGAAGTATTTTTAGAGCAAAAAAAAAACGGTCGGACTTTGAGAAAATTACGGTTTTTTCAAAAAAACTAAAATATTTCATATATCTGGGATTCTGAAAATTTTTTCATATTTTTTTTCGAAAACTACATTTAAAAACAAAAATTTTGAAAAAAAAAGTTCGCAAACGGTCAATTTTTGAAAAAGTTCTGGCAATTTAAAAATAATAGAGCGGTTTTTTTCAAAAATTCATAACTTTTTTTGAGTCGGGAAAAAAAATTTGAAAAAATTCTGAAAAATAACTTTCGGGGGGTAGAAAAAGATAGAAAATTTTCAGCGAAATCAAAGGGGGTCAGGTAAAAAATTTGTCGATTTGACATGGAATGACCCATATATATATATATATATATATATATATATATATATATATATATATATATATATATAGGTTAGGTTTGGAAATTCTTTAACATGTCAGTCGATAACACTCTCTAATTATCACAATGATATTAACTAATTGATATAGTTTATGTGATACAACTAATGATGAGAATCCATTCGGTCTCTTACGGCATATCCGCGATTCAAATGTTACGAGCACTCGGTAGCACAGGGGCAGCGTGCTTGGCTATGAGTAGGTAGGTTCAAGGTTCGAGTCCCATATAGGTGAAATATTTTCTTCGAACTAATCGTTTCGAAAGACCAGGTAACGAAGAATTACAATACAAAAATAATCAATTTTTTTTCGCAGTGCAGAACCAATTTTGACGATCTATATCGGGTCACAATTATCCGCCAAGACTCGGTCAATAATCGGGCCAAGCTCGAGTGCCAATGATGGCAATCTCGACGGGGACTTATTGTTGGCCGATTCTCGAATGAACTCCTACGCGATGCTCGGCCGATTCTCATAAGCCATTCTAGGGGCACTATTGATTGCGAATATCGGGCCGCTCTTATCATCCGAGGCTCGGTCGATGATCGGGCCAAGCTCGAGTGCCAATGTTGGCAAGCTCGGCGTCGAGCATCGGCCAATCGTTGGCCACTACCGATCACCCTACATGGGTATGGACCAAGGGCTCCGGAAAACTCCACTCGAATCGGCCATAAAATCGAGAGTGCGACGAAATACGAATGCACGTGCAAGGCCCGGGATGCGGCTAGTCGCTACGTTAGCGCGAGGCGACTCGGCGCGGAAATCCAACTCCGCGTGCTTTCTCTCGGAAAACTCGCAGGAGGGAGCCTTCTATGTCACCCGCCTTAAACATATAAGTTCGACCTACAGCCCGCGTAGAAAAGTCGAATCCGTTTCTCGCGCTCTAAAATCGTACAGAGCTTCAAGTGATTCTCGCCATCCACAAATATATATTAATATTTACGGCGACCGAAAATCTTGTGCGCCAGAAGCGAGGGCATCCGGCCACGAGCGAAGGCCCATATTCATAAGAGCGTCTACCGATATCGTAACGAGCGAACGAGCACACAGCTACGCACACCGACAAATGTAAGCGAACCACATCATTCAGTTAATTTTCTGAATTATCCCTTTAAACTACTGTTATTATTAATTCACATTTAAATCCTACTACCCATTTGTAATAAAACGTCGGTTGAATTTATATGAGCTTGTCGAATCATGCCTCAATACCGAAATATCGCGTCAATTCCTTAATTCTATTCTTTCCCATGCACTACCCCGTGTTACTCTCATCCCGTGCTATTGTGCTGGGCGGTAGGCAACAAGAAGGGAAACAAAAATTTTATGCGAAAACTACTTTAAAACTGTTTTTTTTTCAGCTATAAAACGGATATGGATCATATTTTTCAAGGTTCAAAGGATTTTTTTCAAGTGTTTCCAGAAAAACTTTGCTTCGAAACCTTTACAGTGGTGCCCTCACTTCAATAGATATTCAAATTTCAAAAATAAGTTGATTGTGGGCAAAATAAATAC
Organism: Ophion slaviceki; assembly: GCA_944452715.1. Classification (NCBI taxonomy): domain Eukaryota; kingdom Metazoa; phylum Arthropoda; class Insecta; order Hymenoptera; family Ichneumonidae; genus Ophion; species Ophion slaviceki. The sequence goes on along the minus strand of OX101784.1, from coordinate 64,765,195 downwards.
ATAACATTTGCCGGTTGATGCACAAACAGAAGAATACTGGAAGATCAACATTTACTATCAAGTGATAAATAGTACATGCAGACTGCGCATTTATCAAATTGAATATGAAGAACTAAGAGGATTTTGTCGATAATTATTTGTAAATCTTAATAAATGATACGTCAGCGTTAGAAGCTGAAGCGATGGTCATGAAAAAGATACTTTCATTAAAAATTATGATGATATAAGTGCTGGAAATTTAGGAAAGCATTTTAAGGCGGAATACCACTGTAAAGGGTAAAAAATTCAATTTTTTTTTTCATTTTCACAAAGCATACATGTTCAAGTATGTGTGAAAAAATGTACCGGTTGAAACATTGAAAAGTGACGAAGTAACAGACGATTTAGTGAGAGCCGGTAGCGGAGCGATTTAAGCGTACACAAACTCTCAGACGTATTTTTCTCGAAACGGCTTTTCTCCATCTGGCCGGAATCACAACTCCAGCGATAATTAACCGTTTTTCAATTTTAATAAACCAACATTTTCGTAGTCGCTGTAGCTGTCGTTGTACGTAGCCGTTTTTTTTTAATAAAGTATTTTTAAGCCTCCGAATATAAGTACAAAATAGCCAAAATTACACTGTTTTTAACGCGCGCCACTGAGTGAATTTGGTTCCCGAAAAACGGCTACTTACGATGAGAATTACAGATTATAAAAGTTTTTTATTTAAATTTTCCAGACTAACCATTAACAAGTTATCGATCCGACCACGTTCTTTATACAGCTCTATTATGTCTGAATGAAGTTGTGAATTGTGTATTTCTTTAAATAAAAATTTACACGAAATAAGTTCAGTATATGGTTAACAACGTATCTTTTTCAAAATCTCAAGTGAATACTCTATTAGACAAAAAAATCCGAAAAACGATCTATTTTCTGCCCGTCATAGTGGTGTCCTCTCTCAAAGCTTCATATTTTATGTCTATTGAGTGATTATCGACTATTATGTAAATTTAAAAAAAAAGACGATTGTGAATGAAACCACATTTTTGTCAAGCCAACCTCCCCTATCCCCCAAAAAAAAGAATGCTGGCTCCACCAATGGCCGCCGGATAGCGCGACAATTCCTATGCGTCTAATTGAGGGGAAGAGCACACTTACGTTAAGGCCGACCGCTTGGACGGTGTAGTTGCTGTACTGTTCGACCAAGCATTTTTCACGTTTGAGGTATTCTTTTTTGCTGCTCGGTTCCAACCAGTCGGCCGAATCGCCCTTCCAGTCATACCGCACACCATCACTGTCGAACGCATGTGTCATTTCGTGACCGATGTCGGAACCAATGGCCCCGTAATTCATGTATTGCGGTCGATCTTCGTCGAAGAAAACACCTTGCAACATACCGGGCGTCACTACTGCAACATCAAGCAAAAAATCGTGCCAATTATTCAATACATATTCGTACGCATTGTCACATGGAAATAGAATACTATTCACCGAAAGAATTTGTCGCGCAATCGTACAAGAGCGATGCTTTTGCATGCAATCCAGCAAAAGTATCCATTTTCTCAGGAAGGTGTCGGAATCGGCCGAACTTGTAATCCGCATTCCACAACGACAACTTGTGAACATTTTCGTAATAATGGTCTTCGTCCATATCAAGATTTTCGTAAACCTTGTCAAGCTTGTCGTCGGAAAGTGTATCAGGATAGGCAATGAAAGCGGTTATTGCGTCGACTTTTTGCAGTGCCTTCGATTTTGTAATCCCGTCCATCCAGCTGGCCTGATGCATTTTGTGATCGGGAAAGATATTTAAAAATTATGGAACAGCCCGTACGTAAGCTTCGAACGAGAAGGTTAGTAGTAGGGCTAGTTCGTACAACGGTAATAATAACGCGACTACTAAGCTTCTCATCCGAACCAGAGTCAAAATTTTCGAGCCACGTTCACCCCACAAAATGAAAGCGAGCAGAAATCGGCGAGAGCAGATTATTGGGTATCTAAAGGAGGGTACAATGTTTGAAAATACCATGCGTTAGAGCCTCCGATGAACCTCCGGCATGGCAGAAAGTAGACTTTTTGACTCAAACGACGTCAGTGAGGATCACAATTGAACCTACGGAACCTCAGGTGGGCCTACTCCAAGCGCTCCCGCAGAACCTACTGCCCCCCCCCCCTTTCGGCCTACTGTACACTGCTAAACAAAAAAATTAATTCATCTACGATCTATTTAAATAAAATAGGTTTTTTCCTTGTCTCACAGCCTACTACGATCATAGTTGTTTCAAAGATATTTATATATTTTAATCAAGATGAGATTCAAATTAATCTTTATTTGCTTATAATGTACACTGTAAAGCGATGTGTACTATATGCATAAAATATTTCATAAATCGAAAATAAAATTAATTTTTTAATTGATAGCTTTATCACAAGGATTTTTCATCATAATTCGTCATTCCCTGGCCTTTCGAAATGATTTTGGTCGAAGAAAATATTTGCCCTATATGCCAATTGAACCTAGTCCTACCTACTCACAGCTACGCTCGCTGTCCCTATGCTACCGACTGCTTATAACATTTTGGTGGCTGATATGGCTTAAGAGACCAAATGAATACCTATAACTATTTGATGTATCACATAAGCTATATCAATTAGTTAATAGGATTGTGATAATTAGAGAGTTTCGTCGAATAACATGCTATAGATTTTTCAAACAAACTCATATATATATATATGAAGCATCCCATACCATTTCGAACGGTCATAAAGTTGTCCACTCTAAAAAGAATTGAAATTTCGTCGAATTATTTAATTATATGAAAAAAAAACAGTGTAAAATTTTTCAAAATTTTTGGATCGCATTTTGTTTTGAATTTTTCGAGTTTTAAAAAATGCCCATTTTCAGCACAATTATACAAAAATATTTTTTTTTCGGTCCGTATGTCACTTTCGATTTTTCGCAAAAAATTCCAGAAAATATTCTGAAGTGTGTACAGTAACACCTAATTTTTTCACAATGGCTCGATTCGTTGTTCCAAAGCGTTGTTTAAAACGTTTTTTCTAAATTTTTATAATTTTTTCAAACTCTATAAAAAAAATTATAAAAATTTATAAAAAAGCCTGGCATTTCTTAAGAATTTTCCTGTGAGTTTTTGTCTCACAGGAAAATTCGTATCGCGCATTAATCCGATAGAATTGGAGCAAGACTGCATATACAAGCATTCTTTTATGAATTGCCTATAAAATAATAATAAATCGATATTGGGCAAATTTGATTGTTTTTGCATATTAATATTGCACTAATAATTTGATGAGGGGACGATGTATTTTTATTAATTGTGTAGTTTTTATTTATCATCTGATAATGCATATTTACCTGTACCGTTCTTCGGACGATAATCAGGGAAAACGTATTATTTTCGTCATCGAACGGGTTACCGATCAGGCCACAATGGAATGATGATGGAGGAGATATCGAATTTGGGCCGAAAGCAGGTTAGGTGGGGTCGAGGCACCGGTTTGAGATCGAAAGCAGGTTAAGGAGGCCTGTGTTCTGCACGTTTCACTGAAACTGGCGGTCGAAAGAAGGTTTGGGAGGTCTAATAGAGGCTACACTGGACCAAGAGGAGGTCTCTTCATGGCACTGAACTCGACAAATGGGGTTTCGTCGGTTCAACGGAGGCTGGCGGGCTTATGTATTACAAAAGAAATGGGTCCTGCGAGGGTCCAGAGGAGGCTAAAAATTTTCACTCGGGAAGTTTCTTATTCGTGCGTATACGCGGCACAGTTCGAACAGGTAAGGCTCGCGCCAGTCGTAATCTCGCAATGTCGAAAGACTGGGTTATTGATGCGCAAAAATCTGCTAATAAATCTAAACGTACCGTTTGGAACAATTGTGCAAGGGCTTTCCTAATGTCATCTACCATGGAGTGAACCTCACTTTTGACATCGGCGCTCAGGCGACTCATCGCAGATACAATGGCGAATGACATACTGAAAGCACTCTCAAAGCACACTTTCTCTCTTGGCGATGCCTCGGTGACTCCGGCAAGAATAGCCTTAGACCGATTTCGGTTCGGGGGCGTTACGCTTCCGAGATAGTCGATGGAACGCACTATGATACTATGCGCTATGAAATTGGCCTGAACCCTCTTCGGGGTTTTTGACATTAAATTCGCCAATTCGGTGTAGTAGCTTGCCTTCTCGATGTTTACAGTGTCTTTTTCGTCAATGGAGACGGTCGATGGTAGTATCCCGTTGAAGTATTCTTGCCACCGAATGCTTGGATAATAACTCTTTAAACGCCCAAGTCTCCATATATGGTACGCATCGCCAGAATTGCCGTACAATGTTTTTATCTGACAAATAAGGAAAACAAGATTTTTCAGTAGATCATTGACGTAGCCAGCATTTTCTTCTGGAGTCGAATGGCGGAGGGGCTAGGAGGCCTGACGAAAAATGTCGTTACGCTTACAATTACCTTTCTTGTTCAATAAAATTTGCATAGTAGTCGATCGTCACGTAACACGCGTAAAATACGAAGGTTTCACCACATGTCCGTGTTAATATTAATATGGCAACACCTCGCAATACCTTGAAAATAATAAACTTCTAACCGGTCGGAGCTACGAACATCAGAAGCTTTTAGGAAAGCTAAAACTGCTCGTAGGGAAGAACGAGCTTTCGAAAATCATAATTTCGTAGTCGAGAAAGGCACACTTCACGAGATAGGAATGGCCGATTAATATAACGTAAGTATAACATGCCATTATACCACTTATATAGTTTCGGTTGTCGGAAATTGTACTCAAAATTTCAAACGCGATTTTCCTGACGCTACCTTTTTTAATCTGGTTGACATAAAATCTCTATTTAACCTATTGACTTCAAATTTGGTATGGATCTTCAGTATATATCCATCCATCGTTCATACCTCGGCCATTGCGAAATTATTATTCTTACTACTTGAAAAAATTGATAACCTTGAAATAAATAGGGCGAGAAATGAAGTTTCCTTCAGGCCGTCGCCGTTAGAAATAATTTTTTTCTCTTTTATACCTGCTATAATGACATTCTTATTGATAAGAAAAACAAATCGTTATTTCTGTTTAAAACAAATGAGAGCTTTAAAATTGCATCACCCGTCGCAATCCTTTTTTTCACGGCCATATTTAGAGGCCCATAATAGTTTTTATTTTTATTTCATCTGCGCACAAATGTTTTTGTAAGTTCTTGAAACATCAATACATTTTTTTTTGTTTTCTAAAAGAATAGTCATAATAAATATATGTATATTTTTTTTATAAAGCCCGAAAAAACACCCGAAAGTTAGGCCTCTAGAGAAAAGTACTTTCTCAATGTGCTTTCTTAAATGTCCAATATTGCTTTAATCATTTTTAAATGATACGTATGTTTCTCATGACCATCACTGCAGCTTCTAAGGTTGACGTATCCGTTATAAAGATTTAAAAATAACTATCGATAAAATCCTCTCCGTTCTTCATATTCAATTTCAAAATATATGTCAACTGTTAATTCTCGAATCGGCGTTTCAAATTTCTAATGATAACTATTTACTATTACTTAATAGTAAATATTGATCTTTCCGTATTCTTCTGGTTGTTTATCGGCTGGCAAATCTAATGTATTTCTTTTTTCCACATTTAAATTAATTGTGAAATTCAAATATCTATCTAATTTACGCAATGAAATAGCTACTTTTTATAGAAGTTACGAAATTACGACGAAGAAAAATAGTTTAAGTTTCATTAAATTATTTCTTTATGCTCGCTGTGGTGAAACAAATAAAGTGAATTGATTATTCAAATTCAATTATTTTGGTTGCATTTTTTTCTGAGGGTGCACCGGGATTTCTGGCGGGGGGTTTACGTGCCCTGCCCCCTCTTGACGACACTAATGTAGTTGATTATATCAGCAAAAAAATGTTCAGCAAGCAAATGAAAATAATTTCAGCACTTTGTTTCCTCCAACGCTCGTATTGCTCAAACATACTGGCTTTCCTGTTTTTATTTCATTTCAACGCTTTCGTGAAAATTTCGTAATCGGGTATGAATGAACATACGTTTTACGAACGATAGGTACTTGGTGAAATTGAAGCTCGGTAGACCCGATCATGATAACACTTGATCCTTCAGGTATTCCATTCACGAATCCGAATATTTAACAATTAACTGATTTTCGTCGGTAATTAAGTAAAAATACATCCGCGCATACTGGTAAAATTTTAAGCAAAGTTACCGAACCAGTAACGAAAAATTACGTCACTACAAATCGGCCCATTTATATGGAACTTTGTGGACATGATGCGCTGGTCACATTTCTATCTACTAATTTTGTAGACTCAATAAAGCTAGATGCTTATTTCTTAAGATTCCTTAACGAAAATAAAAACATGTGGTCACCGAATGTTCAAAGAAAATATTAAGACGGGCAACCTTCAGGCAAAAAGAAAATTTTCCGAATATCATGTTTTTTTTTACAGGAATGATTTCTTCGCCATTTTTGAGACTGTTTTATCATAACTGTTGGCTGTTACATGGTATTTTTAAAAATAATCTTCAAAACCGGCAGAGGTTTGCCAGGGTCTTCTAAATTGCATTTTCGAAAAAGCTGTGACGTAAAGCTAAAAAACTAATTGACCGATTCTGATAAAATTTGCTATAAAACTGTCTAACCTTATTGTTTAAAAAATTAACCTAAATGTTTGTGAAAATAAAAAAACGTGTTTTTTGCAATGCCTGCCTCGAAAGTGAGATTTTCGTTTAGTGTTTAGCGTGCGGAAAGTGGCTCATTTCTCAACGATGCTTACTGTCCCGCACTAGTGCGCAAAAAAATCTATTTATAGCTCACTTTGCCGGATTGATTCACGAAAAAACGGTTTTTTTTTTCACGGTTGAGTTTTTTGTTCTACGATTTTGGACCAATTGAACAAACTTGAATGTAGCGAAATTCATGTGATATGAAACGTCAACTTATCACAGTCGTATTTGAATATAATTTTTAATGGTTTTGTTGAATCTCAAATTCCACTTTCGAGACAGTCATTGCAATACAGACAGACCGATTTATCAGCCTATTTCATGTGCGTCTTGCCACTGCAGTCCCCAATCGGCGGGAAAGATGCAGCTCGTTATTCGTGACGGAACCAAATAAACCAATAAAATGTTCAATTGTCATATATTTTGCTTCTGGGTGAATGGAGAAAAAACTGAAAAAATCGTGAAATTAAAACTGGAAGAAACGTGCTTCAAAGTTCCCAATACAGGTAAACATTTGATATCAATATCAAATATCAATCGCTTTTCTGCTTTTGGCCTTGTGTCTTCGAAAATATTTACAATTGGCCTCAGCGACATTGTAAATATATTCTTGGATAGTTTATCTATCGACTTAAGCAATAGAAACAAAAGGATTTTTCGGACCTTCTAATTCAGGCTCCCGCCTCAATCGTGTGCTTAGAAGATAGTCACGTACCCTGTTCAGCTCATTTTCGAAGCCAATGGTGGCTGCAAGTTCATACGTAGCGTTCATGCTATCGGGAGCGCCGAGACTCATCGCGACATCTATAATATGGTCCGAATAATCACTAAAATTTGACGTGCTTGGTGGTCTGACCTGTACAAATATTCCATTGTATCGTTTTTTCAGTGCGAGTGGTTCGTTTCACCCGAATCGTATACGTACACAGATGGCATTTTCTTCATAGGTCCCTACATCCTCGACGTCGATATTAATAAAATCTTGAAAATCGTGGCCGGCTTTTCGTAATTTGTGGATCGCTTTGATCCAGTCAAAGTGACTCTCGTTCCATGAAGCAGCACCGTCGACCATCGGCCATCCACCGATGCTTTGCAAACTTGCAACGAGAGGCTGCAGCCCTCTCGCCACGATCGCGGCTACAGAAATATTTCGTTCGTCGGCACAGAATCAATTGAGGATATTTATTCTTTCGTTTTTGCATGTCTTATACAGGGTGTCCTGTTTATGAATGTCCTGTCAGATCATGTTCTACCATATGCTGGAAATTCAGGTTAGTAAGAGTCCCGTGGTTTGCGAGATAAAAATCATCTGCTTTTGGTTTTTCGCATGCCATTTCTACAAACGATAGCCATTTTTAGAACCGGTATCTTTTTAAATTCTCCTGGTTGTTCGTTCTATCTAGAAAAGTCTTCTTTTTAACCTTAAATGAGGAGGAAACTTTATGAAAAAAGATCTTATGCAGAATTTTCATTCAAACCAATTCGAACATCTGATTTTGAAAGCCCGAGTAGAATTTGTGCTAACCTGTCTGAGTTACGACCCAGTAACTGGCTAGCCCACTTGAGCTCATACGAACTGGCCGCAATGGTTGGCTCGCTATGAGCTAGTTATATTGTGAACGCTTTATTGTCCAGTCCTTGTCTAGTCGCTGCCCAGCTGATCTTGGTAACAAATGACAAAGTGAGGTTATGTGACTACGTGTAATGCTATCGAGCGAATGACTCATGGCTGGCTAGCCAACTTGAGTTTCGGATGGCTTTGCGAAAGAAAAAAATTGTCAAGTGGGCGTGACCGCATGACCTAGCCAACACTAGCTAACTGCGGCTATGCAACCCTTGGCTAGTCACTGCCCAGCCGATCTTGGTCACAAATTACAAAGTGTCCGTGTGTGACTACCCAGATAGAAAACTAACGTATAATATACGTATATACGACGTCGCCATCGACGTCTGTAAGACGTATTTAGTACGTTTACTATAGAGCTAAATGTCCGACTAATATCCGTATAATATATGTATATTCTACGTTCATTAAACAATATATTTTAAGTATATAAGATGTCGAAAATACGTCAAATATATTGTTTAAACAGCATAGAATAGATGTACATTATACGGATATTAGCCGAACATTTAACTCTTTAATATACGCACTAAATACGTCACATAGACGTCGATGGCGACATCGTATTAACGTATATTAGACATATCATAAACGCCTTATATACCTATAGTAAATTCATAAAATATGTACCAGGTGTGTAAGTATGAAACCGGAATTTTTGTACAGAAAAAACACGTTTATTGTAATGATATGATACAAAGTAACTTATTCAAAGTATTGTCCGTCGCTATCTATACATTTTTCCCATCTTTCTGGCAATTTGTGGATTCCGCGCCAAAAGAACTGTTGCTCTTTTGAGGAAAACCAGTCATCGAGCCATTTTCGTACATCTTCGTAAGAAGTAAAGCGCTGCTCAGCAAGTGCGTGTCCCATCGATGCAAACAAGTAGTAATCGGATGGGGCTAGGTCCGGTGAGTAAGGCGCGTGCTGAAGAATCTCCCAACGGAACGACTCTATCGTTTCCTGGACCTGTTTTGCTTTGTGTGCTGGTGCATTGTCATGCAGCAAAATCACCTTGTGTTGTCTTTGTTGGTATTCTGGTCGTTTTTCACGCAAAACTCGATCCAAATCGGTCATTTGTTGTCGGTAGCGTTGAGTATTGACAGTTTCCCCAGGTTTCAGCAGCTCGTAGTAGATTACGCCCTTCTGATCCCACCAAACACACAGCATTGTCTTTCGTCCGTAGCGGTTTGGTCTTGCCGTCGATGTTGATGGTTCACCCGGAGTAACCCATGACTTTTTGCGCTTAGGATTCTCGAAATATATCCACTTTTCATCGCCAGTCACAATTCGATGGAGAAATGACTTTCTTTTGAACCTGGCGAGCAGCATTTCGCATGATGTTTTGCGGTTTTCCTGCTGTCTTTCGTTGAGTTCATGTGGAACCCATTTCCCCACCTATTGTATCTTTCCCATGGCTTTCAACCGAAGGGAGATGGCTTCTCGGGTCACCTTTAACTGATCCGCCAGTTGTTGTTGTGTTTGAGCTTCGGCTTCGTCCAACAAGGCTTGCAGGTCAGCGTCTTCAAACTTTTTCGGTGGTCTTCCACGTTCTTCGTTCCTCACGTCAAAATCGCCACTTTTGAACCGTTTGAACCACTCGAAACACTGTGTTTTACCGAGAGCATGCTCATCAAACGCCTCCACAAGCATTCGATGCGATTCGGCTGCGGTTTTCTTCAGATGAAAACAGAAAAGTAGTGCTGTCCGCAAATCGTAATTTGTTGGCACAAAACTCGACATGTTTATCTGTAATAAACTAATGCTACTGAATGAAACTCGTGTTATTGTGAGTTGGAAATCTTTGTCGGATATCAATACAATAACAAGACACCGCTGACGTGATGTGTCGGTAACTGCATCGACATCTAGCGCCACCTATGGGCAAATTCCGGTTTCATACTTACACACCTGGTATATCATACGTATGGTATCGTATATTATACGTATGGTATACGTAAAAATATATATGGTATATGTATGGCATACGTATACCAAAGATATGGTTGTATACATATGTGGTATACCATAGATATGGTTGTACGCATATATGGTATACCATTCCATGGTTTACCATGGAAAAAATAACATTTCATTGGTAGAATGTCATTAGATTTTTTATTTAACCCCATGTTCTTGCGTAATTTCGATTCAAAGTTTAAATATGTACAGTGAGAGCCCATCTTATTGTATAAAGAGTGCCGGCGTGTTCGTCATCCGTGACAGCAGTGGTGCTCATCATTTTTTTTTATTCGTCAAGACGCTGCCGCGTCGCTTGATATATGCCAAGAATTCAACTATATAGCCAGATAACTAAGCGTACTTTGTACGGCGTAGCGAGTGTTATGTATTTATATGGTCTATTATGTATATATCCCACATCGAATAGGAATGTCTAATATACATATATAACATGTATATATGTATATGATGTCTATGTGTATACGTCCATGATAGACCTGTATTATACGTATATTAAATGTGGATTGTGGCTCTATTTAACTGATAATAGTGAAAGAATTTCATATATGTATATTTTTTATGTACATTATACAATATGCATTTGACATCGAATTATATACATTTATTATACATATAAGGAACATCTACTCGACGATAAAAATGACTCCAACTGCAAGGCTGTCAATGCCAAGTAACATATACGTACATTGGACGTGATTTTTTTTTCAACATGATCTCCGTGAAATTTTGTACATCTCATATACGTATAATAGTCGTTGATAATCCTACGATTGTGATTCCTGGATTTGAAGCTATTTAATGAATGTATAATATACGTATATTCAACATCAAAGATTCAACGAAAAAAGAACGAACGGAATCCAATAATGGAATCGCAATCGTCATATAATGAACGAATATTGCACGTACATGAGATGCACAAAATTCCAAGGAGATAGTGTTGAAAAAAAAAACACGTCGAATGTACGTATATAATACGTGAAATTGATAACAATGCAGTTGAATTAATTTTTATTTTTCAGTAGATGTTCCTTATACAAATAATATATGTATATGATTCGATGTCCAATACTTGTTGTATAGTATACGTAAAATACACGTATGTGAAATTCTTTCACTATCATCAGAGAAATAGCTTCACAATATACGTTCAATGTACGTATAATACAGGTATATCATAGACGTATACATATCATATACATATATACATATAATATATGTATATTAGACCTTCCTGTTCTATCTGGGTACGTGTAGTACCATCGAGCGATTGGTTGACTAAGCAACTTGAGTTACCGATGACGTTGCGAATGAAACAAAATTCTCAAGTCGGTATCTCGTGATGACCTAGCGGCTAGCCGGAATCAATGATCCGACAAATACAATTTAAGGTTATGTAACTCTATGCGATTATCGCTCTCATTGCGAACGCATTTCAGTCATTGATCTGATAATGTTATTTATATTTGTCAATCCACCCATTTTTCAATAATCTAACATTGTGTAGTGTAACATATGTAGACGAAACGAAAATTCAGAAATTAAACGAGTAGAACTGGCTCAGTGGACAGCGTTACAACTCATCACCCAGAAGTCCCGGAATCGAAACCACGTTACGGCGTAAGCGTTTGTCTGAGATCATTTAAAATTGAACCATTAATATAGTTACAACGCAAATATCATAACCAATGATTTAAATAATGTGCTAAAAAATCACGAAATAAAATACATACAGCCGCAATTTTTTTCACCTAATCGCCACCTCAATTTTTATTCCCAATCACTAGCTAAAAAAACTAGATCATGGCTCGATAAGAAATATTATACAGCCGTGAGATATTTCTTTCTATCTAGTCCTCATCTAATTTTTTGTATTCAGTCACTAGAGGACCAAAGCGTTACGAGGCTAGGTAGTCAATCGCTACGACGGCTAGCTAATGGCGATTCGAAACATCACTTTACTAGTTTGTGGCTAGGCGGTGATGAGTTACGTTTCCAACTCGGGAGCCGTCGGTGTAAAAAAAAATGTAGTACGCAGATCATGCGAATTGCTTTAAAAAGTTGCTCGGTTATTGTCCATTCATATTATTTGTAGAAATGGCATGCGACAGCCCAAAAGCAGATGATTTTTTTTTCAAAAAATAACATAGAGCCCAAAATCTCGAGAACCGTGGGACTTTTACTAAACTGGAATTCCAGTATATAGTAGGACATCATCTGACCTATCGACAGTTCCAGGATTATCCATTCATAACGGAACACCCTGTACATGACTGTCGAACCTCAATATAACGAATCTCTAGGGAAGTTCCGTATATCGAGAGTTTTCGTCATATCGAGGTTTCGTTATTTCGAGATCGTGTTCTGTAAAATGTTCTTGAAAATATATATATACATTTATTAGTACTACATATATAGGGATATTTTTTAAAGAAAAAAAGGTTTAAATTGGATAAATTTTCACGGGCAATTAGCAATTGGAGCACAATGTATATTATTATGTTGCTGTATCAAGGTTTTTGGGTGTCTATCAGAAGGGAATGGACAAATATTCGTTATATCGAGGTTCGACTGTATTCGCAAGAGATACAATCGAAGATGCCCCAAAGATTTGGGCAAAAGTCTTTGGGTTTCTTCTTATGCGAGAGATAACTGTGACGGGTAAAAAAAACGATTTCTTTCGTATCTTCTGACAAAATACATATGCAAGAATACGTGCAAAAAATGTCAAGTTGAAATGTTGAAAATTGACCAATTGATTTAGTGAGAGCAGCTAGCGCAACGATTCATGTAGTCTTTCACTCGCGTTTTGCTCGAAACGACTTTTCTCGACCCGACCGGAATCTAATAACTCTAGCTATATTCGTCCGGTTTTCAATTGAAAAAACCCAAAATTTCCGTAATTGCAGTAGCTATCGTTGTATTCAGTCGTTTTTTTCTATTTAGTATTTTTTTGAACACGTGCCATTTTGGAAAAAAAACATGTGTTCCGAAAAACGGCTACGTATAACGCGAACTACATTCATACAGATTATGAAACTTTATTTCTTTCTTCAGACGAACCATTGTTACTTATCCGGCCGTGGGATGACATTTTTTATGCAGAGCCTCTATTATACCTCAATAACGTTGTTCATTTTTTTCATAAACAGCTACACGAACTAAATGATGATCAATGCTTGATAACTTTTTTGAAGTCCCAAATAAATAATCTAGTTAGCAAAAAAAATAGGTACTAACGATCTTCTCACAGCCCGTCACAGTATTCCTCTATTAGCACAAAGACCCGTGTCCAGGATAGAAATAATATTCTGTTCAGGATGGCCAACATTTTCTGAACGGTCGGTAAAAGAGTGGATTTGAAACAGCAGTTAATGCGAAAAGTCATTCGTTGTAGTAATTCATTGAAACCGAAATGAATGCTCGTTCTTGAAACTAAAATGACATTCTTGAAATGAAGTTCTTGAAACATCAATAATAAGAGTGTCAATAAATGGATAGTAAGTGTTTTTTCTCAAGCCCGAATAAAAACGCCCGAAGTTGGGGCTTCCAGACTGGAATAATGCCTTGAGGGGGGAGATACCTTTAGGGGAGGAAATTTTTTGGTGATTTTCATGATTTTTTTTAAAGGAAAGATTTCGTCACCATTTTGGGACTTAGAACATGTTATGGTACTACCTTTGGCTGTTGATTGTTATTTTTTAAAATTAATATTTAAAAATGGCGGAAGTATGGCACGGTCGTCTAAACGGCATTTTCAAAACTGCCGTGACGTATACCACTTATTGCCTAACACATGACTCTAAATGTTTTTTTAAATAAAAAAAAAGTTGCAATTTTCAATTGCAAAATGTAGGAATTCATTTAAAATTTGATCTTGTTGTTTCACACCGAACCATTTCAATAATTTTCAACATTCTCCCACTTTTTCTTAGTTCATATTCTGCGTATGAGTGATAATAATAGAAAAGTCTTCGTTGGTTTTTTTGTCAGATTACTTCCGGCGACGCTACGCGTCACGCCGTCTGACAACATCTGCCGCAACCCGTTCAGAAGACCGTGTCATAACCCCGCCATTTTTAACGATTAATAAAAAATTCACGACATACCATGTAATACCTAAAAGTCGTAATGAATCATACCCTAAGCTTCAAACATCGGGAAGATGTGTTTCTTTCGGAAAAAAACTCATGAAAATCAGTTATTTTTTCCTCGCCTAAAGGTCTCCCCCCTTAGGTGTTAAAAGGGAAACAGTGTACGAATGAAATTTAGAAAAAGTATAGAGTTTCGCGGCCCCGAATTCGCTGTTAGGCTGAATTATGATTCATAAACTTACACTTGTTCATGCACGACCTATAATATGTTTTCAGTAGTCTGTGAGCTCTGGGCTCGTCAGGTACGATCTCAGCTTGGAGGATAGCTTTGAGCTGCTCATCAAGTATGGCTTGAGCGGTGGTGTAATGATTTATGCATGTTTCGCCGTTGGGGAATTTCGTCGACTTGATGTAACCACCGCACGCGTACCTGTAAAAATTGTCGCAAGGCTCGACGCTGCGATCCATGTAGCTCAAGATCATCGCAGCTAGAGATAAAAATGCTTGTGAAAACATCTTTTATTAAAAAAAAATGTTCACCCGTTTCACTCCCCCGACGAATTATCGAATCTTTCGACTTTCGGAAATTGGTAAATAAAGTGAGGCTCTTGACGTACCCGTGCGGTTGCACGCTGCCGTGAAGCAAGTACTTTCATTGCCCCTGTGCTCGTTGCGTACCAGCGGGCCATGCTCGTCACTCCCACCGACACCTACGTCGAGTTATTAAATTTATGTATATTTTTTCTTTTTACAAGCTTTTATTTAACTTGTCTTGGTGTGGGATGCAGAACGGAAAATCAATATTAAATCCGCTTCCCGACTACTTAGAGCTCTGAAATTTTGCAATCATGCATCCAAGAGGCGACATGGACGATTCGACTTTTTTAAAAATTGAAAGAAAAAAATAACTTGATTTGGTGTGAGATGCAAAACGGAAAATCGATATTTCATCAATTCGACTTTTCAAAAAATAGAAAGAAAAATAACTTGACTTTCTGTGAGATGCAAAACGGAAAATCGATAAATCACCCGCTTCCCGACTACTTAGAGATCTGAAATTTTGCAAATATGCATCTAAGGGGTGACGAAGCATGATTCAACTTAAAAAAAAGAGCTGCTAAAAGATAACCGGGAAGGGACCTCGCAATAATGAAGTGTTGGCAGAAATGAACAGTGTGCAATATTTGGAATGTGTACTTATTAAGTGTAACAACTTTTATACCAATATCTAAAATATAAAGATAAAATTGCCTTTTTAGCGTCTAAAGTGAGAAGACCCCTTATGGTGCGCAAATGTAGAAAATATTTTTCTTGCCAAGTCACTTTAAATGGCTATAAATAAAAGCTTGGGGCGCTCAGAATTTAGACATAAAATCATTGATTTACTTCGATCCATTAGCATATCAACTGTATTTAATTTACTGTCAAACAACCTTAGATTTCTTAAGACGGAATGACACCTCATCGCGGTCGGTATGGTAGAGCAATTGTAGATTCCCAAAAATCTCTGAAACGGCTCTTCAGATCCCGTCAAAACTTTGCCAAACGACGTCAAATAGATAGACGAATAGCTTCTAGCCCCTCAAATTTTCTGAATTTGAGAAAAAAAATGTAGATTGGCTTATGATAACTCGATCTACGTTTTTTTTCTCAAATTCAGAAAATTTGAGGGGCTAGAAGCTATTCGTCTATCTATTTGACGTCGTTTGGCAAAGTTTCGACGGGATCTGAAGAGCCGTTTCAGAGATTTTTGGGAATCTATAATTGTTCTACCATACCGACCGCGATGAGGTGTCATTCCGTCTTAAGGGGTTAACCCACTTGCGATTTTGAAAAAATCGATTTTTTTGCATTTTTTTGAAGTGCAATTTGAAGTGCATTTTTTTTTATGCCCGGAATAGATGACTTTATGTAAGTTTACAAAAAAAAATATTTTCTTCGTGTAAACTGAAATTGAAACTTTAAACGCGTTTTTCCCAAAATGGCATTTCTGAAGTCGGTGACCAAGATTACTCGAACACTAATGAACCGATCTTCTTGAAATTTTGCAGGCTTATTTAATACATAAAAATGTAGTCTTCAATCGTTCGATTTTTTTTTCGAAAAAAAATGGCCGTTTTATAGCAAAAAACGGCCGTTTTTTTCGTTAAAATCGAACCATTAACTTTGACTGTCCGCCATTTTGTGAAAAATGAATATTTTTTAAAATCCTTCGATTAAAGACTAGTTTATACTTATATTTGACTAAATCCATCCGCATTTTTTTTCAGATGATCCACTTCGCAGCAATGTTGGTCCCCGCAAACCGTGTATATAAAAACATTATTTCATTGACGGCCATTTGCCACTAAACAATGTAATGTTTTTTAATAAAAAAATTACTGAAAGTTCTTCAAGATGTGTTCTTTAAGATGGTATATTGATCGATTAAAAAAGTTTTGTAGTTTTCTTTAAAGAAATTCATGAAAAAGGCCTTTTTTGCGCTACAAGTTGGGGTAACGCCTTAAATAATAATCCTGAAACTCAGTATAAACGTGTGATAATAAATTCTCTAATTACTATTCTACCAAATCAAATACGGTTAATTAAGCGGAATTGATCAAATTTATTAAACAATTAAAAAGTTGAGGGCCCCAAGCTTTTATTTATAGTCACATATAGGTGACTTGGTGAAAAAAATATTGTCTACTTTGTAGTACCTTAAATAAAAGCATGTTTAAAAATAAATGTACACGTATATTTTATTTGTTTTGCGCTAATTGTTTCGTACGAACCCTCCGCTGATCGTGCAGTGCAGTGTAAGCAACTCGTAGACAATAGAATAAAGAATGTCGCCGCGGTTACAGTCAATCCGTGGTCCAAGCCTGGACAGCAGCTCTTCCAACTTATCGTTTTTCTCAACGCGTTAACTCTAAGTGAAAAAAAATATTGACCGTTTTTTTTTATTGGCTGAAATGGCGTGTAAAGTGCACAAGAATGATATAGGAAAGGAATTTTAGGGGAAAACATTTTGGGAGGTTTTTTTCCGAAATGGCTTCGAGTGCTCCGAATCGCGTGAAATAGCCTGGACAACGAAAGGAGAAATTTGTAGCCGATTAGCTCGTTAGTTGGCCAAAAAATTAAGAACGACCCAGTAACCCAAGTCGATGATGGTCCTAAATTAGTTTAGGAACTTTAAAGGAGGCCACTACTGTGACGGGCCGAAAAAGGTCGATTTTTCTAATTTTATTATCCACTAGACATTGAACTTATTTCGTGTACTTTTTTATTGAAAAAAAAATTAAGAACTAACAACGTTATTGACATACGATAGAGCCTCTTGAGCTTGACAATGATTGGTCTGAAAAATGAAAATGAAAAAGTTTTATCATCTATATCAATGTAGTGCTCCTTATACGTCGCCGTTAAAAAAAAAGTACACAAGATAGCAGGTACTTAAAAAAAAGTGTCATTTTGGCTTAATCTTTACTCATATTCGGAGGCTTGAAAAATACTAAAATAAAAAAGGCCACGTACCACAATAGCGGCCGCAATTACGATGATTTTGATTTTTGAAAATTGACGACCGGACAATTACAGCTAGAGTTATGAGTCCGGCCACGTCAAGGAAAGTCGTTTCGAGAAAAACACGATTGAAAGTATTGGTATTCAATGGTCAATTTTGAATATTTTAACTTAACATTTCTTCACATATTCCTGACTATGTATAGGGGACATGTGTACGAGATGTTCCCCGTAAGTGAGAAAGCTCGTAATTTCAAAGATATTCAACATAAATAAGATCTGAAAGAATTCACTGCTGGCATATTTATTTATCTCGCGATTGGCATTTTCGAAATATTCCATTTATTAGGGTTTCAATAAAAAGATTTCCTTTTTTAAAACCTTACATAAGGATCACCCTGGACACCCTGGTGTTCAAGATGATCCCTAGGGTGTGGACAAGATAATCGCCCGGATCATCGTGCCCCTATTTTGGAATTTTTGTATTTTTGAGAAATTAGGTAAATGTTAATAAAAATTTGCTCGAGTTTACAACACCTTTTACTTATCAATCATAGGTATACAACGTAAACTAATCTTACAAGTAAAATTACCTTTGTATTATAAGTTTCATCTCACCCAACTAAAATTAGACTAAACCAGTATTCTGCAGCCACTCTTAAATCATTTAGGTATGTCAATTATTATTTTTGAGATCAGCTATACATTAGTAGTGTAGGTTGAACATAATTAGACAATCTATTTAACAAAAATCAGGTAGGTACGTTATTTGTGTACAAGATGATCGCTAGGTGATCATTTTGTACACCTAGAAAGGAATCATCTTGCCCCAAACACATCTTTTTCATTCCCTGCTCGGTAACATAGCATATACACTGCCTCTCAAAAGTTTTGATACACCAGTCGATATTTCTTGACGTACTAAAAGTTACATAGCTTCGTCAAAACAAAAGATAACCAAATTTACCGAACCGCGTTTTGAAGGGAACAAATTCAGCTTTGTTTTGCTTTTTTGAAATTTTTCTTAAGAATTTTTTTCTACCGTCACGCACTTTTGTAAGTGACCGTTTCCGGCTTTTTTGCGATCATCGAGAATTGGGCTTATGGAAAAAAAATTGTTATGCTTACCCATGGTAAACTTGAACGGGGTAGCAGCAGCTGCATTTCAGTTTTTTAAACAGTTTCGTATGATTTTTTTTCGCAAAGTTATTTCATTTTTGGCTAATTAAGACAAATTTTGGAAAATGCAACGTAACTCAAGAACTATAGGGTTCAAGAGGAAATGTCAGAAATGTAAAAAGTTGCGTAAGCTTATACTGAATCGCCTGGAGTTATGTCAAAATTTTCCTCTGAGATTTTTTTGTTTTATTATTTTCGCTCGACACTCTCATGAGTAGGTAGGCTTAACTCGAAAAGTATGGCGTTTATAACAAAATATCAGGAGGATTAAACTTTCGTTATTTTCGAATTTAAATTCGTTTATATTTTTTCGGATTTTTTTTGGCCGAACTTCGGTGATTCGTCCGAACAATCGATTGGCGTGTCTCGCAAACAATTGGGTTAGAGACAAAGAGGGGGAAATGTTGCGGTGCTTCGTTATGAATCCGCCGACATTTTTTCAGATTTTTTTCAATTTTTTTTACAAAGTTTTTCACAATTTCACAATTTTTTACAATTTTCACAATGTTTCTTAAGCATCTAAGCTTAAGAAACATTGTGAAAAAAAATGGAAAAAATGTCAACGTGTATTCAAAGAAGACACTGCAACATTTTCCCCTCTTGATATTTTGTCTTTAACTCAGTAGTTTTCGAGATACGGCAATCAATTGTTCGGACGATTTTCCGAGGTTCGGCCAAAAAAAAATTCCAAAAAAATTCTGAAAAAATTCAAGCGAATGTAAAATCGAAAACTAAAAAAGTTTCTACTCCTGATATTTTGTTATAAACGCCATTTTTTCGAGTTAAGGATGTATGGCAGCTACTGCAGAGTCGTTATAGAACTGATTATGCAATTTGCAAAAATCGCATTTAAAGACTAAATAAAATAATTGTAGTATTCATTGAAGCTAAAAAGGAGATTTACCACAGCTCAAAGTAAAACATGCGGTGCAGAAAGAAGAATTTTCAATTTTTAACTGCAAATTTAGTTGCTGATTTGATGTACGTTTTCCCTGACGTTGTCGTGGTTACGACATACGAGCTAAAGAAATACGAAAACGGTCTCATTTAACTCGCAATATCTCGCAAAATATATGGGCACATGTCGATTTTTTTTAACGTATCATGCATATTACAGCGATACCGCACAAAAGTTTTTTTTACAAAAGAGTACTCCGGAAATACCTTTTTTGCCAATGTAAAGGGAATTTTGGACGTACAGTCCTATGTTCCCCGTGTTAAATGACCCAACTTTGAATTCGTTTATCTCAGCATTCACGTGGGCAAATTTTGTTTTTTTAATCTCAAAAAGTTCTCGATATTTTCCTTTACAATATCAGTGAGTTTCAATTCGAACAGTAGTAAATAACTTAGTTGCCATACATCCTTAAGCCATCCCACTCATCAGAGTTTCGAGCGAAAATAGTATTTTTTTTACCGTAAAAAAAGTGCGTCGCTCACACCGCGATCATGAATTGATAAACGCGCGGGGGGGGGGGGGGGGGGAGGAGACACCTCGAAGTACTCGAAGGCCTACGATATGCTCCAGGAATCGCAGATTAGCTTTAAACAGCCGTAAGTATTGAAAAACGTATGCTTTTTGCAACCGAAAACATTGAGGTTGTTATGTGGGTTGAGTCAACATGGAGCTGAATTTTTTTCTGTGCCTTTATAACTTCTTTGCTGATCATCTTGTGCAGTTTGCATACAATCCACACAACAGAATTTTTAGAAAAAAAAACGTCAACTCGACGTATTTCGTGGGCTAATTACATTACGGTTATGGAAAACACCCGATCACATGTCAGTATATTCTTAATATTTGCTGAGTGAATGTCACCACGGAGCTGAAAAAATAGGTACTGTTCGACTAATTATCGGCCAAACCCTTGGTACCATGAGAATGAGGATTCACAATACCGTTATAAATTGATTAATGTTTCCGATAGCGAATTTGTGCGAAAATCAAGTACACAGAATATTAGAATGTGCGATCATGGCAACCTCGTAGACGGCACAAAGGCTACCTATCTTATGGGTATTCGGTAATTATGCCCGGGAACCTCAAACTACTCGGTCAGGATAATTAACAGCGAATATTAATCGTATTTATTCTCTTAATTAGTAATAATTACTTAATAATAATTTGATAACTGTGTTCTGATATTATTCATCTCTAGACACTTCTCGGCAAAGACAAAACAACGCGGATTTTTTTTCATACATACATTTTTTTTTAATATCGGGAAATTTTTAAAGTTTTTCATTTCTTCGAGATTGTAGACAGCTTTAGTACACACTTTTTCTTTCCAGCAGAATTTTTTCTACTCGGACCGATATTCTTTTTTTGCCGCTCCTTGGGCCGATATGGTTGAGGTTACGAACGGGGCGCATATGTCTCTAACTTCGCGACAGTTCTGCCAACCTGGGCATTATGATATACCATGATTTACGACGTTGCCAATTCGTTTCGCGTTAATCGAGCAAGAAAAAGTTATAGAAAATAATCATACAAAGTAATGAAAACCCTTGATGTAATCACTGATTGTTCAAAAATTCATATTTTTACAAATAGATGTTGCAAAATAGTTCGAAAACGTACGTTGAATATGACGATTATTTGAAAGCTAACAGTTGGTCACAGTTAATCGGCTCCGTGCATAAGCATAGGGCGCTCCGCTCGTACTTCACCCCCGACGGCTAAACCCCATGACAACCTTAAACGCGTTTTTCTCAAAACCACCTTGTTCAAGTTGGCTGAAATCGTAGCTCATGGCACTTTCATCCGATTTACTTCATTCAAAGTTTAAATTAATGAAAATTGGATTTATATGCGGATGACCATCGAATTTTGAAAAATAATTATTATGGGACAAGGTCATTGCAAAATTAAGGCTGATTTTTTTCGTCAATTTTCACTCTCTTCCCGCCATTTTTGCAACCAACAATATTTTTTTGCAACCTATGGTTCATGCGCATTCTACATTCATGCTATGACGACATTTTTTGAATTTCATGTTTTAGATCTCTTCCAAGGACTCCAGGTTTTCAGCCGCTATATCTCTATATATATATTCAAATCAAATTTTCAATAGTGTTTTTTCTCATTTAAATGTACCTTTACACGAAAAAAAAAGTTTGTCGTGAACGAAACAAATTTTTTCTTTGACAAAAAAACGCAGTGAAAAAAACCTCGGCTGAACCAGACTCCCCCCTTTAAACGCGTTTTTCTCGAATCCACGTTTTTTTTTTATTGGGAGAACCCCTAATCAGGCCAGTTTACAGCCGATTGTCTTAAAATGTTTACTGTAGCTTCTTATTAACAGTCCCATGTAGGGTGATCGGTAGTGGCCAATGATTGGCCGATGCTCGACGCCAAGCTTGCCAACATTGGCACTCGAGCTTGGCCCGATCATCGACCGAGCCTTGGATGATAAGAGCGGCCCGATATTCGCAATCAATATTGGCCCTAGAATGGCTTATGAGAATCGGCCGAGCATCGCGTAGGAGTTCATTCGAGAATCGGCCAACAATAAGCCCCCTCAAGATTGCCATCATTGGCACTCGAGCTTGGCCCGATTATCGACCGAGTCTTGGCGGATAATTGTGACCCAATATAGATCACCAAAATTGGGCCTGCACCGCCAAAAAAAAAATTAATTATTTTTGTATTGTAATTCGTCATTACCTGGTCTTTCGAAATGATTAGTTCGAAGAAAATATTTCACCCCATAATGGGGCTCGAACCTTGAACTTCCCTACTCATAGCCAAACACGCTGCCCCTATGCTACCGAGTGCTTGTAACATTTGAATCGCAGATATGGCATAAGATACCAAATGGATTCTGATCATTATTTGTATGACATAAACTATATCAATTAGTTAATATCATTGTGATAATTAGAGAGTGTTATCGAATGACATGTTATAGAATTTTCAAACCTAACCTATATATATAATTCTTCTCTCTCCACCTTCTCTACCCCCACAACCCGTTAATATGTGTGTTGCAATAAAGACAGACCATTAGTTCATTAGTTCAAGTTTACTTTGAATAAATAAATATATTTAAAATGAATAATTCCAATAATGGAATGCAATAGGAAAAATTTGACTTCACGAAAAATCTAGTTAATTCAAATAAAAAATAAATAAATAGACGCGGTTAGTTAATATTAATAGAATTTTTCTGTCAGTGTAGGATGGTTCATAAAAATCGACAGAATATCGCGTATGAGCTCGTTCGAGAATCGGCCAACAATGAGTGCATTGATTTGGTAGTATATTTGTTAAGAAAAATGTCCAATGGACTCGTAAAAAGTATTTATCTCGTCTCTCAATGATTTCAACGCGAAACAATGAATCATCAATATACGAATTGCGGTTCGATCATGCGTTACTCGGCCGAACATTGGCCTCGTATCGATAAAAACATGATTGGCTAGTCTATACTTCGCCAAACGTCGACCTCGTATCGATAAGCCAATGGTTAGAGAGCCTATATTGGGCCGAACATTGTCCTCGTATCGGCAAACCAATGATTGGCGAGTCTATACTTCGCCAAACATCGGCCTCATATCGATAAACCAATAATGAACAAGTCTATACTTGGCCGAACATTGGCCTCGTATTGGCAAACCAATGATTGGCCAGTCTATACTTCGCCAAACATCGGCCTCGTATCGACAAGCCAATGATTAGCGAGTCTACGTTTGGCCGAACATTGGCCGCGTATCGGCAAACCAATGATTGGCGAGTCTATCCTTCGCCAAACATCGGCCTCGTATCGACAAGCCAATGCTATATTTGGCGAGCGAGTCTATATTTGGCCGAACATTGGCCTCGTATCAGCAAACCAATGTTGGCTAGTCAATACTCAGCCGAGCATTGGCGTACAATTGGTTAATCGATCATCGTCCCGCCAACATTGGTCCAAGTATTGGCCGTTACGGTTCGATTGGCGAAACCTACATGGGAACATTCGGTGAAGAAATACACACGATCCTGCCATGCTGATCAAGTACAAATGGAATTTCGAAATGTCCCCCCAACTAACGACTGTAAAGCGAATGTCTTTGAAACGATCATCGTCAATGTTGAAGAGACAGCGAGAGCGAGACAGGGAGAGAGAGAGAGAGAGAGAGAGAGAGAGAGAGAGAGAGAGAGAGGCAGGGAGAGAGTTCAAAATCATCTTTCACTCCACCCAATTGGAAATCGATGAAAAGGTCGAAAACTCACCTGATGTCTGTTCGCTGCCCCATGTTTGCGGTCACAGCAATGACGCTACCAACGTTTTTTAATTGTGTTTTTCCAATCAAATCGCAGTTACAAATACGCATCGAATCTACGTTACTAGTCTTATCAAATTTTTTCACGTATCTCTTTTGTACTCGCGTTTGGAAAGTTTAATGCGTAAAGAGTAGCCGAAACAGTGAGGATTATCCGATTGAGAGCTGTTGGCAAACTGATGGATGGCGCATCTCTCGGCGTATTTAAATGCCCGTTCCTCTTGTTATCAGTTGTTGGTGGTAACTCACGTCTGGCGCATGTTTAAACACAAAAGATGATTAGCATTCACGTAGCCAGCATCTTTCCGGGGCGATGGGGGGACGGGCTAGAAGAGGCGGCCTGGCGAAAAATATTAAATATGACAGACAGTCAAATCACTCGGTGCATTATGACAGTGATGATCAAATTGTCATAATGTACTGAGTGATTTGACGGTTTTCGTAACTGTCAAACATTTCTTTTCACATCACTCCGCGCGTGCAGCTGCCATCCAGCGAGTAGCTAATCTCCCTATGTTAGTGTTTCTTTTTGCCATTGTGAAGTTTACAGAACCGATGTCGACGAACGATTTAAAATTTGGAAAGTGTATTCAGTATATGACGGCGAATTTACTGTATAAAATTAAATCAAATGGTAACATTTCGACAATTGTCACGAAGCTCCTTAAGGCGTATGCATAACCTTGAAGTTAAAAAAACAGATCGATTTCCAATATTTTATTTTCGTCTCAGGTATTGGGATGATAGGGTCGATCTTTCGCACACAGATGGTATATAGTCATGACATGTCACCGTTTTTCTTAAATTGCAAAATCTATATAAACAACGTAATCATTGTCGTTCAATCTCATCGTCGGGACTGTAGCCGCCGCACGGCTCGGTCGCATACATGATTACGGTAACTATTTTCATGCAAAGTAAAAAATGGAAAGTTATTTTTTTAGTACAATGGTGAAGCTACAAAGCCACCGGATACTTTTTTGAAATTTTAAAACTTCCATGAAATGCACTGTTTTGAAAAAAATTTCGTTTTTCGACAAAAATCAACGACTGTAAACTTTGTTATTAACAAACGGAGGAACATATGAAAAAATCATCCAGTATGTCGATTGAATACGTTATAAAATATGTTCAGTTCAAATTTGAAGTGAATCGGACGATTAGATTTTGAGATATGACGTACGCCAAATTGCAAAGTAGACTTTCGAGATAAACGCAAGAGAAGAAAACGTACTAAATCCACTTTTTTCCGTATACAATTTTCGTATAGATGTTTAGGTCTGCTCAATATCTTCGGTGGTCCTTTATGGTTTCGCGTACGGGTAATACGAATAGGACAATTATTTTGTTCTAGAATCGTTTTTTTGTTGTAAACAATTTAATTGTTATTAGGGGTGTGCGGGTACCCGATTCACTCGGGTACCCGGTGTTCGGGTCGGGTCGGGTACCCGACCGGTTTCATTTCTGTATTACCCGCCACTATCGAGTACCCGAATTTGGTAATTGGGTACTGTCAAATTTTTGGTACTCGTTAACGTCGAGTACTCTTAAACTTCGAATATTCGCAAACGACGCGGAGATCAGTATCTATTATTTATATTTATTTTTATTTTTTATTAAGGTGTATCGACCAAATAGTGTGGGAAACCGAAAACTCGAAGAAGGCGATAAAACGAATAAATGATAATAGTGTAAAAAAATCTTTTTTCGGTCAATTTTTTGTATTCTGTGTGTGTGTGTGTGTGTGTGTGTGTGTGTGTGTGTGTGTGTGTGTGTGTGTGTGTGTGTGTGTGTGTGTGTGTGCGTGCGTGCGTGCGTGCGTGCGTGCGTGCGTGCGTGCGTGCGTGCGTGCGTGCGTGCGTGTGTGTGTGTGTGTGTGTGTGTGTGTGTGTGTGTGTGTGTGTGTGTGTGTGTGTGTGTGTGTGTGTGTGTACGTGCGAGTGTGTGTGTGTGTGTGTAGGGTGGAGTGAAAAACGGTCACTTTTGGCGGACGGTATCGTAATAGCGCGGGGAAGTTGCGTTTTGGCATCACTAAAAAGTGTGCGAAGGGAAAAAATGTACAATGAATGTCTTCTGTTCCGGCGAACGCCTTAAAGTTTTGAATTTTTTAACATGGATTTTAAATGGAGAAAAAACCCAAAAAGGCCAAGATTCAACGCCTTGCGTTTATTCGAAGCGAGAAGAATGTAGCGTCCATTGGACATTTAAAAATTTTTAATATCTTGATTGGTTTCAGAGATATAAGCGTTTGAAGAACAAGTTTTACCTGTAAAAAATTAAAAAATTAAATTAAGAAGAATAAATCGCCGAAATAACCAGTTAGCACTAGACAGAATTAATCAAAAGTCGACGAAGAATCTTGCTTTTATTCAGTTTTTCGACATTCAAAATATCTCGATATTTCCTGAAATGCGAGTGTCTTAAAAGAAGTTTGCCGGAAAAAAATTGTAAATATATACATAACAAGAATACTAAAATTATTAAACAAATTATTTGTATTTCTTATGAACTCCAACCTATCGGGGAAGGGTAGAAAACATAAAGCTGGAGTCTATTTCGTCCGTTGTGGTACGTTTCCGTGGCACTATCTATACTATGAAATGAAATGTTGTTCCGGCAACACGACTTATCGAGTACCCGATGTGAGACGAGTACTCGAAAGACTCGGGTACCCGATCGGATCATAGTCTAGTTACCTGACCCGACCAATTCTGCTACCTGCACACCCCTAATTGTTATAATGACGATTGTGACGAAAAAGTGTATTTTGTAGAAAAAAGTTTGAAGTAAAAGATGTTTGTTTTTTAATTGACAATAAAAAATGTCGCATCCATTTTTTTGCTAGCTCCATTGGTAATGGAGATATTACCACGAACATTTTTATGAGAGAGATGGAACGATGAGTGAAAGGGACGAAACGATGAGTTAGAGGTGATGCGATTAATTTTCGTCGCCTATATCTCCATTACTAATGGAGCTAGTAAAAAATTACACATCTTTTATTAAAAATGTCTATTTATGGAATACACTCTTTCGTCCCAATTGTTATTTGAAAAAAAATTAATTATGACAAAGTGCCTTGGTGTATGGACTACTTGCTTGCGATAAAATCACAATTATTTTTCGTACCTTCAATCTCAGATTCCTGCACCGTATAACAATCAAACAGCCTGGTTGGACAAAGTCATCTCAATGCCCTTAGAAACCATAGAATGCACCGCGCAGCGCTAGAGCCGTAACACAACGGGACGTTTTCACCTGCTCCGCTAAAATCGTCATAACTCGGTCAATTTTTGAATTTTTTACATAATCTTTGAACCAAATCAAAGTTAAGACTCTACGCAATAGGAAAATAAAATTAACGAAAAATCGATTTTCTTAATTCCAAGTTTATGCCTGCGCAATAAGAAAATAAAACAAACCAGAAAACGATTTTTTCAAATTTTAAAGTTAACAATACCCCTTAACATATTATCGTCGATTTACCAGAAAACTTATCTTGCCAATCCTGTGAAACGCATACTAGACGAGAGAAGAAACGATCGCCGTGACGTACGACGTTGACGAGAGTGGCGTCGAAACTTATACACCTGTCGGACGGAGCGTGTCTTTCGAGTCGTTTTTTTTTCAATTAACTTGTTATCGATGTTCGTGCTCGAACAATGAGCGGCGTTTTCGTGCAATATCATATATGTGATATTGTCTTCGTTTTGCGTCGCCCCCCCCCCCCCCTCTGCCACACACACCTCTCTCTCTCTCTCTCTCTCTCTCTCTCTCTCTCTCTCTCTCTCTCTCTCTCTCTCTCTCTCTCTCTCTCTCTCTCTCTCTCTCTCTTTCGATGTATTACACTTAATTCTTATAATTCGTGTAATTTGTATCCCTTAAGAAAAAAAATCCAAGTTAAACAAGTACGCCAAGTGTTAAAAAATCCCCTCGACAACATTGTTGTTTGTTTAACCTTATGATAAGTTACCGTTCTTCTACGAATGATTATTATTTGTTTTAATTCCAACAGTGGTTTGATCAAATTTTTTCCATTAATCTATTGTGCGAAGAAAATGAAATGATTCATGTAATTGCCAAGTACAAGATACACTTCGCCAAAAAATTAAGGGAACAAAAAATTCCTTTAATTTTTTAAGTGCTTTTGAAACGCTGTATCGTATCGCGACGAAAGAAAAATTTTAACTTCAAGTTTCTAGTTTCGTGGTCTTTAGGAAAAAAAATTGTGAGCTACGATTATCGCAAAATCATAATAAATAGCGGGAGAAAACATTTTTCCAATTTTTTGTCTTTTTCAAGGTTCCACGGACTCCAGAATTATTTTTTCAGTTAAATCAATGTATAGGTCAGTTAGCTTGATTATTCAGCTTCAATTTTGTTTTGTTGGTCTCTCTACGTCAATTTTTTGCTGATATATCAGACTTTGAATGAAAAAAAACATCCGTTTGTCTTTGATCGTCGACATCTCAGCAACCACTGATCGCACAGGGAATTGAAGGGTAGCTTTGAAAACTTTAATAAATTTCCTACAAGACCTTTTCGTTAATTTTTGAGATTTTATTTACCCTCATCATTAATTTGAAAAAGTACAACAAAATGACTTTCTATAGTGTTTCAGTAAATCTACCACTACTTTACAAAAATTGATGGAAAGACTAATATTGCCAGGTTTTTTCAGCTTAATGTACGCCCAATAGGCCTGTACATTTTCGACGTAGATCGATTGAACCGTTTTTTCGGACCGATTGATTAAAGTTTTACAAAACAATTAAAGGAACAAGCGAACAATGTAATCATTATCTAAATAAAAAGACCAATTTTCTTTAACAAGACCAAATTTTTCTCCCGCTAATTCTTATGATTGCGCGATAACCGTAGCTCACAAAAAATATTTGCCAAAAGATTTCGAAACTAGAAACTTGAAGCGTCAAAGTGCTTTTTTTCATCTCGATTCGACTAATTTTCACATAGATACAGTGCTTTAAAAAAACTTGAAAAATTGAAGAACTTTTCTGTTCCTTTAATTTTTTGGAGTAGTGTATGTTGTACACAAAGTTGTTCAATCTTGGAAAGAGTCTGATTAAATATGTATTATTTCTATTCTAAAAAATCACATTATTGAAATTAAAAATTAGTATCACCATTATAAATAAGTACAACTTATGAACCACACAAGTACACTGGAAATGCTGTTCTGGTCTAGAAGCGCAAATTTCGGACGTTATTTCGGGTTTGAAAAAAAATATGTATATATTTTCAGCATCCATTTTCCACAGACTTTTTGTTGATGTGTCAAGAAGTAACATAAAATATTTTTTCTAAGGTTATGGGCCTCTAAAAAGAGGGTTAAGACGGTTGACATGATTCCAAAGCTCCCATTCATCTAAAACATAAATAAAACCAATTTTCGTGATCAGTAAGAATGCCATTATGTCAGGTACCAAAGAGGGAGAAAAATTCAATGGTCACTGTCTGGGAAAAGTTAATTTTTAGCTTTTTTTCAGTCTTAATTTTTTTTAATAGTCAATCGGAGAAAAGTAGTTTTAAGAAAAACACGTGAAAATATTTGAGTACACTTTCAGCCAACCGCAGCTATCTGAGTGGTACAAAAGCATGTTATACTTACGTTACAGTAATCGGCCATCCCTGCCTCATAAGCTGTGCCTTCCTCGACTTCTAAGTGATGATTTTTCTCAAGCTCGTTCTTCCTTGCAAGCAGCTGTTGTAGATGCTTAGAAGCTTCCGAAGTTCGTAGCTCCTGCTCGTTCCTCATGTTATCAGTTCTTGGTGGAGACGAGCGGTTGCGATACTCTATAGGTATAACTCACGTCTGAAGCGTGTTTAAACATGAAAAATTATTAGCATTGACGTAGCCAGCATCTTTCTGGGGGGGTGGGGCTAGGAGAGGCGGCCTGACAAAAAATAGTAAATATGAAAAACTGTCAAATCACTCAGTGCATTATGACACTGATGACCAAATTGTCATAATCTACTGAGTTATTTGACAGTTTTCCTAACTGTCAAACATTTATTTTCACATCACTTCGCGCGTAAAACTGCCATCTAGCAATTAGCTGATCTCCCTATGTTAGTGTTTCTTTTTTCAATTGTAAAGTTTATAGAAAAGATGCAGAGGAATAATTTAAAATTTGGAAAGTCTATTCAGTATATGACGGACAATTTTCTGTATAAAATTGAATCAAATGGTAACATTTCGACAATTGTCACGAAACTCCTTAAGGGGCATAACCTTGAAGTTAAACAAACAGTTTGATTTTCAAAATTTTTTTCGTCTCAGGTATTGGGATGATAGGGTCGATCTTTCGCACACAAATATTACATATTCTTGACATGTCACCGTTTTTTTATTGCAAAATATATAAAACAACGTAATCATTGCCATTTAATGTCAGGACATGTCAGGACATACGTTGTACACAAAGTTGTTAAATCTTGGAAAGAGTCTCATCAAAAATGTATTATTTTTATTTCTTAAAAATTACATTATTTAAATAAAAAAATAGTATCACCATTATAAAAAAGTACAACTTATGAACCACACAAGTACACTGCAAATGCGGTTCTAGTCTAGAGGCCTAAATTTCGGGCGATATTTCGGGTTTGATATAAAAATATATTTTAGGTCTAGTAAATAGAAACCCATTATTTCTGCATGAAATTGAAGGCAAAAATAATGGATTTCTTTTTACTACACCTAATATATACTTTCAGCATCCATTTTGCAGGCTTTTTAATTATGTGTCAAGAAGTAACATAAACAAACATTTGTGCAAAAAAAATTCAACAAGTTATAGGCGTCTAAATATTGCCGTGAAAAAAATAGGTTAAGACGGTTGACGTGATTCCAAAGCTCCCATTCATCTGAAACAAAGATAAAACCAATTTTCGTGATCAATAAGAATGGCAGGTACCAACGAGGGAGAAAACAAATTCAAAGTGACTGTCTGGAAAAAAGTTAATTTTTAGCCCTATTTTCTTCAACGCTTTTATTTTTTTAAATAGCCAATCGGAAGAAAACTAGTTTTAATAAAAACACGTGTAAAGATTTGAGTACAATTTCAGCTAACCGCAACTAAGTGGTATAAAAGCATGTTATACTTACGTTATAGTAATCGGCTATTCCTGGCTCGTAAGGTGTGCCTTCCTCGACTTTGAAATGATGATGTTCTGAAGCTCGTTTTTCCTTGCGAGCAGTTCTAGCTTCCTTAGAAGCTTCCGAAGTTCGTAGCTCCGACCGGTCACGATGCTATTCTGGTCGTGTTTGTTGGTGTAAATATTGGGAAAAGAAGCACATAAAAACCTGGAAAAAGAAAAACAACGTTTTTCACCCTACCGCTCATTTCATCGATCTCCACAATTCCAATCGTTTCCGATATTATTAAACGTCTCCAAAAACAAAAAGAGCAGAACTGCTAAATGAAAATACAAGAAATACCAAGATCCTCATGAACGATTTTTTTTCTGTACACCAAACGCAAAAACAATTCCTTTCTCCTCTATTATAATTATTTTTTATTCCTTACTTAAGGGAGACTTTGTCCTTGAAAGAAAGCGGGAGATGTTAGCGGCTCAACATGAGCAGCTAGAAGAAGAGAAGGGATGCCTCTATGGACCAGGCATTGCCGATTAGCGGTAATTATAAACACATTTGTGTAAACACAAAACAAAACTTTAAACGCGTTTTTCTCGAAAACACGTTTTTAAAAATGGCTGACATTCTCTTGACCGCTGTAATTAACATATCGACCTGAAATTTGGAGAGCATACTCAGAAAATATGTCTTCTCGGAATGACGGATCGTTTTTTCGATAGATACATTTTTGCATTTATTATTTATCTTTTTATGCGAAAAAAACGCGAAAATTCGATTTTTTTAAATTGCCGCCATTTTCCGAATTTTGTACTAAACGAAAAACCCATCCGTCATTCCATGACCAAAGGGTCACAGATTGATAATATGCTTTAAATTTGTGTTTCGGATCAACAAAGAGGGGGAAGTGATGTCAGCCGTTTATTTGAGGACCTGTTTTCGCGGAGCTGCAACGGCCGCCATTTTGGTTTTTTTTCAGAAAAGAAAATTTTTTAACGTTCTGTATATCATGAATAAAAGCAAGAAAAAAACCGCACTCAAAAAGCTTTACTCGCTTCCTTTAAAAAAAATAAAATGTAAACACCTGAAATATGGCACTCCAAGGACAAAGTCTCCCTTAATCATAATAATTATTTATAAGAATAAATATTCACTATTCTTATTAATTATTTATTTATTTTATTTTTATTTTTTTTTAAATAGACTTTATTGCT
The DNA here is from genome assembly GCA_944452715.1 of Ophion slaviceki. Classification (NCBI taxonomy): domain Eukaryota; kingdom Metazoa; phylum Arthropoda; class Insecta; order Hymenoptera; family Ichneumonidae; genus Ophion; species Ophion slaviceki. The sequence goes on along the minus strand of OX101784.1, from coordinate 64,732,456 downwards.
CCGGGCAACACACTTCCTCAGTTTGCACTGGGAAATAGTCACCTACCCCCGGGGGTTAGGCTCGGTCTTAATCTAGACCGGAACAATAACGCTGGGCGGCACTCGAGGGTTCCGACATCACCTCGGCTGCCGCCCAGTCAAAAAGTCGCGCGAAAAGTCCAAAATATCGCTCTGCGATAGCCGCTGCCTCAAGCCAGAGGGTGAGCGGCTACCGCAGTCCACAATCGTGTTGCCTGAGTAAACGGAGGGATCCAAGTATGACCGCCTTCTGCATCCGACCCGCTAGCAACCGGACACCGGGTTTGCAAACCGGTATGCCAACGAGGCCCGACACAAAAGACTCTTTCATCCCCGACAGCGCGCCGATGATGAGGACAACGAGAGTCACCCTGAATCCTCGGTGCAAACGACGTAGCTCGGCCAGGAGAGGCTGATACTTGAACCGTTTCTCCTCTTCCTTTCGCGATACGTTCACTTCGGCCGGAGCCGAGAACTCAATGACGTATATCGTCTTGTCGTCGAAATCGAAGAGGACAATATGAGGCTTAGTCGCTTGAAGCGGCCCGATGGTCGCGAACGAGAAGTTCCAATAAACCTTGCACCTCTCGCCCACGACAACGGACTCAATATCTCCTGGTAAATAAGGCGGCACGGTTCCCGGTCTATCCCATAAGAGTGCCGTAGATGGTAGTACAACACTCTTAGGGCCGCGTTATGGCGATGGATATAGCCGGAGACTGCATATACCGGGCAGGCCGACAGTAGATTCATTAGTGTCTCCGACGATTGTTTGCATGCACAACACAAAGTGGTCGGCAGAGGCTGACCCAAAACGCGACTGCGATAGACCAGGGTGTTGATAACTCCGTCTTGGCAGGCGCAGATAAACCTTTCGGTCTCGGACATCAGTCCAGCTGACCGCAAGAAGGAAAAGGTCAGCTGGGTGGACAGCCCCTGTTCCTCGATGTGGTGAAAAAACACACCGTGCATGGGTCTGTCCACGTGCTGCCGAGTCAGGACAGTCTGCTCGGCAGACCTGATTGCCCGCCGACGTCGGGACTTGGGCAACCGAGCGATGGAGTCTATTGGCAAGGCGCCACGCCGGCGCCGGCGGAACTCCAAGCCGAGGGTCTCTGCCGCACGATCGGCCGCCTTATAAAGAAAAGCACCCGCCCCGTGCAGGTCATGCTGGTGCACAATCTCCAGGAGCGGGTCCGAGCTTGTTATCACATCGCTTGCTATTCCGAGGGCTATGCGGTCATGAAGACACTCCAATCCCAAGAGCCCACGCCCGCCGCTCTGACGCAGCATATAAAGGCGCGGGGTGGAAGATCGAGGGTGCAGACTCCACTGGATGTTCATTATTTTGCGTGTGCCGATGTCCAGCTGTTTAAGCTCGTCTCTACGCCATTTGACGACGCCAAAGGAGTAGAGCAGGACCGGGACAGCGAGCATATTGGTGGCAGTGATCTTATTTTTCCCAGACAGATCTGATTTCCAGATCCGTCTGAGACGCCGCCTATACTCGCTGCCGAGGGCCCCCTTGACACCCTTAGCGTCTTGTACAGAGCGCTGATCGATGCCAAGGTACCGATAAGGCCCTCCGGCGTCCAGGTGTTTGAAGACGCTCCCGTCCACCAGCCGAACATCAGCCGCGACACCCTCTGCTCTCCCTCTCCTGAGATGAAGATCAGCGCACTTGTCCAATCCGAAGTCCATTCCCGCCGCCCGCGTGTACGTCGCTACGATATTCAAGAGGAGCTTAAGCCCCCCCTCCCTGGGAGCGTATAGCTTGAGGTCGTCCAAATAAAATAAATGGGTGATCCCTCACACACGCTCCCCGGGGGTCCCGCTTCGTACCCGCGTGCAGCCCGCAAGGCGATTGATAAGGGTAATAGTGAGATGCAAAACAGAAGGGGGCTGAGAGAATCTCCCTGGATAATCCCCCTCGTATACCCCACCACTCCGGTCGACACGTTGCCTTCACTAGTCTTAACTGTGAAGCGTGTCTTCCAGAGCGGCATGAGCTGCTTAATGCATCTCACTATGTAAGGACTCACCGAAGGCGTTCGAGTAGGTGTATAATCAGTTTGTGACTGACAGTGTCGAACGCCTTACGGTAGTCTATCCAAGCGACTGAGAGGTCACGCTTGTACTGGACCGCGTCTTGCGTGATGCAGCGGTCCACCAGCAGGTTCTCCTTATAACCTCCCAGCCCCTTGGATCCCCTTTGTTCGTGTATCTGCCGCCATGCAGGCTCGATCTCGTGCAGAACACGCTCATAAAGAATCTTTGTGAAGATCTTACAGAGCGCATTCAGACACGTTATCGGGCGGTAGTTCTCCGGACGAGACAGATCCCCTTTTTTGGGGAGTAACACCGTCCTTCCCTCTGTCAGCCACGTAGGGATTGGCACCGTCTCATCGATGAACGACGAGAAGATGCGGGCCAGATGGGTATGGGTGCACATGAATTTCCTCCACCCGAAGATGTTAATCCCATCCGGCCCGGGAGCTGGGTGGTTCCTCATGCTACTCACCGCCTTCTCCACCTCACCCCGCGTGACTGGAAAACAGTCGTCACGCTGACTCGGCTGTTGCCGGCAAAACGTGTCGAGCCGCCCCAGAGCCGGAGTGCTTTCATCAAAATGACCCGCCTAGCTATACAGTTTTCCCCAAAACCGCTCCATCTGAACAGCTGTTGGCGCTTTGTCGGGGGCGGGCGTAGGTGGTTGGAACCAGCGGCCTGGGTCAGAGCGGAAGATGGCGTTGTCTAACGCCCGACCCAGCCGCCTCTCTAGGGATTGCTTCGCAACCCTCAGGTTCCGCACCTTCTCCACGTAGCGTTCCTTCACAATAAGAAGGATTGCTTTGTTCAATGTGTGGTGACGGCATTTCAGTTCCGAGCAGATTTTTAGGATTTTAGGGGTAAACGCCCTCCCCGATGTAATGAAGTCTAACACACACTGAACACGGGATGCCTGCTTCCGCGCTTCATTGATCTTATTCTGGAGCTGTGCAACGCGCCGCCGAGTCTTAGCCACGAACGCCGCCTTATCATTGCGTGCCTGAGGCTTCGACTTAACAGCCGCGTGATACACAGCCCAGTTCAAGCTGAGGAGATCAGCAGTCTTAGGGATTGCTGCTGCAAGGGACTCATTTGCCGCTTCTAGGCAACCAGGCTGAAGAGAAAATTTCCCAGTGATTCTCTCCCTTCTTGTTCCCCAGTCCTCTGTCAAATCGACGCGCCAACGGGGGGGTTCCGACTGCCGGGGTGTTCGATCTGAAGGCCGTCCGGCAGAGCTCCGCACGGAACGCGCGGAAGAGCGCCTGCCGGACAGCTCTGGTGGTAGTGACAAGAGATCGTAGCCTTGTCGTCGCAAGCGGGCAGCCTGGTCTCGCAGATGTTGTTGCGAGAGGTGTGCAAGCTCTGGATGCGCTTGGCTCCACAGGGCCTGCAACCTCGCCGTGTAGCCCCGCCGCAACGGTACCCTATCCCTCCAGCAGCGGATGAGGTCCTCCTTGAGTTCCTCCGTCCACTCGAGGCGCTGATTTCGAGCCGTGGTCGTTGCCGTGGATCCTATCCGAGTGCCCCTCCCAACTGATCCTTGGTCCCCATCCGAGAGGGACCGGTTGTGGGGGGCCTGACTAGGTGGTTGGCCTGGCACGTCGGTGGCTATTGCGGGGGAGTTGTGCTCCCCCGGGCGATGGGCACGCCAGCTTCCCTACGCCATTATTACTATATTGTTGTTACTTATCCTCTCTATTATTACTATACTACTATACCAGCTATACTTACTATACTATACCAGCTTCCCTACGCCATTATTACTATAGTTGTTACTTATCCTCTCTCATTATCATTGTTATTTTCGTAATAATTATTACTACTCTGATTATGATTGTTACAATTGTCTGTACTATTATTATTATTAATAACGTTGAAAAAGCATCGAAACTCTAAATCATGCGTATCCTCGGAGCGATCGATCATCAATATTTCCCATTGATTTGTTATTGTCCGCGGGCTCGAACGAAACTCGTACAACAAGCGGAGTACCAAGCTTGTGGGATTCCCCGATAAACAATCGTACCTGAAGGACCGCTCGGTACAGCGGATACTGGGCGGGGGGGGGGGGGGGGGGGGGGGTGAGCGGCCGACCTGTGTCAGAAGGGGCGCAGAGGGTGCGGGGGAGGATAAACGAATGCGCGCACGGTCAGATAATCAACAGTGCTATTGACGACGTTGACGTCACTGCAATTCTACGGTGCATGCAGCCGTTCCATGATTATATATTTATACGTTTCGGAATGTAGTTATATGTATAGATATGTATAAATACTAGCATGGGAATTCGCATTTACCGCAAATTTCATTTCTCTCCTTGGTTAATGAAACTCGTCTTATACAGGGTGTCCCTCTTATCTCTGCCACCCGAAATAGCTCGGTAATTATCGACGTCACAAAAAAAATCTTCCAGACAAAAGTTGTACGGTGTGAAGGAGACCCTCAAATGCGACCATTTTTTTTCATTTCGGTGGAGGTGCTGACGCACAGTAGAGGTCACCTCCACTTTTTTAAATGGAATGGTACACTTTTTTTCAACCATCTCAAGCCGCATAAAAAACATTGTGGTGTCAAAGTCGTTGAAGGTCATTCAAGGTCACTTATTAAAATGAAATACAAATCTAAATATCTCGGATCACTAACAAATATTTGGCAGTGATCCGAGATATTCAGATTTGTATAATTGCTACTGACCTTGAATAGCCTTGAGGTGTTTGAGGTACTCCACAAGATGGTTGAAAAAAATGTACCATTCCATTTAAAAAAGTGGAGGTGGCTTTACTGTGCGTCAGCGCCTCCACTGAAATAAATGAAAACGGTCGCATTTAATGGGCCCCTTCACACCGTACAACTTTTGTCTGGAACATTTTTTTGTGACGTCGATAATTGCCGAGTTATTTCGGGTGGCAGAGATAAGAGAGACACCCTGTATACAGGGTGACCCTCTCAACGTGACCACCCCAAATATCTCCGTGGCCTTGAGAGTGACGAAAAAAATGTCAGGAGGTAATTTGATTGGCTTCGAAGGGCTCATACAATGGTGAAAAAATTCATTTTTGTCCAGGTCATCGTTTTCGCGTTCTCAAGGTCCTCAATGGTTTTTTAAATGTGAACATGTTTTTTTTTTATTGAGAGGTTGTAGCTGATATTCGGACGAATACAAATTCTTTTTTCGCATTCTTTCAAAGTATACATATCCAAGAATATGTGAACAAAATGTTCAAGCTGCATTATGGAACATTGACCAAGTTACAGATGATTCAGTGAGAGCAGGCAGCGCAACGATTTACGTACACTAAAAGTTTCGACGGCGTTTTTCTCGAAACGACTTTTCTCGACCTGGCCGAAACCATAAGTCTGGCTACTATTGTCCGATTTTTAATTTAAAAAAAAATTCTGTAATTGCAAGAGCTATCGTTGTACGTGAGCGTTTTTTTCAGTCGAAAAATGGCTAACAATAACGAGAATTACATTTATTTAGATTATACAACTTTTTTATTTTTATTTTTTAAACTAACTATTGTCAAGTTATTTATTCGGCTGTTGGACTACATTTTTTATACAGTGGCTCAATAACGTTGTTAATTTTCAATTGTAAAAAACAAAAATGTACACGATATAAGGTCAATGTATGTTTAATGACATACCTTCTTTCCAAATCCCAAATGAATAATCTAGTAGACAGAAAAAATCGGATAAAATGACTACTTTCCGGCGCGTCACAGACACCCTTACCATTCATCCAAAGGTTACTTTTAAGATATTGACGATTAGATAATGTTGAATATGGGGACAGTGAGCTATTTTAAGGACACATCTCGCAGTCGATGTCTATAGAATCAAGATTGTCCATAGATAAATATCTACAGGATGTCCCATTTAAAAAAATCTATTAAAATATATCGAAAAGATAGGGTCGTACAGAAAAGTGTGTGGTACAAAAGTTTTATAGTTTCGAAGGGGACATACGAAATATTTTTTTTGCCAACACCTCTACGAGATGCGACGATAACTTTCAATTTTTAAAATGGAAATGCATGGTTTCTATTTTTTCTTAAGGGGTAAGGCCACTGTAAATTTTGCCAGACGAAAATTTGGCCATCGAAGGACAAATGTATGGTGCTGGGATTGCAGACTAACGGTAAATTTTTTTTTACCTTCTTTTTTTTATTTTTTCCAATAAAAAACTATTCGCAAAACTTTAAACGCGTTTTTCTCGAAATACGGTTTTTCAAAATGGCACGCAGCATCACTCGAACAATTTTCATTTTTTTTACTTGAAATTTTGACCAGATGTGAACATTAACATTATCTTGAGAATGTCGATCGGGATTTTCAATAACTTTATTTATTAATTTTTTATTAACAAAAAACTAGCCGTTTTTTTCGTCAAAAATCAATTTTTTTTTTCAAACGCACGCCAAATCCACAAAAATTGATACTTTTTAAAATCCGATCGACATTCTCTAGCTATAACCCTCTAGATTGATGGTTTTTTTTTGTTCTAGATTCAAAAGTGCACCAGTGGTGCTGCGTGCCGCGGAGCCCTGCAAGCAAAACATGCCCCGGGAAGATAGCTGTGGAACCGCCATTTTGTTTTTTTTTGCTGTAAAAAAATTTGATAATAAAGTTTAATGTATGCCCGATAACACCCTTAAAAGTTTTTTTTCAATTACCTTCAATTTTGGAAGCAAAAAATTCGTGAAAAAACCTTTTTTTTGGACCGTTACAGTGGCCTTAGGCCTTAAATAGCCGATTTTAAGACGAATCCAACGGAAAACATTATTCTCTACCTCAGGAATGAATAAAATTATGGCGTTTCAAAGTTTTTGGAAAAATCCCACGCTACGACTTCATCCTTTCGATTTATTTTAAGGGGGTTTCTCACTTTAGACGCTAAAAAGGCCTATTTTCATGAATTTTTTTGATATGATGTTTATATTGTAGATATTGATATAAAAGTTGTTACACTTAATGAATACACTTTGGAAATACATTTTGAAAAATTTCTTTATTCATTTCAACACTATTTGTAGACGAAAAAGGTAGTTAAAAAGATGTCCTAAAAAAATTGTAGGCCTGCGCTGTTGATGAAATCTCGGAGATGGATCATCCGAAACAAAAAAATCAAACGGTTTTAGTTTCAGTATGTTAATGGCTATAGCGCATATCATACCGTTTTTTATATATGCAAAAATAACAAAATGGCGGACATTTATCGGAAAAAAAATGTTTTTTTTCACCGTTTTTGGCAAAAAAATTAGTAAATATCAAAATTTGAAAAAATTCTTAATATGCGCCCTATAGTTGTACAGAATATGTGGTTAAAATTTCATAAGGATCGGGTCAGTAGTTTCGAAAATTTTATCAACAACCCGTCGAAAAATTTTGCTTCAAGAAAATCGCGTTTAAAGTTTGTTTAGGTTACATAAATATATAAAATGTTTTTTTAACTGTATTTTGAAAGTGTATTTATTAAGTGTAACAACTTTTATATAAATATCTACATATATAAACCGATCAAAAAAAAAATCATGAAATTAGCCTTTTTAGCGTCTGAAGTCAGAAGGGGTGATACCTTTGGCGAGGAAAATATTTGCTGATTTTTACGATTTTTTTAAAGGAAAGATTTCTCTGCCATTTTTTAGTCTTAGGGTATATTTCATTACTACTTTTGATAGATATTGATATAAAAGTTTGTTAGATGGTATTTTTTTATATTTATTAAATTGATTAAAAATGGCGGAGGTATGGCACGGTCTTCTGAACTGCGTTTTCAAAACTGGCGTGACGTAAGGTGGATGGCCCTGTGATCGTCACCTTAAGCAGATCGCTTGACTTTGCAAATTTATATAACTCAACTAGGAAAGTGGGTAAAAGTTATTTTAAGTCGTTCTTAATAAGTTTTTTATTACGAAGAAGAAGGTCGTTATGAAATTCCCGTGCCTGGTACAGTTTTCGAGAAAATATTTCGTAAAGGTTATGAGACGCTATTGTACGAGTTATCGTCATGCCGCCATGACAGTTGGTCTGGTAATCGTTATGGGAACGTCCCACTAATCGTCACATGCGTTCTAACTGCTTCGAAGCCTTATATCCCTTTGAAAAAAAAAACGTCTACTCAATATTGAGATCTCGTAATATTCGCTCGAATTTCCGAACGATTTTTTGGCCACGAAAATTATTCCACAGCCGGCGACGAAAGTCGTCGATTTCGGAATTTGTTGAATCGAATACAGGCCCTCTGTCGTATCATAACATACAGTACATACGTCCTTTTATGTATCACTTAACACTTTTTTCCATAGATATAGAATAGACTCGCGTAGCTTCGAGTCGTACCGCTGAGGACCGGTGTATTTATTAGCGCGTTTCACGAACTCGCGTTTACGGCGCGTTTCTGTTTACAAAGCATGTGACAATCGAGTGTGTATCGCGTTTGTATCGCGTCGTTCATTATTCGAAAAGATTAGAAAAAATATTTTTCTGACATACGCAGCGTCCTCATTTTCTCGTTCCGCCTTAAAATTTACACCAAACGTGAGTTCTTACGTATTTTGAGAGAAAACATTGCGTCGAGGTAAAGAAATTTTTGCAAAAAAAGTTGTGAATTTCAAATATTGCATTATGAATATGAAAAAATTCACAAAATTAGTTGTGAATTTCCTTAAATTGAAGAAAATTAAATCGAATTCACGACAATTATATTAAAATTTACACCACAAGTGAGTCCTTACGTATTTTGAGAGAAAACATTGTGTTGAACTCAACAAGTAAGAACTCACTTTTGATGTACATTTTAATCTAATCATTATGAATTTGATTTTAATTTGTCTTAAATACGAAAAAAATCACAACTTATTTTGTGAATTTTTTCGTATTTGCAATTTTTTGTGAATACATTTGCATTCACAGATTTTTATGTGAATTTTTTTTAATTCACAGGTTTTTTTGTAAATATTCACATTTTTTGTGAATATTCGCAATTTTTTCTGTGAATTTATTTGTATTCGTATTTACAATAAGTGAAGTATGAATAAATTAGTATTTATATTCACCTGAAAATCACGATGTGAATACATTCGTATTCGTATTTATAAATAAAACTTCGTCCAACTCTGCCCATATATCGCTGCTAAACATAAAGCCGTTGTAACTTTGTTAAAAAGAAATTCCAACAAAAAGAGTGTTGGGTCGATTTGCAGAAAAAAATCGAAAGTTAAGGCTTGTTTAATTGAGTATCTACTCAACGTAAAGTTAAAAGACTGATAATTGAATTGAACAATCATGAAAAATTGGATGATTATTTCGTAAGGTTTTTAAGAGGTTGATATTATTAATGTTAATATGAATGTGTGATTGAGGCATATTTTATGTATGTTTCGTGATTATCGACTTTGCAAATTTTATTTAAAAACAACGATTGTGAATGATTGTGCACTTTTTAATGTTAAGATAAATGTGTGATTGAAGCTGCATATTTTATGTGTTACGCGATTATCGGCTATTATGTAAATTGAAAATAAGATGATTACCAACGAAACTTTTTTTTTGTCAGACCGGCTTTAGTTTTATTTACTGTAAAACAACCTAAAATTTCTTAAATAAAAATTCCGAAACTGAGTATAAATGTGTAATAATAATTTCTCTAATTTCGATTGTGCCAAATTAAATAGGTTAATGAAGCTGACTTGATTACATTAATCAAACATTTAAAACGTAGAGACCCTCAAACTTTTATTTATAGTCACATATAGGTGACTTGGTAAAAAAAATTATTTTACACTTTTTAGTAATTGAATAAAGCTTGTTTAAAAGAAAAGTTTTTTTTATATACAAATTTTCCGTATTAATCTGACTGTGTCAAATGAAAAAAAAAGAAAAACCGCGTTTCGAAAATATATGGTTCTGCACTTTAAGGTATTTCTTTCACGAACCCGAATATTTAACAAGTAACTGATTTTCGTCTATTATTTTTACATAGTGTTTACATTCCTTTATTCAACTGAATTCATTTTGAACGATAAATGTCGATTTTCTAAAAGAAAAAAAAATATGAGTTCTCTTTGAAAATGGGCTTTATTTAAAGTATCGGCGGGCCACGGTGACCAATGGCATTCAGACATGTGCGCGACGTTGGCACTCTCCTCATGCAGAGCTGCTCATGATTAATAAATCAAACGGCCCTTCTTAGGGCCACTAATCAATTTGACGAAGGTTCTTCGTGTCGCAAATTTATACGTCAAATAATTCTTCGAAATTCTGTATATGGCCGTAAGCATCACGTGGATTTTGTGTACATGACACTATGCAGTGAAGCGAACAAAACGCCAAAATTATGGAACTTTCGTGAATCTAACACAGGTAATGAAAAATGTATGCTTCCAGGTACTAAATGGTCAGAAATAATAACTTTTCATTACTCGGACGAGAAATGTATATCTATATGGATTGTGGGGCTGAAAGCATTGTGAAGCACATGGATTTGTTAATTTAATCAAAGATAATGACAAATGCATATCTTTAGGTATTGAGAGGCAACAAATATGATTTTTTCTTGCATCAAACATGGACGAAGTCAAATTCTCAGAGCTTTAGATGTCGGAAGGGTAAAAATATTGATTTCTCTTAAATCAATCTGACAAGCAATATACGTTTTTGGGTGCTGCGAACTGGAACTTTGAAGATAGTCGCAAATACATATTTTTCAGCAGCCTTCAGAATCACACTAGCGCAAGGTGCAGGAGATCGCATTGCTAATAACACTGGCAGTTGATGCGTTGTGGTACATACGTTGTATTTTTATATAATGGTAATACCAATTTTTTTGTTATAAATAGTAATGTGATTTTTAAAATAAAAATGAAATATTTAGGAAAATATGATTTCTAAGGTTTAACAATTTTGTTTACGTTTTTAGTAAACTTGCTTGGCTATTTTATAAAAAGTTATTTCACTTTTTTTCTACATTTTAATTGAAAAAATATAATAAAAGAATTCGTTGAATAAAATTAAAAGATATTTCAAGATAAATCAGAATTTTGTATATGGTCAAACAAGCAATAATGTTTTCGGGGGCATTTCGTTACTTGGCGTTCTTTTTTTGCTTTTTAAAAGTTTTAAAGGGTTCTTTTATACGTATACTTACGGCTATGAAAATGTAATACAACATAGTCCTCCTGGAAGCTAATATACCACAGATCTGCACGAAGGACTGACTTCTAGCTTGAAATATATATTTAATGCGTAAACATGACGATCACTAGGACCCTGACGGCCACTGGGCCGACTACCTTATAGCTAAAAAACGAACGGACCGATTCTGATGAAATTTCGTATAAATCTTTCTTATTGTCTAAAACACGATCCTAAATGTTTTTGAAAATTGAAAAGTATTTTTCTTTTGCAAAATGTAGTCATTTTTTTCGGAAAAATAAATTCTTTTGTTTCCAAAGCGTACCATTTCATCAATTCTTAACATTTTTCAGTTTTTCTTGGTTCATACTCTACGCACGAGTGTTAATGAAAGAAAAATCTTCATTGGTTTTTTCCAGATTAATCATTTAACATTAAACTGGAACATTTTCCACAATAATCATTTAACATTTTTAAAGATTCATAAAAAATACCGTGTAACAGCCAAAAGTATAGTAATAAAATATACCCGAAGTCTAAAAATTTCCGAAGAAATCGTCCTTTAAAACTACAATCATGAAAATCAGCAATTTATTCATCGCCTAAGGAATCTCGCCCCTTCATCCTTTTTTAAATGGGATACCCTATATAAAAATATACATATAGGGTAAACGGACATTTTGAACCCACTGTATCTATGTAACGTTGGGTATCGGCACATCTGGCTATTTTGAGGACGGCCAGATAGACACATGTAGCACATATTGGCATCATATGTAGATCTTCTGTGAGGCATAGAAAATCACACAGCTATGTGTCCCTTATGAGTGCTCCCCTTCAAGTCATATTTGCATCACATGATGATTCACAATAACACGTCCAAATAAAGCAAAGTTGTTCTCACGCATGCAGTGAATTCGTCAGCACTAGCAAAATCGGCTCACGAATATCCAACAGTAAGTGAGTGCATGTGGGGCTCATATGAGTGTCACGGCGTGAAGAAATTGTAGTGCTTACATGAAGCTCATGTCGAGTAGAAATTTTGCTGCGAGGCAGACTAGGGCCGGATCCGGCATGCCGTTTTCTATACCACGGCACGGTACAGGCCGCCGTATCGGGGCTTTACCGGGCGTGAAACGCTTTTTCACCAAAATTGTGAATAAAAAAAATGTAGTAGTATTTTTGGTTTCCATATGCTTTGTTTATGTTCCTGCCCATGATAATTAGATCAATACATATCCTGTTTCGTATAATCCTGTATCATTTATCCAAATGTGATTTTGAAGACGTTGGATTTGGATTTTGGACTTTGAGGACGATCCTCGAAGTCCAATGTCTTCAAAGTAACTTTTCCCCACATATACTTACAACGAATCAAAACGCAACGATGACTCGATCGCGTTTGCTGTACATGACGGCGCACCCGATGACTCGTGGTGCTCTAATAAGGGCTGCTTGAGAAGCGGCGCGGCGAGTTGACAAGGGGCCGTAGGGGTGTGACGGACGGATCTCCATTTGGTATTCCAGTCACCGATTGTCGCGAGACACGCAAATAAACAGGACGGTGGTTTAATTGCGTTTCGAGGAAAATCGAGAATGCGCTGCAAGCGTCCCGCGTGCGTGTGCGCGCCCCGGAAGTGTCGAAGAGGGTCGGGCGCGTGCATGCGGGAAGCATCCTTTTCCCGGTCAGGAATCACGGTTGCTCGCCTCTCTCTCTCTCTCTCTCTCTCTCTCTCTCTCTCTCGCTCTCTCTCTAGCGGTGAGTGTGAACAGTCGTCTTTATCTCGCCTCTTTTTCGCTCCAACTTTCTGGGCCTGGTCCTGCTGTTCCCTGCCTTCGGGCATTTTTGTTCTAGGCACAAAGCACGCACAAATTGCTTTCCACCGAACGTGATTATTTTCTAAGTCCTGGGTGGCGTACAGACTGTGAAAATTCGGTGGAAACATTTGACAGTTTTCATAACCTGTCTTTGATAATGGCCGAATTCCCCGGCTTCTCGGCAATCATCGCATCTTTCGACGAAACGCTATAGTTACGCATGCTATAGTTAAGCCATCGCCCGAACAACACGCCAACGGTCGATCGATCGATGTCTACCGCTACGCTATAGTCATACATCTATAGTATCGCCTTCGATCGCGCGGTAGCTGGGAACGATCTACGCGTCCTTCCATCGATGTCCACTCACACCGTCAAGCACGTAGTCTGCTGCATCGGTGAGCACGCTCTGGCCGATCAACACGCCTCTATCATCTAACCATCGTCTCCAGCCTAGCGTATCGATCAATATCTATCGTCCAGATCTACGCTGCCCGGAGTCCTGCCAGAATCGTAGTCGGTATCGTAGACCTCGCGCTTGCCTGACGTCGCATTTAATTCTATCATCTCACGTTAAGTCTGCTAACACACCGACCTACGTGCCCTATCATTCTCACAGAACTTTATATCTATACTTATACTTTATTAACTATATTTATACTATTAACTATATTTATACTTTTATATTATTCTTGCATGCGCTTACGCATACTCTAACTCTCACCTCATCACACACCTATGCGTGCGAATGTGTGAGTGTGTAGGTGTGTACTTTCGCTATTAGCACGTACTTATACTCTCACCAATTATGTCATCAAATTGCGGCATATGCAGCAAGCCGCCAAATAGACGGGATACTATGATGGTTTGCTCCGGGGATTGCGGAAAATGTTTCCACATGGCATGCGCTACGAAAAATTTTGAATACGACCCGAATGTTTCCGATAACACGTCTGCTTTTCGCTGTGACCCGTGCGCCATGCATCGATCGCGTATCACCCTCCGCACCCCTGAAAATTCGCCAGAACGACCGCGGGCTTTGCAAAACCCTACTCCTAATGTCACGTTACAAGACATTTACGCGCGACTCGACCAAGGGACCTCGTCCACTAATGCCATTTTGCAGGCCATCCAATGCACCTTATCATCGGTTGTTCAGGATATCAGTGAATTAAAACAGCAAAACGAGAACACGACCGCGCGTGTATCTGAACTCGATCGCAAAGTCAATGCCACTATCTCTGACACACAAGCCATACGCAATGAGTTTTCAATGCTCAATGATAAAGTAGAAGCTGCTGTATCCGACCTCGCATGTCGTTCGTCCGAACGGTGTATGTCTGAAATCACCCTAACGGGCATTCCGATCGAGCTCCGGGATACTCCCGACGAAATAGTTCAAAAAGTTTTCTGCGCTCTCGGTATCCCGGACCTAGTCTCGGATGTCCTTGCAATTAGACCTCTCGCAAAGACCACACTCGATCCAGTCGGCAGTCATCCCAGTACTTCTTCTGCGTCTAAAGTTATACATAAGTCGTATGTTGTTGTCCTCAAATCACCAACCGTGCGTGACTTCATCGTAGAGAAAAAGCGTGCAAAAAAAGCCTTGACCTTACGTGAGGTTTTCTCCGTCGATCGCCCAGGTAATATCTTTGTCAACGAAATGCTCCCTGCAGCCACCTATGCTTTGCTTCGTAAAACTAGAGCTAAAGTTAAAACTGCGGGTTACAGTCACGCTTGGTTTCGAGGAAACGAAATTTACGTGCGGAAATCTGATGGCGCACCGCGCATCACGATTCACAATGAGGCAGACCTAGCAAACTTAGGTTGACTAGACCGTGTCCCACCTAGCAGCAACGCAAAAAATCGCTCATTTTAATGCAAATTCTTTGTTGAGCCACTTTGATCTAATTAAAGTGCATCTTTCTAGCAATTTTTATCAAATCATCTCAATATCCGAGACATGGCTCACTTGTAATGTTTCTGACGCCTTGATCTCTTTACCCGACTACACACTGCTGCGAAACGACCGGAAATGTAAACGCGGAGGTGGCGTAGCTATATATGTCCATAACAGTCTAAAAGTGCGGGTTCTTGCTACTTCACTCAATATATTGCTAAACGCTCCTGAGTTCGTCATCATCGAAGTAACTAATCAAATGAATGAATCCTTGCTTTTCAGCTCTATTTACCGACGGCCAAAAGGTTTTCTATTTGAGGAATATCTAAACACAATCACACGGTTTGCCTTTGACTATTCCAACATGATAATTTGTGGTGATTTAAACTGTAATTTATTGCGCACAAACTTCGAAGCAACGTTTCTCCGAGAAATTGCTATGGCTCAAGCGTGGCACATTGTTGAATCAGAAGCTACATTCCACACTGCAACTTGTGACTCTTGGCTTGACGTCTTTATAATCGATCACCCATCTAAACTATTTTCATTCCACAAAACCTCATCGCCATTCATTGCTGGTCACGATTTAATCTGTCTCACATACAAGTTTCAATCTCGGTCTCGTATAGATCGTGTTATTTCTAGGAGAGCCCTAAAAAGGTTCAGTCAAACACAATTTTATAGTTCGCTTTCAACTGCCCTTAACGTCCACAACGCCGTATCTATAGATTCGTGTGACGCTGTGTCCGAGATTGACAGTTACCTAGAAAATTTAAATCATACAATCACATCAGTTTTTGATCAACACGCTCCACAACAAGTGTTCCGTGTGCATCGACCGCTAGCGCCCTGGATGACCCCTGAGCTCAAGACGCGGATAAAAACGCGAAATTCACTCTTTAAGCAAGCCAAGTGATCAAACAGCGTCTTAAATTATGCCATCTATCGACAATTTCGAAATGAACTCGCCGTCGACATAAAATTAGCCAGAAATGAGTTTCATCGGCGGAGGTTGTCGGGAATCTCGGACATGACTCGTTTATGGAAGGAGTTACGAACCCTGGGGCTCACTAAACCCGCCGCTGTCTCGCCCTTCAATTTCTATTCCCCTGATAATCTTAACCAGTTTTTCGCACAGGTGACGAATACACCAGATCACTGTCGACTCACTCACCTAGCGACTATCCTTGACGAACGTAGATTCGAAGGCCCCACCTTCGAATTTGTGGCTGTTAATGTTGAAACGGTCTCTGCGCTTATCCTGCACATGGGATCATCGTCACTATCCGCAGGTGTCGATGGCATTAGTCCCTTCATACTCCAAAACTCCCATTCGGTTCTTTCAAATTCTCTGACATCAATCTTCAATGCTTGCTTGAGGCTCGCTCATTTCCCTCAAGTCTGGAAGCGGGCCCTAATTCGTCCTCTACTTAAACTCAATCCACCCAAATCTCTATCTGACACACGACCCATCGCAAACCTACCTGAGCTCTCTAAAATCCTGGAACGCATTGTCCACCAGCAAATAGTTGCTTTCATAAATAATCATAATATTCTAGACTCACGACAGTCCGGCTACAGACAATATTTCAGCACCCAAACAGCTCTCCTTCGAGTCTGTCACGACATTAAAACTGCTGCTGATAACCGGAGTGTTACCATCCTGGTGCTTTTCGATTTCAGTAAAGCCTTTGACACTGTTCCACACGCGAAATTACTCAAAAAATTAAAGCTGATCGGATTTTCAGACCACACTCTAAAATGGGTCTTTGCGTATCTCTCTTCGAGATCACAGGCAGTCATTGACGATGATGGTCATTGTTCAGGTTGGTGCGATACTCACGCGGGTGTCCCTCAGGGTTCGGTCCTAGGTCCTTTACTCTTTTCATTATTCATCAACGATATTGGATGCAATCTCCGCCACTCCCAACACATGGTCTTCGCCGATGACACTCAGATCTATCTTAGCTGCTCGCCCGCTGAAATAGCCGACGGAATACGCCGCATCTCAGCCGACGTGCAAGTAGTGGCAGATTATGTTAATGCGAACGGGCTTAAACTGAACTTACAGAAATCGCTTGTCCTTGTACCTGGCTCAAGGGCTCATATCAATCAATTGAACCTGGACGAACTTGCTCCGATCACTGCGAATGGTACTACCCTACCTTATGTCAGGGAAGCGAGGAATCTTGGTGTCATTATGGCATCTGATCTTTCCTGGCATGGGCACGTGTCCGCCGTTTCCCGCAAAGTAAACTTTTCGCTATACAAATTGAAATATCACAAAAATGCACTACAACGTCAAGTCAGGATTTCGCTCATCACTACACTCATCTTCCCAATTCTCGATCACTGCAGTCTTGTTTATAACGACCTGTCAACTGAGCAAAATCACAAGTTGCAAAAGCTAATCAACTCGACCATTAGATTCATCTTCAACCTCCGAAAAGACGAGCACATCACACCATACCGACGGCAATTAGGTTGGTTGACTGTCAGGACTAGAAGACTATACTTCATGGGCATTACGATATATAACATTTTGAATAAAAAAGCTCCGGAATATCTGATTCAAATGTTCCCGCCTGCTCTACCATCAGCTTACTCTGATCGTCGTTCCGCCATGAATACTTTTCGCATACCATTACATCGCACAGCTATTCTCCGAAATTCTTTTGGCCTAGCCGCCATGTACTTTTGGCATTCTCTTCCTTCGTCGGTTAAATCGTCCCCGAGCGTTGCAATTTTTAAATGTAGACTATTTTCATATCTCTTCGATCAAGATGTAGATAGCTACTAAGCCCATCGCTTTTAGTCTGTTATGTCATAATCCTACATGCTAGCAATACTACACTAGTTACACAATCACCATCGCTAATTTTTCGACTAATTTTTCAATTAATTTTTATAATTTTCATTATTTTCATTATTTTTATATAAAGTATTTTATAAGGCTTTATCTCATGTTTAATTTCTTATTACTTATATTTCACTCTGTATTTATGTTTGCGCTATGTTTATCTATATACTAACTTTATATTTATATTATATTATTTTTATATACCAATTTTGTAAACTGTACATGCTATGTGCCATATTGCCTCAAGGTTCCGACCAAGGCATAAAAATATATCAATCAATCAATCAATCAATCTCTCTCTCTCTCTCTCTCTCTCTCTCTCTCTCTCTCTCTCTCTCTCTCTCTCTCTCTCTCTCTCTTTCTCTCGCGGTTCCTCGGCATGGACCTGCGGCAACCATAAACATAGACGTGCCACCGGATATTCATTTGCACAAACGTGTATATATGTATATGAACATATACATGTATCATGAAAATGCGTTACTTCGAACAATACTGGTTTAATCAAGTATTGAGTATAATTAAATGATTAGCGTGCGAAGGGGGACGTTCAAGAAAAAATCTTTATTAGTCCCAAATTCAAAACGGCGACGTCAAGATGGCCGACAGGTTTTTGTTAAATGGGATCATGCATTTTTTTTCACTGTAATATTTATTAGGTTAAAACTAACAACTTTTCCTACAAAAGTTGTTAACTTTAGCCTGATAAATGTTTTCGTGAAAAAATGTATGGTGCCATTTAAAAAAATGTTGGCCATCTTAACGTCGCCATTTTGAACTTCGGAGCAAAAAAGATTTTTATTTCATCGTTCTTCTTTGAAAGTTAAAAGTTTTATCATAATTAATACTTGATCCAAGCGGTATTTTTCAAGATAAATCAGGTGTAGATTAAAAATGATTCACAGCTCTCCACAGGAACGATTGAGAAAAACAGTTACAACAGTGTGTTATTTATCTCTCGGACTCTCATAAGTCAATCAATCGAAAAAATCAATCCAATGTTGCATTGATACTGATGGTCATCATTTTGAACACTTACTATAAACGTTGTAATTTTATTCACTACCGAAACTGTATTATCGCCTTTCTGTACTTTCTATGACCTTCAATAGCCTCATGTTATAGGTCGTTGAACTCGTTTTAAGCTCCGTTTTCATGATGCAGAAAAAAAAACATATCGATCCATTTAAAAAAGTGGAGTTGACCTTCAATTGTCCGAAGTACCTCCACCTGCAAAAAAACTATTATCGGTATCGGATGGCCGCTTTCGTACTGTGCAATTTCATTTCGGCAAATACTTCTGTGAACCTTATAGTTTTTAAGATATCCAAGGTGCTAATAGTTATTGATCCATCCTGTATATATGTATATAAATAAATACGAGTATACATCGATTTATATACGCACTTATGTGTTCATTTCAGGTTTGCATAATCTTCAAAAGAAACGAGTCTGAAGAGGATGACATTAACGTGTACCAGAAAAACTATCGGCTGCTTTCGGATTCTTACTCGGGCAGGCGTGGCATTGATGGGCAGTGGAGGGTTGTAGCGGAGGGAGACGGTTCATCCCCGTGCGATTATGTGCGTCGCCGTACGTTCGTTAACATTTATCAGATTCGAGGGATACATTCGAGCGCACGTGCGACCGCCATGTATATATATATATATATATATATATATATATATATATATATATATATATATATATATATATATATATATATATATATACATATCTTCAAAAAGTGGCTAAAAATATTCGTGACGTCGGGCAGTTTGAGGATCGGTATGGTCTGAGGAGATTGCTTGTACGGGAACACAACGAGAGATTTGAATCGGTCTATGTCGGGGCTAACCTGCACCCCACGCCCCGGCAAGTCCCGTCCAGCTTTTTCATGCCGTTTGGTACCGGCGGGTATACGTACGTACACAACTAAAGATTTGCAAAAGGGTTACAGTAACGAGAGTTAAAGGTAGAGGGAGGGGTGGAGAGAGCGAGAGAGAGAGAGAGAGAGAGAGAGAGAGAGAGAGAGAGAGAGGAAAAAGCTCCGTGCTGTTGCCGAAGGGCCAGGAGCCAAAGGGGTGATCCTCCCCCTTCGCCGTCCCAATCTTTTTTTTTCGCTGCTGTGCTCGCAAACACCCCCTTTGCGTTCTCTACATATATGATCCTCTCTCTCTTACCACTACCCTCACTCTTTGTCTCTCCTCCTCCTCCCTCTTACTCCTCTCTTCCGCGTTCCTCCCCCGCTATCACCCCCCGTCTCTCTAATACCTTCCTCTCTCCCGCCCTCCCCCTCGCTCTCTACTCTCTATCTCTCCCCCGTTCTCTCCCTACCCCTCTCTCTCTCCTCTCTATCACCCTTCGCTTCCTTGTCCCTCCCTCTCTTACTACTCCCTTCCTCTCTCCCTCCCACCTTCCCTCCTCCCTCGTTCTCACTTCTCCCTCTCTCTCTCTACTCCCTTCCACTACCTCGCTCTCTCTCTCTACTGCCTTTCACCCCCCCTCTCGCCCCTCCCTCACTTTTCGCTTCCTCGTCCCTCCCTCTGTCTTCTCTGTTTCTCTCTCCCACCTTCCCTCTCTCTCCTCCCTCTTTTTCCTCCCTCGTTCTCACCTCTCCCCCTCTCTCTCTATACTCCCTTTCTCTCCACTTCCCCTCCCTCTCTCTCCTCTCTCTCTCTCACTCTTCGCTTCCTCGTCCCTCCCTCTCTCTCTCTACGCCCTTTCTTTTTCCCTCCCTCCCTCTCTCGCCTCCCTCTCTCTCGCTCTCCCTCTCTTTCCTCCCTTTCTTTCCTCCCTCGTTCTCACCTCTTCCTCTCTCCACTGCCTTTCTCACCCCTTCCCGTTTCTCTCGCCCGCCCTCCCCGCTCTGCCGCTCACTCTTCGCTTTCTCGTCCCTCCCTCACTCCTCTCTCTCTGTTCGCTTCCTCGTCCCTTTCTCTTTCCCTCCCTCCCTCTCTCGCTGCGCCCCCCCCCCCTCTCTCTCTCTCTCTCTCTCTCTCTCTCTCTCTCTCTCTCTCTCTCTCTCTCTCTCTCTCTCTCTCTCTCTCTCTCTCTCTCTCTCTCTCTCTCTCTCTCTCCCTCCCTCTCCCTCTCCCTCCCTCCCTCCCTCCCTCTCTCACCACCCTGTCTCTCTCTCCATCTCGCTCTCGTCCTCTTCGCCGCAGGCCACACGAGAACGCCGCGGCCCGCAAGAAGTGCTATCGATTTTCAATTACGGCATTCGTGACTTTGCGCAATGTACGTCGCGTTACAGGTGCAGGCAGCGCGTTTGCAGCCTTGGCATAAAATAAAACGTTATCTCAAGGTTCATCCGCTCGCGATGCAGCTTGCTGTTGTGCAGCCAAGTTCTCTTCTTGCACGCTGCCCCCCACCCCAGCGCCCCCTGCCACGCGCGTCGACCCTCCTCCGCCGAAAGCTCCGCCACCCTCTGCAAACCGTAATCCTACGGTGCACGGCAAATTGCACCTTCGACCGGCCGGAAAAAACCCTCCGGACCCCTGAACGCCGCTTGGCCCTAAAATTTCATGCAGGATGCATGCATTACGTATAACATGGGTATAGGCGATTTTGAAGACTTTCGACTGCGAGGACCGGCCTCATACTAGCCAATTGTCCCCAAACTCAACATTGCGTGAAGTCCAATGTCTTAGAAACAGGCTTTGGATGCATGCTGAGCATATCTATATTAAGATAACTTTAACGACTGTCCTGCGCGGAAGAATGAACGATTCGTTTGAAAAAAATATTTCAGAACCGTACCCAAAACAGCCAAATGTACTGATGGTCAACGTTACACAGATATAACGAGCTCGAAATGTCCTTTCCTCGTAAATAGGGGTAGGCAAAAATGCACAGGTAGGATGGGCAAATTCGATATGCAAAGCTTAAATACGAGGAGAAAGGGAGGCCTGACGTGAGCCAAACGCGTGACCTGTGGGTAACAGGTCCACATTATACAGTTGGTAATTCGAAATAAAGAAGGCCCGCGAAGGGTCGATGCGAGCATTTTACCAACGACTAACGTTAAGGGGTTATGCCTAGTTGTAAAAGTAAAAAAATCACTTTTTTCAAAACCAATATATTTTTACGCTATATCATGTTATAAATGCTGTCTGAAAATTTCAAGGTGATCGGATTAAAATTGACAGATTTATAGGCTGCTATGTTGATGCCCGTCAGATCCCTCGAAGCTTTTTTCAAAAGATTAAACGCTTTTAAAGGTAAACTTTTTTCGAAATTGTGTTTTCAAAGTTGATGAGCAAAAAATCTCAAAAACTATGGCATCAATCTTCCAAAAGTTTTCAGGGCTTTTTCTAGATGTAAAAATATAGGATTTGTTTTCCCGATGTATAATTTCGATTTGACGGATGAAGAATGCCCATTTTTCTTCGCAAAGATCAAGACTGTCACTTGAACACGCGCCATTTTTATTTAATTTCATATTTCCGCAATTCCTCCGATTAGTCATAGGATAAAATAATATAGTACCGAATTCTGTTCGACTTTTTGACATCACATTTTGTCAAATGCGGCTTCAGATGAGCATTGCTCATCGCAAACGACGTTTTCGAGAGATGCAAATCGATGAATCATAAATCGAATATAATCAAATATTTTTACAGAAAAAAATTACATAGAGTTTTTCAGATTATAATTTTTCAAATACCTATTTTTTATAGAAATTTAGCATCACGATTTTGTAAAAAAAAATCCCAAAAATGAGCTAGATTCAGCTCATACCGATAGTTGAAAGATACTGACCGACTTTCAACCGATAGTTGAAAGATACTGACATAAAAAAATTCTCGTTCCAGTTTTGTGAAGTTTGGGCGTTTTTTTGAAGCGGTGTTGTTTCGTGTGAAAATGATTTGAGGGTATACGATGTATTGTTTGTTAAATTTCTGATTTTTTAAAATCAGTCCTTATAGGATTATTCAGTTTGTAGATATATGTATTTTTTTAATAGGCAATTTCGTATTTACATTTTTTTTCTCGAATACATTGTATCGGTTGTTTATATTAAGTGCGTGAGCGGGAATCGGTATGTATTGTTTGACGGCAAAGTTCGTACGTTCACATTGTGGCCTGACTATTGTTATTCGTTGCAGTTTGGTTATAGAAAAATAATTTATTATCGATATATTATTTTTTAATTGTGTTTTTAAATAACACGTGAGTATTAATGGAAAAAAATAATAATTAAAAATTATCAATGTATTAATAAATTGTTTTCTGATTATATTTTTTATTTGAATGATTTTAAGTTACCACAATACTTTAGTAATTTATATGTATATTAACAATTATTATAAATTAAAGACAATTGTCACTCAATATTCTTCCAAGGGCTATAGACTTAAACCTAAACCGAACATAATTGAACAACTGCCTGCTATGTCGAAAAGCGTTATTGAAAATTAATATATCAACATATTATTAAATTAGCTTTTATTATATTTTGAATTTTAATTATTTTAAGTAAACTACAATACTTTGGTTGTATATTCATCTATATTAACAATTATGTTGAATTATATTGAAGAATTGTTTTTCCATAAATAAATGTATAACTCACTCAAGATAAAAAAATATGTACTTAGTGTTTCATTCATATATTCTCCTATAATGCATAATTTTTAGTACTTCTTCTAGGAAAGTAATGGAAAAATAATTCTTCAACATATTAGATCGGGCTACTAATTGTAAAATTATCACTACAATTACTAATTGTAAATAAGTACAATCATTATTACTTACGAGTAAAATTTTAAATTATATGTATTCCTCAAAGGTACGGGGTCCTTCCCCTTTTATCATCCCCTCTCTTTTATTCCTTCCATTGACAATCCTTCCAGAGTTCCCCCCCAGAGTGTTGACCGCAGCCACTCTTTCCTAATGCTCTACTGTATCGCATTTGTACGAGGGCCCAGGGAAACTGCGAAAAACCTGGGCCGATATTACTTACGAGTATTATTAGTAATAAAAATTGTCAGTAATTCATACGAAACACTCCAAATTTTCGTGAAAAAAATGAATTTATTTTTAAAAAATACAAGGAGAAATGGGCCCACAATGGGACTAGCGTTAAAATTCATATAATTCATCATATTATTTAAGAGCATTTTTTGAAAAAGGAAAAAAATGGCAATCATCTTTAAAAAAAAATAGTTTTCACTTTACACGCTGAAAAAGTGTTGACAACGATGATTGACATTTTTTTCCTTTTTTTTATGAAAGTGTGAACTAATATGTAAAAAATCGATCTATAGACATTTTTCGATATATCGATTAATTTAAGAAATATCGGCGTTAGAACGTTTCCGAACTTTCTGAAATTCAGATTTTTCGAAAAATTGTAACTACTGAAATATATGCGATAAAAATTAAAAAATTTGTGAAAATACTCCTTGCATAGCATACTATTTTGTAAAAAAAAAAAATCAAAAAAATTAAAAATGGTCAGGTTTACGGCCGAGCGAAATGGCGTCGAAAGCCTCATATACAATATATATGGAAACAATTATATGAAAATTATAGATATAAATAACACTTAATACTCCTCTAAGAGCTATAAGGTCACAATTTACAGACGGTAATAATCGCAAGCTCGAGGTTGAATTTTTATAGAAAACGTCTTTAAAAAAGGAAAATTAACACCATGCACATGTCCAATCAATTTTGAGAAATCTCAGATATGACATTCAGAGCTAGAGAGAGAAGGAGAAAGCAACCGATTTTCACATTGTTTTCGAAGATTGCTCGCACAGACAGGGCTGGATCGATCACCTCATGCCTGTATATCCACGCTGAAAATAAAAAAACGAGAAAAGTACCGCCGGTCTAATAATATTGGTTCCGTGTACAGATACGTATCTGGGCCAGCAAAGCAGTACAACGCCTGCGAGGGAGCGGCGGGTGCAAATGCGCGCCGAAGAGGAAGAAAAAAATATATATATATAGGGAAAAAAGAAGAAAAGAAAAACCCATAAAGCGTGGCTTCGATTCCTATCGCTCGCCGTGAATAGTGGCTAATAAATATTATAAAAAATAATGGAGCCTCGACTCGAAAGTCGATAGAGATTGGAGAGTGGCACTCAAACTATATGCATAAGTATATACATATTTATGTATATGCATACGTACATTATAATATATACATATTATATATGGGGAAAGGACACTTTGAAGGCATTAGATCTATATAATGATGGCTATCGGGACATCTGGCTATTTTGAGGACGGTCCTCGAAGTCGAAGGTCTTCAAAATAGAGTGGTTGTGTATACCGGGTGGCTCAGATAAACCGTTACAAATGTACATCTCAAAAAGAATCGATTGTAATAAAAAATAATTCGTGTAAAAGTTGCCCCGCTTCAAGAGGTGAAAAGATCGAAATAACAATTTGACCTTCGGTGCAATCGCCAAAGTCGTGTAAAGGTCAACCTCAATTTTTTTATCCATAATCCTTATTTTTCATTCTTATAGGTCAGCGAGAGAGCTTTTCAAAATGCTCAGGATAAATATTTTATTATTTGAACTATCGTTAATTTTTTTACCAAAAATAAATTATTTGATTATTCAAACTATCATTGAAAAATACACATTTATAGTATTTTGAAAAGCTTTCGAGGCAAGCTGGAAGAGTATGCAATGAAAAAAAGTATACCAACCAAAAACTTAGAAGTTAACCTTCACGTGACGTTGACAATTGCGCCCAAGGTCAAATTGGCATATCCATATTGCCCCCCTCGAAATATCTTTTATTGGAATAACCGCGACACCCTGTATATATTTTATGATACAAAAGGATTCGTACCCTCGGGTCGAGGCTTCAAGGGGCTGCGTCCGGGGAACAAGTGAACGATGGGGGCGGGTGCGCGGTGGAATTATACGAAAAACGCTGGACAAGTGTCAGCTGCGTGGCAAAGCTCCCGGCGGCGGCGCCTCCGTCGTTTCTCTCGAGCTTGCGGGGCATAATTTTTCGTTTAGTCCGCGCGATAAGATCGGTCATGCGATTTTCTTTTTTTCCTCTTCGACCGCGTAACAACTCGAGGACGCGGCAGGTGCAGCAGGATAAAAATACAATGCGGCGGGCCCGACTCGTTTTCTGTGCCTCAGCTTGTTGTGTTTCACCCTGTATACACACACACATACACACACACACACATGCAAGTATATATGCGCTATTTATTTTTCCCGCTTGTGTTAATTATTCGATCATTTTCCAAAGAAAATGTATAAGGTATCAATTTAATTATAATGTAATAACAAAACGATATTTATTTTATAACATTAATTACTATATTTTATTTTTAGTATTATGTACCACCAAAGGTCATATATATATTCACGATTTATTTATCTCTTGTTTATTAATTATATGATTATTTACGGAAGAAAATATATAATACGATACGAAAATAAAGAATACGAATAACAGTAATAAAACACGATTGATTATATCTTAATATTAATATCAAGCACGTTATATATAAATCGTTATATATATATATATCTCTCTGTGTGTGTGTGTGTGTGTGTGTGTGTGTGTGTGTGTGTGTGTGTGTGTGTGTGTGTGTGTGTGTGTGTGTGTGCGCGCGTGTGTGTGTGTGTACGTGCGTGCGTGTGCGTGTGTGTGTGTGTGTGTGTGTGCGCGCGTGTGCGTGTGCGTGTGCGTGCGTGTGTGTGTGTGTGTGTGTGTGTGTGTGTGTGTGTGTGTGTGTGTGTGTGTGTGTGTGTGTGTGTGTGTGTGTGTATTCACGATTTATTTATCCAGTTTTTATCAATAATTTGATTATGTACCAAAAAAATATATAATATATTCTATGTAATTCGATAATATATTTTCAATTGAATTATAACTTAATAAAAATACAATATTTACTTCGTAACAAGGATATAATATTAATGTAGGTGCTTTTCAAAAAAGAGGAGCTTGTTTTTGTGGTGAATAGAATTTGCCGGAAAAATTGAGCATTCTGTGGAAAAAATCACGATTCCATTTTCAGTGCAGCAGAATGAAGATAATCAAATTCCGAATATGGAACCCTCATAAAAATCCTTTTTGTAAAGCGTTAGGCTAGTGTGAAAATTGCAACACTCTCGTTCATCGCTTGAGGCAACTCAAATTGCAGAGGAAGTTTCGGCATACGATGCAGGCATCACAGGTTGAAGGTAAACTCATGATTACAACGATTGAATTGCTAGTTAATTAAGCTTTAAACGCGTTTTTCTCGAAACTATGTTTTCCAAAACGGTGCACACGATTTCTTGACAACCTATTTCTACTGCATCGATTCGATTGTAATTTGGTACATCATGGTTTTTGGGGTCGCTGAATTTGAATTTGATATCAGATTTCCAAAATTCAAAATGACGGATCCAATATGGCGGACGCAAATTCGAAAAATGGTTTGATTTCGATGGAAGTGAGTACCTCATGGTTTTCAGAGTCGCTGAATTCGAATTTGAAATCAGATTTCTAAAATCCAATATGGTGGATCCAGTATGGCGGACGCAAATTCGAAAAATTGTTTCATTTCGACGAAAGTGGTACCTCGTGGTTTTCGGAGTCGCTGAATTCAAATTTGAAATCAGATTTACAAAATTCAAAATGGCGGATCCAATATGGCGGACGCAAATTCGAAAAATGGTTTCATTTCGACGAAAGTGAGTGCCTCATGGTTTTCGGCGTCGCTGAATTCGAATTTGAAATCAGATTGTCGAAATTCAAAATGGCGGATCCAATATGGTGGACGCAAATTCGAAAAGTAGTTGGATTTTGACAAAAAATAGTATCTCTATATGTTTATGGTCGCGAATTTGGAATTTGGATTCTGACTCCAAGTATGTGAAGCTCGGATGCAATATAATGAATAAAAATTTGGCAAATCATGGATGACAAACTATTCATAATAACAAATGTAAAAGAATACTTTTTTGGCGTTATATCTCGCTCTTAGCCGAACCCAGAGTCACGAATCGAGGACGTGGCGGTGGTTGACTCCTTTTTTTTGTGCTTTTAAAAAAAAAATTTGCGCTTTTTTTATTTTTAATTTTTTGTGTTTTTTGTATTTTCAAAATTTTTCATTGTAATTTATTTTAAATTACCTTTTACATTCTTTGAATTTCAGCGACCCCAAAAGCCATAAGGTACTCACTTTCGTCGAAATGGAACCATTTTTCGTATTTGCGTCCGCCATATTGAACCCGCCATTTTGAATTTTCAAAAACCGATTTCAGATTCGGATTCAGCGACCCCAAAAACCATAAAGTACTCACTTTCGTCGAAATGGAACCATTTTTCGTATTTGCGTCCGCCATATTGAACCCGCCATTTTGAATTTTCAAAAACCGATTTCAGATTCGGATTCAGCGACCCCAAAAACCATAAAGTACTCACTTTCGTCGAAATGGAACCATTTTTCGTATTTGCGTCCGCCATATTGAATCTGCCATTTCGAATTTTCAAAAACCGATTTTAGATTCGGATTCAGCGACCCCAAAAACCAGAAGGTACTCACTTTCGTCGAAATTGAATCATTTTTCAAATTTGCGTCCGCCATATCAGATCCGCCATTTTGAATTTTGGAAATCTGATATCAAATTCGAAGTCAGCGACCCCAAAAACCTTTATACTGAGACTTTAAAGCAAATTTATGAAATTTTTTTTCCAACACAAAAATGGCACGAAAATGTCATTTTCACCTCACTGCGAAAGGGTTAAAAATGTATTTTTATAAATAACTCTGATTTTCGGTTCGTCACGGTAGCCCAACTCCTTACTGGAATTAAATTTCATTAACTTACTTTAAAATGCATTTTTGATCATTTTCTTCTCAATGACGGAATGCATAAACAAAGTTTTTCAGAAGTTTTTCCTATTCGGATCTAAATCATGTTCATTCTGCTGTACTGAAAATGGAATTTTCTCTTTCGTTGCCAGGATGCTCAATTTTTCCTGGCCCATACTCGTCAAAAAAGAACGATATGTTTTTTTTAAGCTGACCTGAAAAACCATTAAAAATCGTTTTTTTTTTTGGTAATTTGGCAAAATCTCCGCGCAAGATCCTTAAGGGTAGGTACCTTTAGGGGAGGAGCAAATGTGCTGATTTTCATGATTTTTTTCAAAGTGAAGATTTATTCGCCATTTTTTAGACATAGGGTATGGTTTATTACTACTTCTGCCTGTTACATGGTATTTTTTTATTAATCTTTAAAATAGCGGTGGTATGGCACGGTATACTAATTTGGATTTTCAAAACTAGCATGGCGTATAGCTAAAAAACGAATGGACCGATTCTCATGAAATTTGCTTTAAATCTTTTTAACCTTATTGTCTAAACCATGATCCTAAAAGTTTTGAAAAAGAATTTTTTTTGAACATGTAGCCATTTTTTCGAAAAATTCAATCTCTTCGTTTCAAAGCGTAGCGTTTAATCGATTTTCAACATTTCTCACTTTTTCTTGGTTCATATTCTGCGTTTGAGTGTTAAGGCCTTATACACGCGATTTCGCCGATTTTCGAAGGTCCATTGTTAGACGCGGTTAAAAAAACATGACGCATATATTAACAATATTTTTTTTACAGACCATTTATGCACATGGTTAAGTATATGTAAAAAAATCAGAAATATTAACAAATGGCGGAGATATAACATAATAAAGCAATGTATTTTTTTAGCGCGCGCGTTGATGGTGAAAGTTCTTGGCATCGCTGTGGGTGTCTCAAAAAAAATGAACATATTTATAATTGCATGATGAATGTATCTTCAGTGTGAACCAACAATATTGTTTAAAAAAAAATAATTATAATAAAAATTCGAAACTTAAAATTTTTTACTCAATTTTCTGTCGGTATTTGATGTTTTATATTTGTTGTGTCATTGAAATTTTTGTTTCTGTCCTTCACACGATAGGTGATGATACTAAGATTATGTTGTAAAAATTTCAAAGCGATCTGAACCTTCTTTCAAGAGTTAGAACTTTCACAAGGTTCAAAAAAGTGAATCGTGGAAAAACAGCTTTGAAATTGGCGGTCGGGCGCGCCGCGCGGTATCTATTATAAATGCAATTTTACCTTATTGTTAAAATTTTTCAATTCTGTAAAGCTTAAAATATTCGTAACCGTTCAGCCTAATGGAATTAAAAATTTAAACGAAAAAATGAAAAATTTTGAAATTTTTCACGCATATATTGAGCCTTAATGAGAGAAAAATCTTCGTTGGTTATTTTTTCAGATTAATCCCACCGATGTTACGTGTCACGTCGTCTGACAACATCCGCCGGAACCCATTTAAAAGACAATGCCATACCTCCGCCAGTATTAAAGAGTAATACAATTTTTTTAACCATGTAACTTCTAAAAGCACTAATAAAACGTACTGTAAGTCTCAAAAATGGTGACGAAATCTATCGTCTAAGGGGGGGGACGCCATATAGAGGCTTAAAAAAAATGAATTTTTTTATTGCCAACATTGATAGTTTGAAACCTGTAGCATGCTGAAACTTTAAACGCGATTATCCCGAATTTTTTTTTTCAATGGGTTGAAAATCGGCGTACACGATTACTCCAAAACTATTTAATCAATCAAGCACATATTTGGCATACGTTTTCATGCTACTTATGTACCATTGATAAACCTAAGCCCGACTAAAAATTATCAAAATGAACATATTTTTGGCTGGGTCAAAGTTTTAATTTAAAAAAATAAGCTTTTTTGTGCTAAAGCCTCACCTTTAGCCAATTGTGATTGTTTTTCCGATATTAATGGTTCATAATATGACCACATGTATATACTGATTGATTTTTTCAGCGTAGACTGTTTCAGAAAATCCTACAAGGTGCTGGAGTGTACACCGCATTCGGCCTCCCTTCTATACAGCTTCACGGCGACCGCTTATGTCTCCGCCATTTTCACCTCTTTTCAAGCAACAAAAATCATTTTGAAAACTAGAATTATGGAATTAAAAGTACCTATGACCCTGAATAGATATATACATTCCTTACCCTCCCGATAAGAATCATGAAAATCGACTAAAATTCGGCGTTCGAATTGAAGTGCCACCCTTAAAAAAAAATCATAAAAATGTGCAATTTTTTCCTCGCTCAAACGTATTTCCCCCCTTAAAAAACACATGGCCACCTTACAAATGTCACCCTCTAGGCAGGCTGTCCCTCTTATCTCTGCCACCCGAAATAACTCGGTAATTGTCGACGTCAAAAAAAAATGTTCCAAACAAAAGTTGTACGATGTGAAGAGGGCCATCGAACGCGACCAATTTTTTTTATTTCGGTGAAGGCGCTGACGCACAGTGAAGGTCACCTCCACTTTTTTCAAATGGAATTGTACATTTTTTTCAACCATCTTGTGGCGCACCTCAAGCCACATTAAAAACAATAGGAGGTCAAATTCGTTCAAGGTCATTCAAGGTCACCTATTTAGATTTGTATCATCGATACTGCCCTTGAATGACCTTGAACGACTTTGACCCCCAAATGTTTTTCATGCTGATTGAGGTGCTTCACAAGATGGTTGAAAAAAAATATACCATCCCATTTTAAAAAGTAGAGGTGACCTTCACTGCGCGTCAGCGCCTCCGCCAAAATAAAAACAAAAATTGGTCGCATTTGATGGTCCCCTTCACACCGTACAACTTTTGTCTGGAACATTTTTTTGTGACGTCGATAATTACCGAGTTATTTCGGGTGGCAGAGACAAGAGGGACACCCTGTATACGTAGATGTATACGGTCGTGCGTCAGATTCAATCAGGAATAATCAATTGTGATCTCGTGCGCGTCACTCGGTAATAATTATTATTTTCAACACGGCCCCGCTTGACACCTTTATTCTCTTCCTCGTAAATTCGTTTTTTTTTTCCCTCGTCCGCGCTTTTCTTCCGGTACTTTACGGGCTAATCTCGGCGCGTAGATGGGCGCGCGATAAACGCAGCTGGTGCGTACGTGCGTGCGAGCGGATAAAGAACGAAATTCAGCGATGATTGATGTACGATTTAGTGCGCGCGAGCGTAAGTAGTCGCGCCGCAGCGTGAATAACAATGGTAGCCTGTGACCAAATGCAGGCGTCGATGAGGCAAGAGAGGGACGAAGTTTCGCCGTGTACGCAGGGGAACGCAATTGGGGTGTTTAGATATGTGTGAGTGTGAGTGTGTGTGTATATGTAGATCAGATGATGCGATAAAATATAAGCTATTATGAGTTGTATCTGAATATTCAGAATTGGCATTTATCGCGGATTATTAAGGTTAATATTTTGATATCGTTTTTTCCATTTCGTAATATATATGTATATACAGGGTGAGGCATTTATAGTGACCCAGGCGATTTACTTCCAAACGAAGCGAGATACGAAAAAATGTTCAATTGGTTTCGTGGTTCCGAGGGGGACACAAGATGGTGTCTGAATGTTTTCCAAAGTCGAAGTATCAAGGTCAATTGAGGGTCAACTTTGGTTTTTCAAATGGGATGGGGTATTTGTTGTTCCGGAAATCGAAGGAGCATTCAATTCCAGGTCTAAAAGTACTGGTATTCTAGGGTCTCAAAACTGAAGGATTATGGGATATTCATTGAAAAGGAAAAATAAATCGGTTTACTTTTTAAGGATGTTCGGTACGGGCGATACAATGTTGCCATGCTAAACCATGTTAAAAACATACAAATTTTCAAAAAGTTCAGAATTTTATGAAATTTGGTGAACATATTCTTTAGTGCCAAATTTGACAAGACAAATTTTTTCAGATTTTTCTTCTGCACAGTTATCGAGTAAGTTAACACTAAAGTTCACATGTATAAGCATAGCGTTTCCATATATATAGGTATACATTGCGGACATAAGAATGCTTTAATGCTTAATTCCTCGATAACTAAGTAGAAGAAAATTTTGAAAAAAAATTGTGTTTTCGCACTTAATGTTGAAGAACATTATCACTAAATTTGATCAATTTCTTAACATTTTGACTTTTGTACCGAAACTCCTTAAGGCCTTAGGCCACAGTAACGGGTATAAAATCATGTGCGAATTTAACAATTTTTTTTCGTATGAAAAAGAGATTCACTCGGAAAATTAATTACACATCTATTTAGTATGAAAATCAAGCTGTTAGAAAATATATATGTTTTTTTTCGATGTACAAAATGGCCCACTACTAATATTTTTTTTGTTTTCTTTTAGGCGCTCCGCGGCGTGACATTTATCATCCACAATTCTATACCTACAACAAAAAAGAATTAAATAAATATTGTTTAATTCAAAAGTTGTAGTACTACAGTCGTGCTGTATGTTGGAATCGGAAAAAATTCGAAGGAGGCTAGTTTTTTGACAGGTGATAAGTGTTGTAGGTGCCGCGGGTGCTAAATCCAAGTTTGCCTAAAAATCGGGGTGTAGAGTTTTTCAGGGGATGAAAGGGAATGGGGGTAGATTAATACCAAACTACAACCCCCACGAGGTCGGCGCCGGGAGATAAAATGTTCAGAAAAATCCAGGCTCTATTGTTGTCCGCAGCGCCGAAATCGTGGAAGTTCATTTCGGGGGTGAAAAAGTGAGGTGAAATTTTGGAAAGTCAGTTTTCATTCGATAACTCTTTCCGAAAAATTCATACATTTTTTGTTCAAATGGAAACGTTGTAGCCCTTGAAAAGACACGTCGATCGAGTATTTGATGATCCCTCTCCAATAATATCTTCACCCCCAAAAGAATTGTTGAAGTATAATAAAAAAAAATGTTTATTGAATAAGTAAAAAAACAATCGATTTTTCCGGGATGGTTTAAATGTACGAAATGTAGAAAATAATTTTCTCTATATTCTCGTTCCTATGGACCACCTTTGAATTTTGCTTTTTCGAACCCCT
Organism: Ophion slaviceki; assembly: GCA_944452715.1. Classification (NCBI taxonomy): domain Eukaryota; kingdom Metazoa; phylum Arthropoda; class Insecta; order Hymenoptera; family Ichneumonidae; genus Ophion; species Ophion slaviceki. The sequence goes on along the minus strand of OX101784.1, from coordinate 64,698,804 downwards.
CTCAGGGGTTGAAAATTCAAAATGAAATTCTGGGAAAACTATTGACCGAAAATAAAGAGACACGAGTTTGGCGCTGTAGACAAAAATGTAGCTGAGGGTTCAAGCTACAAATTCTTCCACGGCGGCGAAATCGTGCGGTCAATAGTTTCCCCAGAATTTCATTTTGAATTCTCAACCCCCGAGAGGGGTTGGAAATTAAAAATTCAAGGGTGGTCCATAGAAACGAAAATATGGAGAAAATTATTCTTCACATTTCGTACATTTGAACCATACCCGAAAAATCGATTGTTTTTGAGTCATTCAATGAACAATTTTTTTGTTTTTATTTTACCCATTTTTTTGGGGATGAAGATATTATCGGAGAGTGATGATCGAATACTCGATCGACGCGTCTTTTCAAGGGCTACAACGTTCCCATTTGAACAGAAAGTGTACGAATTTGTTCTAAAGAGTTATTGAATTAGAACTGATTTTTAAAAATTTTACCCCACTTCTTCGCCCCCAAAATGGACTTCCACGACACGGCGCCGACCTCGTAGGGGTTGTAGTTTCGCATTAATCCACCCCATCCCCTTTCATCCCCTAAAAAAACCCTACACCCCGATTTTTCAGCAAACTTGGATTTAGCACCCGCGACACCTACAAAATCACCTGCCAAAAAACTAGCCTTCTTCTAATTTTTTCCGATTACGGGGTTTTTCAGCGACATTACGATTATACTATAGGTATTTGAACTTAAGGGGCCAGTCCACTTTGGAGCCACGAAAAAAGGCTATTTTAACGATTTTATAAAAGATATGAATATTAAGTTGTTAAGCTTGATAAATAAAGTCTTGAAATACACTAAAAAAAAATTTAATTCATTTTTAATCATTTTTAAGGCGGTCCTCTACTTTCTCGGGTCGACAAAATCGATTTTTTTTCATAAATCACATCTACAACACGTGTAGAAAATATGTGCCAAAAAATTTTTCGATATTCGAAGTGGTTCACAAGTTACGGCCCTGGAACAGAGCAGGTATACGGAGCAGGTATACTTTCAAACGCGTTTTTCTCGAAACACCATTTTTCGAAACGGTGACCACGATATTTCAGAAACTACTGCACCGATCTTGTTCAAATTTATACAGCATCTTTAATATATTATAAGCCAGCGATTGAACTAGGATTATAATGATTGCTTCGATAGTTTTTTTTTACGAGCGAAAAACTTAAGAAAAAATGAGTAACAAATAGAATGTAATTTTCAAAAGTGTATAAAAAAGTCAATTTTTGTAATTTAGAATTCACTCTAGTTCAATCGCTAGTCTTAAATATGAAGATTAAAATGCCGTTTGGTTTTTTGATTTCAGATAAGCAGAACAGCCGCAATCTTGGTCACCGTCAAGCACCTCTTTTACTTGATGTCTTCCTGTCGGCCACTATAACTTTTATTCTATTATGTATTTTGACTTCAAAAAATTTGTAAAGCTTATGTAAATGTTAATAAAGATTATGCAAAAACAATGAGATTGATTATTTCGATGCTTTGCCCGTAAAAAATTATTGAAAAAGCCGTTAAAAAACAGCCGAGAAAGTAGAGGACCGCGTTAAGTACAAAAACTATAGTTTAACGTAACGCCTCAAAAATAGGTGGGCTAGGTAGCTCCATCACAACTCGGCAATGGCTTGTCTGAAACAAAAAAATCAAAGTCCATTAGATTCAGTATGACACCAGCTACAAAATGACCCTCGGATACAAAGTTGTATCAAAAAATAAAACAAATGGCAGATGAAAAACAAAAAAGTAAAAAAAAACGCGTTTTTCCGCAGTTTTTCGCAAAAAAAGAGTAAAAATCAAAACTTTAAAACCATCGAGGGCCATCTTGTTGCGAATCATGTATACAATATGTGGTTCAAATTTCAAGAGAATCGGTTTATTAGTTTTAGACATATGATGGAGCTAGATTTTGAAAACGTTGTTTCGAGAAAAACGCGTTTGAAGTTTATACTATGAAAAACTCTTACCTAAACTCAATCGGCAATTCCTGCACCGTACAAAATCCCTTCTGATTGCTCATCATCGTCGATGTCTTCAAGTCTTGCTTACTAACGGTTTTTTGAAATTTTCAAAGTGAACTGGCCCTTTAAGAAATGAATTTTCAGTGAAAAATTTCGGTATAACTGATCATAAACTGCTCAAAGATGAAAAGTTTTCGATTAATCAGAAATTCCGTATATACTTCTATGCGAAATCCAATTAGGAAGATAACTTTTAAATTTGAAGTAATACGAGCCAAAATTGTTGAAGTTATTTGTCACGCTGATTGGAAAAAAGCTGTTTCGAGAAGTTTCGAGTAGTCGGCAATTTTGTACATCAAAAAAAAATCTAACAGCTTGATATTCATACTAAATAGATGTGCAAATAATTTTATGAGTGAATCACTTTTTCATACGAAAAAAAAATTGTTAGATTCGCACATGGTTTTACTCTACTGTGGCCTAAGGCCTTAATGGTGTAGACAAGCCATACTCAAAGTGTGCTCCGTGGAGCTCTAGGGCTCTGCAAAGCCTCTGCTAGGGCTCCGCCGAAAAAAAAAACAACTTCATGTCTCCCAATAAATGGAAATGTTTTCATCAATTTACAGTGGAATTAATACATTGTTATCTAAAGTACCCATTTTTGTACGATTTTCGGCAAGAGTACGATATCCGGGGCGCCAAAATTTGACGGCGAATTTAGAGTTATCGAGTCAAAATAAACAAAACATGAAGAGTGGTATAAGTTGATATTTCGCTTATTTTACGTTGAAATTAGAATTTTTCGATGGTTAGCGAAAATGACGATTTTTTCGAATGTGAACATTTCAAGCAGCATCAGGCAAGGTAACATGGAAATTTATAGTTTCAACAGTGTCTCAGAAGCCTAAAATGTATTTTAAATACCACTACTATGTTTTCCTCGCTTATAAGTGCGACTAGACATAGAGTAAAGTAGTACTTCCAATCGCTAGGAGCCGAAGAGGGATCAAGTATACGGTTCATCCCTCTTTGAAATTGTAAGTCTCTACGTTTATGTAAAATATATCGTTTAGTAATTTGGTGTAGTAATTATATGGAACAATTCTTACTGTTATCAATAAACACAGAATATGAATAAATAAAGCATTATAATCGTGGAATTTATGTTGAAAATCATGTAAATACTACGTTTAGAGGTATTTATATGAAACCCCTAAACAAACCCAAACGAAAAAATACTCTTTGAAGCTCGCCCGGTCAATTTCCATTACTTGCGATAAAATAAAGATATTGTACCAATGAGCCAACAACAATAGTTGAATTTTGGCGTATTTCCAACCTTGTGAAAAAACTCAAGCAAGTAAAAAAAACCAAGTAAAAAAAATGGCCTCGAAAAAAAACCCCAATTGATAAAAAATGGCCTCGAAAACATTATCCGTCGTTTCACTATCTACAAAATTCTAATTGACCTCGAAATACTTGTGATTTTTTTCAAACAATACTTTTATTTACATTATTACTTTTTTAATGCAAACGTATAAAAAAAGTGAAAAAGTCAAACCCTAGAAATCCTATTTTTCTTAACATTTTATTTTAAGAAACCATATTACTATTATAATAAAAAGTTTGAATCAATTATATAAAAGTACAACGTATGCATCACTCAAGTACTGTATGTATGTATCACTGGAAATGCTGTGCAACGACTTGGCGTGCATGGTTAAGGCCTTAGGCCACAGTAACGGGTATAAAATCATGTCCAAATTTAACATTTTTTTTCGTATGAAAAAGTGATTCACTTATAAAATTAATTACACATCTATTTAATATGAATGTCAAGCGGTTAGAAAATATATATATATTTTTTTTTCGATGTACAAAATGGCCGACTACACGAAACTTCTCTAAACATCTTTTTTCCAATTGGCGTGACAAATAACTTCAACAATCTTCACTCGATTTACTTAAAATTAAACAGTTATGTTCCTAATTGCATTTCGCAGAGAAGCACATACGGATTTTCTGATTAATCGAAAACTTTTCATTTTATGAGCAGTTTATGAGCAGTTATAACGAAATTTTTCACTGAAAATTAATTTCTTAAGTTCAAATACCTACAACTTTTGAACAAAAAAATATTTTTTTAATTCCGTACGTACTTCTCTAGGTATTCTAATGTAGATTGACGACACTTTTTGTTTTTCGTTCTAGCCCAAATAGGGTTTTACAATCGGCACAGTAATGGCCCACGACTGGTTGCCAGAGAACAAACGATGGCGCGGTAATGGCTATACAAACGGGCCAGATCCGCACCATGCATGGTTGGTAATGGTAAACCAGGAATGGCTGCTAAGACTGGGCCAACTATCATACGCCCATATTGGCCCAGCAACGGCTGCCGGATCTTCTGCCGGGAATGAAAAACAAAAAATTGACAAATTATGAATATAAAAATTCTAGTAGTATCTTTTTGGTTTTCTTATGCTTTACTTATGTCCATGTACATAGAATAATTGCAGGAAAAACAGTTTCTGCATTGTTCAAATTTTTACCTTTCATCGGGATCGAACCTGCGCCTTTCGTTCTAGTGTCGAGCGCCCTACCCACTTAACCATTTTAACACTTACAGAACCCATCGTTTGTTCGTTCCTTACTTTTATGCCGATAATTTTATTCGTGACATTAAAGTTTACCGACAGTTTTTTTAGTCCATTTAGGCTGTAGAAATAACTCGCTCGTTTTGGGTGAAGTTCCGAAAAGCATACTCCTCTGATCGAGCTGAAATTTTGCACCGAACTTCCTCTCATTATCCTAAGAGAAACCGTTAACGGATTTTTGACGACTAGCAATAGTTTTCCATACATCGCATTGTAAAGTTTATTATTTCACGCCATACGAGCATATCTATATACCCCATAGATACCCCCCACTCCTCCGGCCGCGCTGCAACCTGGCAAACAGTGCTCGCCCGTATGTGCATATCACTTGCCATGTGGGATGGCTTTGTTTGGATTTATTTAATATAGTAGAAGCGCAGTACAATAAATAACTTTCAATATCCGATATATCGAAAACTATTGCTAGTCGCCAATATCCTTTTAAAGGTTCTCTTAAAATATTGAAAAGAAGGTCGGTGCAAAATTTCAGCTTCATCAATAGGATATGCTTTTCGAAACCTTATCCCTTGTTTTTACGTGTTACAGTTTAACGACCTGCATTTGCAAAACGCCCAAAAACAAACCATCAATGGGTGGAATAGATCTGGCAAGCCGTTCATCCGCCTATGATACCCCAATGCTGATCGCCATATTATCGGTGCGATGGTATTGGCCCACCAATGGCTGGCATAGATCTGGCAAGCTGTTCATCTGCCTACGATACCCCAATGCTGATCGCCATATTATCGGTGCGATAGTATTGGCTCACGAATGGCTGGCATAGATCTGGCAAGCCGTTCATCCGCCTACAGTACCCCAATGCTGGTCGACGAATTATTGGCCGATTATCAGCAAACCGTTTAATGGCTGAATGCTGGCATTTTTGTTACGACAGGTGACCCTGTATGGGAGGTAAAAAATTGTGGATGCTAAATGTCACGCCGCGGAGCTCCTAAAAAAAGATAAAAGAAAATATTAGTCGTTGGCCATTTTGTATATCGAAAAAAATGCATATTTTCTAACAGCTTGATATTCATACTAAATAGATGTGTAATTAATTGCATGAGGGAATCACTTTTTCATACGAAAAAAAATTGTTAAATTCGCACATGATTTTATACCCGTTACTGTGGCCTAAGGCCTTAAGAAAAAACGCTCGGAAGATACACGATTTTCTTGGAGAAACGTTCCGACCGCTTCCATAAAGAACTTTTGCAACAATTTATTTACTTAGATTATTTAAAATTCAAACAAACCTTTGTCAAAGAGATCTGACTGACTCAATCGACTTCGAGAGTGTGATCAACGACTTTACTAGTCAGAAAGCGCGTAAAATAGCCTATGTTAAAATGCAGATTTTAGTTAATAAAAAATTTTCACCCCAGTTCCTGTGTTGAATTTTTTTATGGTAAGGTGAAAATTGGGGCATTACTTTCACGGTCCGCCTTAGGACCCAAAAGCCCTTGCTACGCCACTGTCCCCAATGCCTGACAAATCATTTCCTCAGTCTCGGAAGTTTTCTTTTTTCATTTCGAACGCCAGAAGCATATTTAATAAGCGCGTTCAAATTCTTTTCGTTCAAATGTTCAATACAGATGTGTTTATTCTCAGGCGGAGAACTTATTTGTACACCTAATAGAATAATATATTTCACTTCACAGAGCTATATAGTGTCTTCGTGAAATGAGATATAAAATGAACTTTATTATTCTGATATAATTTTGCAATTATCCAGAGCGATTGGAAATCTTGTTATTATTCAAAGTGATCGAAAACTTTTGACCGGTGATGTACATATAAATGTAAGCGAGAAAAAGGGATCAAATGAACAGCCCATTGTGAGTACATAGCAAAAGAATTTATTCGATATTAACAGCGAGCTGTGCGCCCGATTCCAAAAATGGAATGAATGCCGATTTATTTTTCGTAAAATTTCCGCATTGCGTATTCAAATAACACTCAATAATGCTGACGAATGATGAAACCAGATAATAATTTGTAAAAATAATCGGCCGTGTATATATATATATATATATATATATATATATATATGGGGATTTCCATACCAATTCGACCTGGGTCTAACCCTCGACCCCTCAAATCTGGTTCCCGATTTTTCCTATCATTACTCTCACCCTATCAAGCATTTACAATCTTTTCAGATTTTTCAAAATAAATTTGAGCGCGTCATGAATATTTGAATTTCTTTTTTGAACACCTCGCTGGCTGTAATCGAAAAAGCTGAAAAAATTCCGAAAAACACAGTGTCAGATATAAAAAATGTTGGTGTAAAATTCATAATGTCTGGGCTTTTGCTTCAACCCCTAATTAGGGTTTTTGTCAACCATGATAAAAAGAAATCGAAAATTACAAAATACACTTTAGAAAAATCGGAGAAATTTTTTATAAAATCTGATATTATGCATACAAAATTTCGAGAAACAGTCTACAGTAAATTGACCTCTGCTTCTTATTATTTTCATTTTTTTTGCTCAAAAAGCTAAAAAACGGGTTGAAGCAAAAAGCCCAGACATTATGAATTTTACGACAACATTTTTTATATCTGACACTGTATTTTTGGGAATTTTTTCAGATTTTTCGATTACAGCCATCGAGGTGTTCCAAAAAAAATTCAAAAATTCTTGACGCGCTCAAATTTATTTTGAAAAATCTGAAAAAATTGTAATTGCTTCATAGAGTGAGAGTAATGATAGGAAAAATCGGGAACCAGATTTGAAGGGTCGAGGGTCAGACCCAGGTCGAATTGGTATGGAATGCCCCATATATATATATATATATGTGTGTGTGTGTGTGTGGAGCATTTCACGGCAAATCGACCACTTTTAGACCCGACCCCTTTTCATTTGGCATAAATTTAAATATGTTATTGTTCCCTTCTAACAACGCTTGTCTGATTTTTTTACAAATTTGTTTACATATTCGGAAAAATGTAGTGAATTTTAGAGAAATTCACGTTTTTTTTCAAATACTCACAACTTTCTGGAAAATTGACCACGTAGACGCTCTTTTTTTCAATTGTTTGTTTTGAAATGTGCTTTACAAAAAAAAAATATTCAAAATCATCCCCATGTTTTTTTTAGTTAAAAAAAAACGCTGTTTTTCCCAAGTTTGTCTTTTTTCGTAAAAAAACATGATAAATTTAGCGTTTTTTGCCGCAAAACCCATCGTGGTAAGATTTTACTCTTGGTTTTTATTTTTTCAAAATTGAAAATTTGTTCTTGATTTTTTCAAAATGTTGCTTTTTCCTATGATAAAATAATTTTAAATGGTCAATTCCATGATATTCAATGTCTTCTGAATAATATTAATATATTTTTAAAATTTTTCCAATTATTTTGAATAATTGAAATAGTACATGCATTTTTTTAACCATAGAAAGTATTTATTGACATTTTTGTATCACAGGAAACAACTGAATTTTGAAAAAGTAACAAAAAACATATTTTTAATTAAGGAAAAAAATAGAAAGAAGAATCTTACCACGTTGGGTCTTGCGGCAAAAAAAGCGCTCAATTTATCATATTTTTTTGAGGCGGGTTATACATTTACAACGATAAAAAAATTGATTTCTTTTTTTTTTCTTGCTCAAACGATAGAACGATATATGTAGAATATTTTCCCAAAGTTTGAAAGCGAAATTCGCAAAACTTCAAACGTTACAGCCCGTCCACGCTGTGCCTCACCGCTCGGATTCGGAATGGGCGTGAACTGCAAACACGTTTTTCTCAAAACTGCATTATAGAAATTGGCGTGCAGGATAACTCAAAAACTATTAAGCTGATTGGGTTGAAACTTGGTAGAAATATTGATAATATCGGTACCTTCTACTTGACGAGAATTGTTTATGAAAAATTGAAAAAAAAACTACTTTTTTAATCCACATTTTACAGAAATGTTGATTTATTTTTGAAAATGCGTGCGCATTTTCTTAAGGGACCAGTCTACTTTGAAAATTTCAAAAAATCGAAAGCAAGCAAGACTTGAAGAAATCGACGATGATGAGCAATCAGAAGGGATTTTGTACGGTGCAGGAATTGCCGATTGAGTTTAGGTAAGAGTTTTTCATAGTATAAACTTTAAACGCGTTTTTCTCGAAACAACGTTTTCAAAATCTAGCTCCATCGTATCTCTAAAACTAATAAACCGATTCTCTTGAAATTTGAACCACATATTGTAACCATGATTCGCAACAAGATGACCCTCGATGGTTTTGAAATTTTTATTTTTACTCTTTTTTGCAAAAAACTGCGGAAAAAACGTGTTTTGTAAAACTTTTTTGGTTTTTCATCTGCCATTTTTTTATTTTTCGATAATAACTTTATATTCGAGGGTCATTTTGTAGCTGGTGTCTGCTGAATCTAATGGACATTGATATTTTTGTTCAAGACAAGCCTTTGCCCAGTTGTGATGGAGCTACCTAGCCCACCTATTTTTGAGGCGTTACGTTAAACTATAGTTTTTGTACTTAAAAATGAATAAAAACGAATTAAACATTTTTTTAAATGTATTTCAAGACTTTATTCATCAAGCCCAACAACTTTTATATTCATATATTTTATAAAATCCTTTTAAAAATCGCGAAAATAGCCTTGTCTTCGGGGCTCCAAAGTGGACTGGCCCCTTAATTTTAATTACCGTCACATAGAAACTATACACGTTCTAACTGAAACAATGTTTGAACTTTTTTGCAAATCAAAGTCTACGGGAAGCTAGAGTGCACGCCGATTCACAACTCCCGCGGCGACCTTGCTGTAACACTCTGCCACAGCTCCGTCATTTTGATGATAAATTAATTTAAGGGGTTACCCCCACGTGCGATTTTGAAAAAATCAATTTTTTTTATTGCATTTTTTTGAAGTATAAGTATCCGGGCCCATACTTCTGTATGGGCCCGGAATAGATGACTCTATGTAAGTTTACAAAAAAAAATATTTTCTTCGTGTAAACTGAAATTGAAACTTTAAACGCGTTTTTCTCAAAATGGCATTTCTGAAGTCGGTGACCAAGATTACTCGAACACTAATGAACCGATCTTCTTGAAATTTTGCAGGCTTATTTAATACATAAAAATGTAGTCTTTAATCGTTCGATTTTTTTTCGAAAAAAAAAAATTGCCGTTTTATAGCCAAAAAACGACCGTTTTTTTCGTTAAAATCGAACCATTAACTTTGACTGTCCGCCATTTTGTGAAAAATGAATATTTTTTAAAATCCTTCGATTAAAGACTAGTTTATACTTATATTTGACTAAATCCATCCGCATTTTTCTTTCAGATGATCCACTTCGCCGCAATGTTGGTCACCGCAAACCGTGTATATAAGAACATTATTTCATTGACGGCCATTTGCCACTAAACAATGTAATATTTTTCAATAAAAAAATTACTGAAAGTTCTTCAAGATGTGTTCTTTAAGATGGTATATGGATCGATTAAAAAAGTTTTGTAGTTTTCTTTAAAAAAAAATATGAAAAAGGCCTTTTTTTGCGCTACAAGTGGGGGTAACCCGTTAAGAAAAAATAGTTTTGTATACTTAAATATACTATTAAAATATACCTAAAGTTTGATAATTGTAGAATAATTATTTCTTAGTTTAAAAAATCCCTCAACATTGCATATTTTTTTCCTGTCTGAATGTATATCCCGCCTCAACGAAAAAAAAAATAAATAAAAATGGAGAACTTTGGACAATTCGTGTTTTTTCCAACAAAACTGAAAAATTAGATCGAAGAAGACTTCGATTTTTTTTAAGTTTCCATAAAGCACATTTCAAAACAAAAAATTGAAATAAAAAAACCTTATTCGGTAAATTTTTTCGAAAAACTTTGATTTTTTTTTAAATTTCTTTACATATTTCCGATGGTTCTCCGATAAAAAAAATTGAAAAAAAATCGCACAATCGTTTTCAGAAGGAAACAATAACATATTGAAATTTCAGCCAACTAAAATGGGGCCGGGTCGAAAAGTGGTCGATTTGGCGTAGAATGCTCCATATACATAATTGTATTTTCTTCTCATTCATCAATTCCCTCACATTAATAAATATCCACGGGTAAAATTAAAATTCAATCTCTATACATCATATTGCGATATCAAATTCATCAGCGATTCGATTAATGTATCATCGATGGTGAGTGCAAATGGAACCGTGACGCGAATATGTTAACGTATTCTCGATACTTCTAACGATTATTTATTTCACTCCTGTGCCTATCCGATTATGAAGCATGGAAAATATGTTTTCGGCAGTATTAGTGATTCATACAAAAAAAATGGTGAAAACGATATCGCTCAGTACGAACCAGGAGTGGGCATTAAAATTTAATTTATTCGCATCAATGTGCTACAGAGCCGGAAAGGGACAGAGCGAGGGACAGAGAGAGGGAGAGAGAGAGAGAGAGAGAGAGAGAGAGAGAGAGAGAGAGAGAGAGAGAGAGAGTCACGTTTATGATTCGGCTGCGCAAATAAAAAATGTATAAAAATACGTGTGTTTGAATCGGGATAATTGAGCGAAATAAAACGTCCAGGTTCGGGTTGCGGCTCGTTGGTTGGCTCTTGAACTCGCGGCGGAAGTTCGCGCGCCGAGTCTGGAACATTCATTAGGCGAGCACTCGCGTGTATTGCACACCCTCTCTCTCTCTCTCTCTCTCTCTCTCTCTCTCTCTCTCTCTCTCTCTCTCTCGCCCACGCATACATTGCCGCCTTTTTCATCATCGAGACTACGAGATTTTGTTCGAGATTTTTTTGTCCTCTCCAATCTCCTTTTTTCCTCTCATGTTTCGTATTGTTTTTTCGTTCTGTCTCCTTTTTTAAAATGTTTTTTTCTTTCTTTTTGTAATCGCCACAGACGAAATATTGACGAGGCGCGGGGGGCCTCGATGAGCGAGAAAAACTTGTTTTTTTTTTCCTTCTCGGTGCATATATTAATTAATGCACTCTCATTAAACTGGAAATTGGCACTTGAAAGTCATTTTTCTCCCGATCTCTCTCCCTCTCTCTCTCTCTCTCTCTCTCTCCCTCTCTCTCTCTCTCCTCCCCTGACCTGCGCTGAAAGTTCTATAAATATTGACGATGGACAACGAAAAAGTCAGAGGCAATATTTGAAGTGTTAGTCGAAAATGGTCATCAGTTTTTTTTTCACGTGGCGACTCCAATCACATTTCGGGGCCGATTGACTTTTTAGAATGCGAGACTTCGGAAAGTCTAATTTCTCTAGTAACTCACCCGATATACAGGGTGTACCGTTCAAGTTGGCACAACGAAATATCTCGAGTGAGATGCGTTTCAGAAGAAATTGTTTTCAACCAAAGTTTCACCGTTTTCAACAACGAACATAACAGTTTTGGAGATTTTTTTATTCAGCGACATCATTCGAGGTAATTTCAAGATCAACTTAAGGTTTTCAATTGGAAGCCAAAATTTTTATCTCAGTACCATCTTTTGCGTAGCAAAATAGATTGTATTTTCATTGTACTCTTGTACAAAACTTTTCCTCTGACTTCAATTTTCAAATATATTTTAAGATATCTCGACATATAAAAAACTAAAAATAAATAAAAAATCGAAATATCCGTTAAAATATCTTAAACACATGAAAAATTAAAAATATGAATATCTTTGAAATATCTTAACATATACGGAATATTCAGAATATCTCTTGAAATTGAATCCGAACGGAAAAAAACTTTCAGTCAAAAGTTACTTCTTTTCTTACGCACAAAAGAACTCTGAAATAAAAAAAAAACATTCGTTCTCATTTCCAAACCAAAGTTGACCTTGAAACAACCTCAAAAATTTCCACCAAATAAAAAACAACCAATACCTTCATTTGCGTTCCGCAATACTATGAAACGTTTGTTAGAAAAAATTGCGCCTAAAATGCACCCCTTCCAGGATTTTTGTTCTGCCAACTCAAACGGTACACCCTATATACCCAGAACTATATATATTTATGTATGTATACGGGTAGAGAATGTGTTTAACCCGTTATTAATCTATGTAACGTCAGTATCAGTAATATCAGTATATCTAGCTGTTTCCAGAACAGTCCTCCAAGACGAATGTCTTCAAAATCACTTTCCCCCATATATATAAATATATATATATATATATATATACGTATATAGATTTTTGCAGCAGCACTGCGGTTCCCTCCCATGGTGGGTGGCGTGACGGTGCATACTTAATTTTCTTTGCGGCCCTGCCACAATTTTTCTTCCTCTTTCCCTGCAGAAAAACCGCATGAGAAATCGGGCAGCGTCGTACACACACGCGCACTCACACACACACACACACACACACACACACACACACACACACACACACACACACACACACACACACACACACACACACACACACACACACACACACACACACACACACACACACACACACACACACACACACACACACACACACACACACACACACACACACACACACACACACACACACACACACACACACACATATATATATATATATATATTCACATATATATATATATGTGAATATATACACAATATAAATATTTCATTCGACTGCGGAAAACTTACCTGCTTTTCTTGTCCTATATATATATGTGTGTGTGTGTGTGTGTGTGTATATATGTATGTATGTATATGTATATGTATATGTATATATTTATTTATGTTACAGTTAAAGCCCGTTTCCAGTTTAAACGCGTTTCACCTAGTAATAACGAGTTCTGGCTGAACGCCATCGTTGCAATGAGTGCTTCCTAGTGAAAACTAGAGCATACTGATAAATCAGTTGAAACTGTTTGACTTTGTTTCAACTGAAGACGCGTTTTAACTTATTAGTTTTAACTTTTAACTAATAAGTTAAAACGAGTTTTAACTTATTAGTTAAAACTCGTCTTCGGCGCAAACAAAGTCAAACAGTTTCAACTGATTTATCAGTATGTTCTAGTTTTCACTAGAACATACTGAACAATTTATGAGTAATTCTTAGAACACTAGTTATTAGTTGGAACAAGTGTTCTAAGAATTAGTGTTCTAGAACTTAGAACACTAATTCTTAGTTCACTAGAACATACTGATCTGTAATGAGTAGCTCGAATCTATTTATGAGTAATTCTTGCTGAACGCCTTCGTTGCAACTTGTTTTCACTAGGAAAAACTAGAATCTACTGATTAATAACTTTGAATGTTAGTCAAAACTCATCTTAAACCCCAACAAACCCAAACGTTCAATTTATTATATATATATATTTAATATATTGTGTTCAATTGATTCAGTATCATTCATCAGTAAATTCTATCTTTCGCCAGGAAAAACTAGTTTGGGTTTGCTTAAAGAGGTTGGAGCGATTCAGTTGAGTCAAATGACGGTTTATTCATTTCCTTTTCAATGAACCTCAAAAAAATGCATTCGAGGTACAGATTTATTGTGTATATGCTAATTTTTTAAAATATATAATAATTGGGCAAAATTATGCATTTTAATATTTGTATTACGTAAAGTAGAAAAACTTTTGTGTTAGTACCAATTTGAAAAAGTATAACATTATCGATGATTATTATGAAAAAACTACGACAACGAATGTTTTATACAATTCGCAATGAAATTTTGAGTAATTTATAGTTATGCGTATTTATATTTACGTCACGAGATTATTGGCCCATGATTTACGATGGGCAAGATGAGGATTTTTTTTCTAAATGTTTGCAAAGGTTCAGTTTGCGTTAATCCGTTGTTACAATTGGTTTATCTTGGTGCTAAATAACAAAAAAAAATCACATAACCTTTAGTGTGAAAGTCTTGCCCATCTAACCGCACGTTAAATTACATACATTAAACTATTTTTTATCTCTGGTGTTTGGTGGTGAAAAAAGTTCAAAAAATTCGTAAAGACTCAGTATAGTCTAAACGATAACATGTGTTTTTTTTTATTAAACTTAACCTTGGATTGTGGCTAACGCTCCAACGTCCTTAAGTCAGTAGTCTGGTCTAGAGCGAGATTTTTTACGCCATTTTTGGGTTGGAATAACTTATAAACCGTTGAAGTTGTCTTGATGAAATTTTACATATGTATTTATTGTTCCTTTGAAAATGTACCTACATAAAAATAAAAATTGTTTTAAATATTTTCATGTAGTGTTTAATTTTTTTACAACATGATCCGCCGAAAACCGCTTCAATCGGCTCCCACTCTGGGTGATGTTGTATGCATCTGAAAAAAAAATATGTATATATATATATTGTCAAACTGTATGAGTATTCTGAACACTGGTAGCAGAATTAGTACTTAAAAAAATGTTGTTACGAAATGGCGTCTTGTTACACTTTGATTAACGATATTTCATACATTTTCGGGTATTCGACGAGTTATAAAATGTGGGCAAAATTATTGTTCGACTCAATTCTGCCACCAGTCCTCAGAAAGAGGCTGCCGAAGGTATGTGCAAAATTT
Source organism: Ophion slaviceki (assembly GCA_944452715.1). Classification (NCBI taxonomy): domain Eukaryota; kingdom Metazoa; phylum Arthropoda; class Insecta; order Hymenoptera; family Ichneumonidae; genus Ophion; species Ophion slaviceki. The sequence continues at coordinate 64,683,689 of OX101784.1, read as the reverse complement.
GAGCTCGATCGGTCAATTACTTATCGACATATCGTGGGCGCCGATTTGAAAAACATTATTCTGAGATAAACGCGTTCAAACTTTTGATACCGTTAGATGAGGTTTGCGCGCGGCTTACTTATAATTTCTATTACTCTGCTAATTTTCTAAATATCAATAATCAGTTTTCACGAGCGTATTAAGGCGTTACCCCCACTTGTAGCGCAAAAAGGCCTTTTTCATGAATTTTTTTAAAGAAAACTACAAAATTTTTTTAATCGATCAATATACCATCTTAAAGAACACATCTTGAAGAACTTTCAGTAATTTTTTTATTGAAAAATATTACATTGTTTAGTGGCAAATGGTCGTCAATGAAATAATGTTTTTATATACACGGTTTGCGGTGACCAACATTGCGGCGAAGTGGATCATCTGAAAAAAAAAATGCGGATGGATTTAGTCGAATATAAGTATAAACTAGTCTTTAATCGAAGGATTTTAAAAAATATTCATTTTTCACAAAACGGCGGACAGTCAAAGTTAATGGTTCGATTTTAACGAAAAAAAAACGGCCGTTTTTTGGCTATAAAACGGCCATTTTTTTTTTTTTTCGAAAAAAAAAAATCGAACGATTAAAGACTACATTTTTATGTATTAAATAAGCTTGCAAAATTTCAAGAAGATCGGTTCATTAGGGTTCGAGTAATCTTGGTGACCGACTTCAGAAATGCCATTTTGAGAAAAACGCGTTTAAAGTTTCAATTTCAGTTTACACGAAGAAATTTTTTTTTTAACTTTCATAGAGTCATCTATTCCGGGCCCATACAGAAGTATGGGCCCGGATACTTATATTTCAAAAAATGCAATAAAAAAATCGATTTTTTCAAAATCGCAAGTGGGGGTAACCCCTTAAGAAAGGTCTAAGGAATAACAAAATGAAGAAAAAAAATCGATTTCGTCAAATTTCTAGACCAGACTACTGCCTTAAAACAAACACCTTCGACTGATTCATTTCCTTGGACCTGGGCTTTCCTCGTTCAAACTACTTTCGACTAACATTCAAATTTATTTATCAGTCAATTCTAGTTTTAAAAAATGAAAACCACTTGTAACGAAAACGCGTTTTAACTGAAAACGAGTTTTAACTGTAAAATATATATGTATACGAGAAGCTACTTGGTACATGTTCATCGGCGAAAGGCTCAAACTTTTGTTCACTGCATTTCACATTCACTCACCCACATACATCCACACATATTTCATTCAGTCGCCATTGCGTGGCGCTGGAAAATAAGTCACGCTTGCACACAGGAGAAAACGTATAGGGGTGTGTAAGTGTGTAAGTGTGTGTGTGTGTGTGTGTGTGTGTGTGTGTGTGTGTGTGTGTGTGTGTGTGTGTGTGTGTGTGTGTGTGTGTGTGTGTGTGGGTACGGTGTGTGTGTGTGTGTGTGTGTGTGTGTGTGTGTGTGTGTGTGTGTGTGTGTGTGTGTGTGTGTGTGTGTGTGTGTGTGTGTGTGTGTGTGTGTGTGTGTGTGTGTGTGGGTATGGTGTGCGTGTGTGTGTGGGTATGGTGTGTGTGTGTGTGTGTGTGTGTGTGTGTGTGTGTGTGTGTGTGTGTGTGTGTGTGTGTGTGTGTGTGTGTGTGTGTGTGCTACTGTTAAAGTCTGTGCGCTCAATTCTCAACGAAAAAAACAAACGAAGGATAAAATCGGGATGCATCTCGCGGGCGTACAAGAGAGTAAAGAGGGTGGTGAAGCATCGTAGACTGCCGCTGATGCAGATCACGAGAATTTGATTCGATGTTCGGTAGACGAAACGATAAATAAGCGAGATTTGCAACGGTATGCGGACGGACAACTGCGTAACTATTCGACGATGGGGTGAGAGAGCGCGATTATATCGTGTACATCGCCTTCGGTCGTCGTATATTGATGTGCAGATCGCTTATTCATTCGTTGTGTCGCGATGACTCGTGGCTTCGGCCCGCTAACGAGGAGGGTTGTTAATGCTGGCTTTGGGGTGATTCGAAGTGCTGGCGAACCGTCGCGGTTGTTATGCGCAGCATCCTCATCGTTCCTATTTCGCTTTGTCCCGGCCGGTCGGCCGCGTGTATGTGGAAACTTTTGTTGCAGTGTCGCATCCCCGTCGTATGCATACAGGGTGTCCCATTTATGTCGAGACATCCAAATAACTCGGCACTAGCGAAGTAAATGGAAAAATCCCGAAACAGGTGTCGTGTAGGTCCAAACGAGGGGTAAAACGGCAAGATCACTTTTTTATTTTGTTAACGTTTTCAAGGTGATTTCAAGGTCATTTTGTTTTTTTTTTCAATGGAAACCCATATTTTTTATAGCGGCATCTTGTTCTAGGCAAGGGGACGTACGCAAATTACGTAACGCAATTTGGGAAGGGGGGTACAAGCTTTGCGTTACGTAACGATTTTAGAACTGTCAGAAATAGCAAAATGCCTGCATATTCAATTTTGAATTTGAAACTCGCGCAATTTTACGGTGGAAAGTTGACAGTTTTCCATACGAAATGTCAGTTAAGGGGCCAGTTCACTTTGGAGCCACGAAAAAAGGCTATTTTCGCGATTTTTTTGAGGTTTTTATAAAAGATATGAACATAAAAGTTGTTGGGCTTGATAAATAAAGTCTTGAAATGCATTTGAAAAAATTTTAATTCATTTTTAAGTACAAAATCTATAGTTTAACGTAACGCCTCAAAAATAGGTGGACTAGGTAGCTCCATCACAACTCGGCAACGGCTTGTCTGAAACAAAAAAATCAAAGTGCATTAGATTCAGTGTGACACCAGCTACAAAATGACTTTTATTGTCATTGAATTTTATCAAAAAATGAAAAAATGGCAGACAAAAAACGAAAAAAGTTTTTTAAAAACGCGTTTTTTCGCAGTTTTTCACAAAAAAAAGAGTAAAAATCAAAATGTTAACACCATCGAGGGTCAGCTTGTTGCGAATCATGTTTACAATATGTGGTTCAAGTTTCAAGAGAATTGGTTTATCAGTTTTAGAGATACGATGGAGCTAGATTTTGAAAACGTTTCGAGAAAAACGCGTTTGAAGTTTATACTACGAAAAACTCTTACCTTAACTCAGTCGGCAATTCCTGCACCGTACAAAATCCCTCCTGATTGCTCATCATCGTCGATTTCTTCAAGTATTGCTTGCTTTCGATTTTTTGAAATTTTCAAAGTGGACTGGCCCCTTGAGTGAGGAAGTCACTGTGCAAGAACTTGCACAGTAGCTCTCTCATCTTCACCAACCAAAATACGAAAATAAATGTTTATTTTTGTAATTCTTGACTGTACATATATTCAAAAATATATTGGCAACATTTTTATTGACAAATCCGAAAATTTACGGAATTACAGTTACTTTACTGAGAACAGGTAGCGCGACTGGTTAGTGCCCTTAGTCCCTACACGTTGGCATCGTTCACAATAGATGAAGTGCTGGTTCTTATTATGTTGTAAAATATAATGAAGATGAAGAACCGTCATATCGCCCACGACTAGATACTGTAATGTAAGTATCAATATCCGAGAAAAAAAAATAACTTTATGTCAAGAAAAACGGAACGAAAACTTTGAACGCGTTTTTCTCGAAACTACTTTGTTCGACCTTGTCCCAGCGAATACTCAAAAACTCATCAACCGACTTCCATTGTTTTGTTTGACATTTTTGTAATCGTAGTGATTAAGGTTATACGTAGTCGATTTTTTAAATTGTGATGATAACTATTTTTTCAAAACAGTTTGAATACAAAAAGGGCCTTCAAAATAGAAAAAATGCCCAAACTGTGGGCATTTTGTAAAGAAAACCAGAATGAAAAAACGGTTGCGCACAAGGATAGCTACATTTGTATAGATATCAATAAATTGTTGACTTTTCATTTACAGATAACCTTTTATAAAGATATCGACGGGGCAATGAGGAGAATTTTTTTTCGTCATGAAACAAGGCATGTATCTCGGTTCACGTTAAAGACTTTCTCATAAAAATTTGTATAATACTGGATGAATATATACTTCATGAAATGAGTATAAGCCCGATCCTTTAATAATTAGTTATGTCCATGAAAAAAATAGCAATTATTGACCTTACAGCACCCGTTACGTAACGTTACGTTACGTAACGTTACGTTACGTGGTGGAAGAAGGAGGGGTGTCAAAAATTGGGAAATTTAGCGTTACGTAATTTGTTTACGCCCCCTAACAAAAGAGGTTATATTTGTCTGAATGTTTTTTTTTATTTCGCCATTGATTTTTGCACGTTTTTTTATTTTGACATACACGAAGCAATTTTGGAAAAGGATGTAGGCTACGTTTGTCGAGATTTGACAAAGAACACGATGATCAGCGTTCTTTGAAATGCTTGTGTCAGTATCAGTAATCTAGTTTATCACTTATTTATCCACTGTATTAAGGGGGGTTAATATTTCTTTCGTGTCACAACTGTTTATTCTATTATTTGTGTATTACCGTTTATTGAAATTTTATGTACATATTATTATATTTGTTTTGTTTTCCTTTATTATTTGAAAATGGCTGCTCTGTACGACACTTGCTTCAGAGACGGTTACCGCCCGAGTTGTTCCACGGCGTGCATCCCAGTATCTGGTGCATTGATCTGAAAGCCAAGAAGTTTTAAATTTGCGAGACCCACAAGCTCTATACGAACCTAAAAATCCGGAGAGAAGTAAAAATGCCAAAATTGGTCGTTCTTTCAGATAATTTTTTTCAAGCTTTAGGTTCACATAGACAGTAATATTGTTATCTCAAAGTGTGCAAAGTACAAAAATGATCGATCAAATAGTTTTCGAGTTATCTTGTACGAGGTGCAATGCCATTATTTTCAACATCCTTTGTCATTAAAAAAAATAATGGCCAAAAAAGAAATGTTTCGAACAAGACTCACCTGTTTTTTTTCACCTAGCATGAGATGCCGCCAAATATGAGTTTCCGTTGAAAATATCCGGTTGACCTCGAAATCACCTTGAAAACATCGACCAACTGAAAAAGTACTCTCGCGATTTTACTCCTCGTTTGATTCTACGCGACACATGTTTCGGAATTTTTCCATTTGCTTTGCAGTTCCTGATCTTTCGGTGTCTCAAAATAAATGGGACACCCTGTATACATCCACTGCATATAGACACCATCATTATACAATTGCGCCCATTTTTAAAGGCGTCCTTTCTTGAATATTTATGGACCTCGTCTATGGCGCCACAATGGATTTTCAGAATCGCCAAGAGCACGCGATAACCATAACAGGGCGATGTACGATGGCACACGAGGCGGGGAGCGCCGCGCGCGACTAGATCACAACGCGCGCACCTCAAAAGAAGAAGTTCCGTCGCTGATGCCGAAGCAGTACCCGAGACATTTTCACGAGCTCGTTAGTCGCAAATGCACGAGAGGACGATAAAGCGCATACACACACATTTAATATATATATATATACATATATATGACAATAATAGTAATTATAAATAGAATACTTACTATTTTTATGCTCATATATATATATATATATATATTAATATACATAAGCATTCTAATTTTATGTTACATTTAATTACGTACTGATTATGCGTGCTTATAAATATATATATATATATACATATATATACAGCTCGGCAGTGAAATCATCCAAAAAATTAATTAAGAATGCGGCTTCTTTGCAATTAGCCTGCTATCGACAGGAGAACAGAAGGTCCGGGCGTGGAGAGCTCATATGTATAGTCGCGTAGAACGGCGATGTGTCGAAAGCGCGCGCGACCGAATGTACTAAAAACCGAGAGGGCGCCTTTATCGCGGTCTCTCGCTTGCCTCGGCTCGCTACGGCTCTTATCGACAAAGCCACATCAGAGAACGCAAACGACCTATATGTATACGTATCCCTATACGTATACACCCTGTAAATATACACATATATACAGGGTGGCTCGAAAAGTGACGTCCAAAAGGAAAATTTAGACGCCTCGTATACATATCAAAATCACCCCCATGTCTGATCTAAGATCTTTTGTACTTTATGAACAAAAGAACATCTTTGTATTTATCTCTGTTGTGTATGCTTTTTCTTCGCGATTTTTCGTTACGCGTGTTGTGATCGAGTGCACCTTTAAGCGATAACTAAATTACCGACTGGACACTAAGGTAAATGTCGAAAATTTTCATCGAGAGTTCGAAAAATAGATTTGAGAGAAATAGTCAGTAAAGTTCAGATGATACAAAAATACTTATACTATTCTATATGACTCCTGATTGGTTTGGAAAACTTCTAAGAGGAAATTACACACACAAAAGACAAAAAAATAAATACCTATGGTACAGAAAAAATCGGAGAACATATTAAAGAATTACTTTTCCTCGAGCAGTAAAAAAAATCGTAGAGCATCCATGGGGGTGATTCGGGTGTGTTTTGACAGGCGGTATCTAGGTTTTCCGTTTGAACGTCACTTTTTGAGCCACCCAGTACATATATCTGGTATGCACCCTACGTAAACGGCGCTTCGAGTCTAGATAGTGCATTTGTATGTGTACGTACCTTTATGTACAACGTCACAAACGCCAAAGATGAAAATTGATACGCTCGATTCGCTCATATATATATATATAAAGGCGATTATAAACGATGAGTGACGCGTGATGTATCCAGGCCCCCTCCAGCTACAACACTCGTTGTTTCTTCCGTTCTTTGGCATATCGATAATTCAGCGCTCACCCGGTCGTCTTTCCGAAGCGCGAGTGACAGGCAGAAATAAAAACGATGAAAAAGGAGAACCCAGCATCAACGAGATCGCCCGTCGATGCGAGGAAGACCGGGCGGCAAAAAGACGAAGGAGAGAGAGAGAGAGAGAGAGAGAGAGAGAGAGAGAGAGAGAGAGAGAAATAAAGAACAATGAAAATCGAACAAAAAGCCCGGTGGATTGCTGCTTTGATCATAAAATGTTTGCGACTGAACTAGCTCCTCGATTAAATGATTTTAAGTCAGTCCAGTGTGGTGATTGACGTTTAACTTCGTACTGGGATCATACGCGGAAAAATCGTCACAGAGGGTCACGATGAGAGGCTGGGTGGTGGGAATTTCTATACGACGGGTCTGGCAGTTGTCAATAAAAAAATATATATATATATTTATATATATATATATATATATATTTATTTATTTATTTATTTTGACAGCTGCGAGACCCGTCGTATAGATGTATATTATGTTCTCTACATAAATATAGATACATAGACATTCATTCAGACAATTCATATTCTCTATACAAATATGTAGTAATGGAGAAATCCAAGAACGACAGTACAAAGTAAAGTAGGCCCTTAATTTTGTCTTTATTCGGGAAAGATGATTTAGAAGAAATTCAACTTCCAGTACCGTTCTCCAAACGGCCAATTGTCCAAACGTCCTCAAAACAGCCATATGTCTTGATAATCAACATTACAAAGATAGAACGGCTTCAAAATGTCCATTTTCCATATATATGCACGTCCATGTACGTCACACTGATACGTCAACGGAATTTACTTCGTCCTGTGACTCCTGCGCCGATCTTTCGATGAATCGCGAGTCTCGAATCCCTTCCCCTTTGATTTGCGAAGCAACGACTTCGCGCGCACACACACACACACACACACACAAATATATACACGCGTCGTTGATTTCGGATCGAGGGTCGCCGCAAGTTGTCTGTGACGTGCACGACTCGGGTGGTGCATATATCTGTATATCAGGTTTTGCGGGATGACACGTTCTTTGACGTATCCACAACGCAGAGACGCACCTGATGGAGAGAGAGAGAGAGAGAAATCGCGATGAGAGCCGAGGTGGTCTGCGGTCTGCTGATGATGTACACTGAACTGTACCAAGCCACCTTTACACACACACACACACACATGAATTTAAGCCACACGCACATGCAGGCAACATTACATGTACATATAGTCGTATACGGAATAGAGAGTATCTCAAAGAGAGTAGTATCGACATTCTCCTGTGATATATCGACCGAAATCAATTTGCCGTCGTATCGCTTTACATATATATATATATATATATATATATATATGTATGTATATATGTATATATGTATATATGTGTATATGTATATATGTATATATGTGTGTATATATATATATATATATAGGTATGCAGGTATGTATATACATATATGGGTGTGTGTGTGTGTGTTGTGGTGAAGAACGACATCCATCGTCTCGACGCGAGACGAGAAGCGCACTCTTCTCTCATGCCCTGTGTACCGACTGCTTGGTCGTGTGTCAGAGTTTAAAGGGAAGGGTGCGCGTATGCCGGACCGGAGGAGCGAGTAATTGGTCCATCATCTCGTACGCCATGGATAACCTATATACGAGTATTCATGCATATATATATACAGGGTGTTGGGAAGGTCGATGAAAAATCTAAAGGGGGTGACACGTCACCTCGTTAGAAACATACCTAACCTATATTACCTTAGTCCAAAGTCTAAGGATTTCGCGTTAACATGGTGAGTATGATTTTTGGAAGGTTTCTCAAAATTAGGCACTAGCTCGTTGGCCACTTATGTTAATTGTAGTTTTTTGAAAATAGCATTGACATGAGAGGTATTTTTATTTGTAGACAAGCTTTCAATTGTTCAACACGTCCCGTTTAGTTAGTTGTGTGGATACAGATTATTGTATTGGGATTTGCCGATTGAATACACATTGAGCTGAGATGCAAATAAGTTTTTAGTTACCACTTATTGTCTGTTTGAACATTATGAACGAGTTGGTACTTAATTTTGGGCAATTTTCCAAAAATCATACTTATCATGATAACTGGAAATCCTTAGACTTTGGACTACGGTAACCTAGGTTAGATGTGTTCCTAACGAGGTAACCTATGACCCCCTGAAGGCTGTGCATCGACCTTTCTAACACTCTATATATATATATATATATATATATATATATATATATATATATATATATATATATATATATATATATATATATATATATATATGTATATATATATATATATATATATATATATATATATATATATATATATATATATATATATATATATATATTGAGACGTACAGGTCCGTCTCAGGCGCCATACCCCCCACCACAAATTCAGATAAACCGACCCACTAGAAAAGTAGGGGAGGGGGAATAATAAATCATAAAAGTCAAGTGGGCAGGTATGACCTTCAAGGTCATAAAACAATAAACGAAAGAAAAGACGAGTGAGAGAAGAAAAAACAGAAAATAAACAAAAACAGTAGAGAAAGGTAACGACAGGTAAAAAGTAAGGGAAGGGGAAAAGTCGTTGGAAAGAAAACAGAGAAAGTAACAAAAAAAAAACAAAGGAAGAATAAATTTATTTAAAACATGAAAAAAGGTTAACAATAAAGAGAATGATGGGTAATTGGTAAGGGAAGGGGAAAAGTAAACAATATATTGTGGGTATAAAAGAGGAAGAAAGTTGGAGGAACGGCACTTCATCTTCTACTTTTTGCGTGGATCAACTAGTACCGCTCAGCGGAGTACCACCTTTGTAGGAGGGAAAAACTGATGAGAGGAACCTTGAAAAAACAAGAAAAAAAGAAAGAAGTCATTAGCATAGAGTAGGAGGTTGTTTTTATCAAGCAGTACCGCTCAGCGGAGTACCACCCTTTTAGGAGGGAAAAACTGATGAGAGGAACTTTGAAAAAACAATAAAAAAAACAATCAAAAGAAAGAAGTCAATAGATACCGGAACAAAAACCGGGAAGAGAATAAAAGAAAAATAGCACTAAAAAACATTAAAGATTAATCAAAGGAGGACTAAATTATAGAGGAGAGATAGAAAATTAGGATCAGGCGAATAGAAAGTGCGAGGAGGTATTCGAGGTAGCAGGCGACAATACACACAAACAAACAATTGTAAAACACAAAATCTCCGCAAGGGCTCCCGAAAATATCAGGAGACCCTGAAGGTCAGAGAGGCATCGAAATTCGTAACATCACACCGACACAACACACATCACAAGCGGTACATTCTCATAACCGGGTACGTGGCGCCATCCGACGGCGTAAGCCACAGTTAGAGTAATCGATTATCGACGCGTCGCAATCGATTACGCTCACGGGGAGTAATTACAAGAGAACGCGCCGTAGCGCGTCGATCGACAGCGCGCCGCGATCCACCGCGTCGGGAATCGATAGAGTGGGGGGAACCAGGGACGGCGCGTAGCACGAGAGCGCGCTCGGCACCGCGCGCCACGAGCGACAGTTGGAAGAGAGGGGATAGCACGCCGTACCGAGATCAAGCGCGCCGCAATCAATATCGCGACACATTAAAACACACAAAACACACTCCAGCGACACATTAAAACACACAAAACATACGCCAGCGATACATTGAAACACACAAAATATGCTCTAGCGACACAAACAACACACCACATATGTACACCGGAATCCTTTAATATTATATCGAGTCAAACATTGAATAAATGTCATTTTATTGCAAAATACCTCCAAAAACAAAGAGTTTAAATTAATTTCTTCCCTGATCGAGTCCCGAACAAATAAAATTTATTGTAACAAATTCCGACCCGTTACAATATATATATATATATATATATATATATATATATATATATATATATATATATATACACATACACACACACAGGGGGGCTCTTATCTCTTCCATCCGAAATAACTCGGTAATTATCGACGGCGCGAGAAAATGTTCCCGACAGAAGTTGTACGGTGTGAAGGGGGCCATCAAATGCGACCAATTTTTTTTCTTTCGGTGGACTGAGAAAAAATCATTTGAATCAAAAAAATATATTTGTTGATCCAAATAAATGTGCTGCTGCGGAGTGTCACCGATATATGAGATTGTTACAATACTATAAAATATTGGAAAATGTGATTGATTCAAATAACATATTATTTTATTTGAAAAAGCTCTTCTGTTCACTGAATATCTACATTATCCTTCAAATAAAATTATATCCTATTGAAATCATTCTATATATAATCCGTAGATGTATGGATGAAATGATTAAGCGTTTGCTCCAACATTTTTTATTTCGTACAAAAATATAATCAATAGAATTAATTATTTATTTACTGCATCGAAACGAATATGCCAAGGGACGTGAGTTTTTCAACTTGTTTTAAGAGGTTACACCCACTTGCGATTTTGAAAAAATCGATTTTTTTTATTGCTTTTTTTTGAAGTGCAGTTTTTTTCATGCCCAGAATAGATGACTCTATGTAAGTTTACAAAAAAAAAATTTTCTTCGTGTAAACTGAAATTGAAACTTTAAACGCATTTTTCTCAAAATGGCATTTCTGAAGTCAGTGACCAAGATTACTCGAACACTAATGAACCGATCTTCTTGAAATTTTGCAGGCTTATTTAATACATAAAAATGTAGTCTTTAATCGTTCGATTTTTTTTCGAAAAAAATGGCCGTTTTATAGCCAAAAAACGGCCGTTTTTTTTCGTTAAAATCGAACCATTAACTTTGACTGTCCGCCACTTTGTGAAAAATGAATATTTTTTAAAATCCTTCGATTAAAGACTAGTTTATACTTATATTTGACTAAATCCATCCGCATTTTTTTTTCAGATGATCCACTTCGCCGCAATATTGGTCACCGCAAACCGTGTATTTAAAAACATTATTTCATTGACGGCCATTTGCCACTAAACAATGTAATGTTTTTCAATAAAAAAATTACTGAAAGTTCTTTAAAATGTGTTCTTTAAGATGGTATATTGATCGATTAAAAAAGTTTTGTAGTTTTCTTTAAAAAAGTTCATGAAAAAGGTCTTTTTTGCGCTACAAGTGGGGGTAACGCCTTAAATCTTAACTAAAAAGTGAGCATTAGAATGATCATTCACGACGATAGTGGAGAGAATATCAGATATCCAATGGAATATCCATGGAGAGAATATCAGATATTCAACTGATAAGAACAGATACTACACTTTGATCTTAGCCACAGGCCAAGAAGCGATACTCTTTAGAGTTTTTCCGGCGTTTAAGTAGATTTCCGGTTCGCGCTACGCTTACGAGAAACGAGCGTGCGTGCGGCTTCTAGCGGTGACTCCGAGAACTACGGGTTTCCTCACACTTATAATTTCGGTGGCCCTCGGCCATGATTTAGTTGAATTTTTTCAACCAAATTCGCAAGAAACAAATTTTATTTTCCCATAATTTTTTAACCAATTCAGACGTTTGCTTAAGACTTTTCAATAAAAATAAAATATTAATATTTTGACGAATAATATACTTGGAAATCAATATCGGATATGGTGGAAAAAATAAAATAACATATTTACTCAATACAAAGTTTATCTGAATCAAATGAGCGAAATTCAATTTTTCTTGTGTACTCGAATCAACAATATTCATGTTATGAATTAAAACGCTTTTTTTGTTCTTTGCAGAAAATGCATTCCAAACTATATAATTTAGTCGCGATAATTTTTTTAATAGTTTCAATAATATATTGTTCTCGGCTAACAATAAATCTTTTGAATGAAAAATAACTTCTAATTTTATCATCTTATTAAAGTCAATAGCGTTTTGTTTGGACTGATAAATCCAATTATTTACACCAACAATTTTACAATTGAATCAACAACATTTCTTTGAATAACACCAATGATATTGGATCAATGATTTTTGTTCTCAGTGTGGCGGCGCCGACGCATAGTGAAGGTCACCTCCAATGTTAAAACCGAACGATACATTTTTTCAACCGTCTTGTGGAGCACCTCACGCCGCATAAAAAACATTACGGGGTCAAAGTCGTTCAAGGTCATTGAAGGTCAGTATCGATGATACAAATCTAAATATCTCGGATCACTACCAAATATTTGGTAGTGTTCCGAGATATTTCGATTTGTATTTCATTTTAATAGGTGACCTCGAATGACCTTGAACGACTTTGCCGCCTAATGTTTTCATGCCACATGAGGTGCTCCACAAGATGGTTGAAAAAAAATGTACCATTCCATTTAAAAAAGTGGAGTTGACCTTGACGTAGCTTCAGCGCCACCACCGATTTAAAAAAAACAGGGTGGTCCAGTATGACGGCCTTCCCGAACACTGAAACTTTTGTCTGAAATATTTTTGGATATGATCAATAGTTCGCGTGCTATTGCTCTGTAACACTTTATGTGCCTCACCCTGTATATGTCGCCACGCGGGAATTCGACGACAAGGGCTGCAAAGAGCCAGGCTTAGAAGGTATGCTACATGTGCAGCTCGTAGTCCAAACGATCGAGGATCAGACCGAGCACGACGCGGTCACAGAACCGGCGCGACCTATCGACCCCCTACTTTGCGACCCTACCGGGCGCGCACTTCCTGTGCACTCGGCGCGTGCATCTCTACGTATCAGGTGAATGCGTATGGATGTATATGTATGTATGGTTCGTGAAAACGCACGTTCAAAGCGGTAACTGCATTCGGCTCCAGTGTACATTCATATATATATATATATATATATATATATATATATATATATATATATATATGTATATGTATATGTATATGTATATGTATATGTGTATATATACATATATATATATATATATATATATATATATATATTCGTATCCGTTCATGTTCCCTTAATTCCTGACTTTTTCTTTATTTTTCATTAAGGGGGAAGACATATTTAGGTGAGGAAAAAATTGCTCACTTTCATAACTTTTTAAAGGAAAAACGCCTTTTTGAGACTCAGGGTAGGTATGGTTTATTATTACTTTTGGCTGTCGCATGATATTTATTTATTTATTAATCATTAAAAATAGTGGAGGTAAGCACGGCCTTCTAAACGGGTTGCGGCGGATGTTGTTAAACGGCGTGACTCGTAGCGTCGGTGGGAATAATCTGAAAAAAAAACAACAAAGTTTTTTCTTTTATTAACAATCATGCGCAGAGTATGAACCAAGAAAAAGTAAGAAATGTCGAAAATCGATTAAATGGTACGCTTTGAAACAGAAAAATTGTATTTTGCGAAAAAATACATTTGCTACATTTACATTTGCTACATTTTGTTATGAAACATGGTTTTTTTTTAATTTTCAGAAACATTTAGGATCATGTTTTAGACAATAAGATTAGAAAGATTTATACCAAATTTCATCAGAATCGCTCGATCAGTTTTTCAGGTATACGTTACTCCAGCTTGGAAATGGAGTTTAAAAGACCGCACCATAAGCCATCATTTTTAAAGATGAATCAAAATTTAAAAAATACTATGGAACAGCGAAAAGTAGTAATAAAATAAACCCTAAGTAGCGAAAATGGTAAATTCTTTCCTTAAAAAAAGTCAGGATATTTTGCAAAAAGATAACAAAAGAAAATATTAGTAGTCGGCCATTTTGTACATCGAAAAAAAATATATTTTCTAACAGCTTGATATTCATGCTAAATAGATGTGTAATTAATTTTATGAGTGAATCTCTTTTTCATACGAAAAAAAAATTGTTAAATTCGCCCATCATTTTATACCCGTTACTGTGGCCTAAACCCTTAATGCGGGATATACATTTACAATGATCAAAAAATCAATTTCTTTTTTTTCTTTGAGGGGTGAGATGCAGTCGGAATTTTCAATAAATCGATTTTTTTTAAATTTTCTTGAAGTATGATGTTTCGAAAATATTCCCTGAAAATTTCAAGTCAAAATTTCCAGTCAATATTTATACTGAATAGATGTGTAATCAATTTTATGGGTGAATCTCTTTTTTATACGAAAAAAATTTGTTAAATTCGCACATTATTTTATACCCGTTACTGTGGCCTAACCCCTTAATGCAGGATATACATTTACAACGATCAAAAAATCAATTGCTTTAAGGGGTGAGATGCAGTGAGAATTTTCAAAAATATTAATATTTTTACATTTTCTCGAAGTATGATGTTTCGAAAATATTCCCTGAAAATTTCAAGACGATCCGATGAATATTTTCCGGCATATCCCACAATTAGTGAATAGGCGTCAGGTCCCCATGGCAGGTAGCGGACGGCAGACGTGGCTGACAAACGCGCAAACGATAATACCCGGGAAGGCAGAATGCTTCGAAGACAACACCAAATTGATATTTTGGAAGCTTCCACATCGGCAGAAGCCCTATTGTATGGGCCACGAATTGATGATTCGATGTAAGTAATTTTTAATTAGTATTTCTAATTAAAAAGTATCTAATTTTAAAACGTATTTTTAATTAGTATACATAAATCAAGTGTAAAATTGGAAAACTTTTTTAGAAATTTTCAAAAATGTATTACTAAAAAACTATGAACTTTAGCAAAATTTTATAAAAAATACTTTCGTTTTAAAATTGGCCAAAATGTTTTTTAAAAAATAATTCATCCCGAAGAACTTTAATTTTTTGAAAAATTGTTTTAACAATTGGCTATAAACAATTGAATGCTCGACTTTTTGGCAAAAAATTGTGATATTTGCATTCAGCGGATCAAAATACATTTAAAAAGTTTAGCTTCATCGGTCGAGCTCAAAATTTTACGAACATATTATACCGTATCCACATCGAAAAACTTTAAACGCGTTTTTCTCGAAACTATGCTTTTCAAGTCGGTGACCACTATAATTCAAAAACCACTCGATGGATTTTGATGAAATTTGGTGTGCTTATTGCTAGCATTAAAAACTAGTCCTTAATCGAAGGATTTTCATTTTTGTTGAAATTTTTTTTTTCAACAATAACCGAGTGATTTTTCGTCGAAAATCGAAAGTTATCTGTCAGAAGCCGCCATTTTGTTAATTAAAAAAAAGCTTCGATTAAGGACTAGATTTATTATTAAACTAATCATTTTTTTTGGTTTTTTTATTTCAGATGATCCAGTAAAATTTTATGATGGTCACCGCAAAGCACTATACGCCGAAGGGGGTGCGACAAAGATGGCGATATTTTTATAAATAATCAATATTTTTCTTTGAAAATTTATACGAGTCAAGTTGAAATATAACATAAAAAGTTTGTGTAACCACTTTTGTAAAACAAACTCAATTACTGTAAAAAAAAAATATTGAAAATGCTCGTTTTTTCACGCCTCTGACGGCATCTCACCAAATGATAGAACTATGTATGTAGAATATTTTCCCAAAATTTCAAAGCGAAATTCGAAAAACTTCAAACGTAATAGTTGAAACTTGGTAGAAATATTGATAATATTGGTACCTTCTTACTTAAATATACTATTAAAGTGTACCTAAAGTTTGATAATTGTAGAATAATTATTTCTTAGTTTAAAAAATCCCTCAATATTGCTTATTTTTTTCCGGTCTAAATGTATATCCCGCCTTAAGGCGTTACACGCAGTTGCAAGGCCAAAAAAAGTCGCTTCTTCACGAATTTTTTCTGGAAAAGGATTTCATTTGGGCAAAACGAAACGTTTTAGGCAGTGTAGTGGCATCCTTTAGCTTTCGAATGGCATTATTTATTTTCATAAATATTCATTAACATTGCTCCTGTAGGACGTCTCCTGGAGGTTCCCGAAAAAAGTGTCCGGCGATGAGTAAAGTATCTCCGATTTGGATTATCTAAAACGAAAAAACCAAAAAGATTATTTTAAGGGATAGATGAATCCAGGTATTGATCGAAGGAATAGTCGAAATTTTAATTTTTGACAAAATGATGGCTCCGGAAAGAAACAATTTCGATTTTCGACGAAATTTTTTTCGTTAAATCGTTGAAAAAAAATAAAAATAATTATCGGAAATCTTATTCCTTAGATCAATACCTGAAGAATATATCTGACAAGGTTGTGTTGAAATTGCAGACCGATCGGTTGAGCCGTTTTTGAGAAATCGTGCTCACCGAATTTGAAAACACTGTTTTGAAAAAAGCGCGCTTGAAGTTTCAACAGACAACTTTGTAGCGCTCCGAGCGTCCTCACAAATATGTGTGTAATTCTGAGAATATTCGCTGGATCGATTTGAAATTTTCAGGGAATATACTCACATATTTGTACATTCCGAAAATGCAATAAAAAACATCGATTTTAAAAAATTTCTAACTGCGTATAACCCGTTAAGAAGTGGAACTTCGTAGGTAGGCGTGTAAAAGAATTTTTTTTATTCCCTGTCGGACGAGAAAGACCACATATCAGTTATTTTTAACAGAATCCGCATTTATACACACATTATCATATGGTTGATTATATTACTCGGTGCTTTCGGGATGTTAAAAAACTAAAAATGATAAAATAGGTTTATTATAACTGAAATATGCTATAAAAAGTCATGATTGCAATGTGGGTAAATGATGTGAGAAAACTGCATCAATGGTAGTCCCATATTTCGTAGCAGATTCTGTAAGTGAGTTATTCATCGTTAAAGTTAATTTTTGGCCAAGAAAATCAATCAACGGTTGTGCGAAATCTGCAGCGAAATTTACGTTCAAACCTCCACTGAGGTCATTGGAATTTTATGCAGATCGGATCCAAGTATAGCAGAACCCTGGCCTGTATGTGTACACCAGTAAGGTCTGACGGATGAATCGTATGATTTGTTGAATCGACTTATTAGGCGAGACATAAATAGGAATTATTAATATTGGGTGCCTGATTTCCGTGAGACATTCAGCTCCGCAAATTTCTCCAACTGAAGATGAAGTTACCGACACCGAGTTTGTTGTAAATCGATATTCAAATGCGGCGTAGTCATATTCGCTGTATCCTAATAATTCTGATAAATTGCTGCACCACCAGCTCTCATGTTGAAACATTTAAAATGTACGATACAATTGAAGTTGGGTATGTCGACTACGTCTTCATTCGCGAGCCTTTTTTTGAGAGTAGTAAGATGTTGGATCGTTGTACTACTGCGTCGTTGTACTTAGATCTTCGGAATGAGTACGTTGTACTTAGATCTTTGGAATGAGCTTGTAGATATGACAGTTCAGGGTGATCATTGATAGTCCTTGTCTACTACCGATAAAGTATGCAAGTGTTTCGCTCAGAGTTATCAATGGGTTGAGAGAAAGCCTACGAAATTCAACTTGGAGACTGGTCATTGATGTTGTTCCACTTCGTCCATGGTAGAATATCTTCTCGTTATATTTTGAGACGGCATAAAATCCTTGGATGCTTGTTACTCTCGACAACGCCACGTGGAGGACTTTTGCGAATGCGTTTTATGGTATTCATAGACTATCTCGCGAAAAGACCCATCTCGAGATTTGTGAATTGTCATCGCACAAGCAGATACCCATGGCAGATGATTCCGTTTCACGACGATCTTTTTGTTATTATTTATGAAAATCGTAGAAGAAAAGTATACCTAAATGTGTGTCCGTGTGTATATATATACACATATATATATATACATGTAGGTGTATACAGGGTGTCCCTCTTATCTCTGCGACCCGGAATAACTCGGTAATCATCGACGTCACATGAAAATGTTCCCGACAAAAGTTGTACGGTGTGAAGGGGGCCGTCAAATGCGACCAATTTTTTTTATTTTGGTAGACGCGCCAACGCCCAGTGAAGGTCACCTCCAGCTTTTTTAAATGGAATGGTACATTTTTTTCAACCATCTTGTGGTGCACCTCAATATCATCTAAATATCTCGGATCTTAGATAAATTCGGTTATGTTAGATAAATGTTATCTAACTTATATCTAACTTAGATAAATGTTATCTAACTTTTATCTAACTTAGATAAAAGTTAGATAAATTAGATTATGCTAGATAAATCTTTTTCATCTAACAATCTAAATATCACGGATCACTACGATATATTTGGTAGTGATCCGAGATATTTGGATTTGTATTTCGTTTTAATAGGTGACCTTGAATGACCTTAAGGCGGCCCTCTAGTTTCTCGGGTCGAAAAAATCGATTTTTTTTCATAAATCACATCTACAACATGTGTAGAAAATGTGTGCCAACAGATTTTTCGATATTCGAAGTGATTCACAAGTTACGGCCCTGGAACGGAGCAGGTATACGGAGCAGGTATACTTTCAAACATGTTTTTCTCGAAACACCATTTTTCGAAACGGTGACCACGATATTTCAGAAACTACTGCACCGATCTTGTTCAAATTTATACAGCATCTTTAATATGTTATAAGCCAGCGATTGAACTAGAATTATCATGATTGCTTCGATAGTTTTTTTTGTACGAGCGAAAAACTAAAGAAAAAATGAGTAAAAAATAGAATGTAATTTTCAAAAGTGTATAAAAAAGACAATTTTTGTAATTTAGAATTCACTCTAGTTCAATCGCTAGTCTTAAATATGAAGATTAAAATGCCGTTTGGTTTTTTTATTTCAGATAAGCAGAACAGCCGCAATCTTGGTCACCGTCAAGCACCTCTTTTACTTGATGTCTTCCTGTCGGCCACTATAACGTTTATTCTATTATATATTTTGACTTCAAAAAATTTGTAAAGCTTATTTAAATGTTAATAAAGATTATGCAAAAACAATGAGATTGATTATTTCGATGCTTTGCCCGTAAAAAATTATTGAAAAAGCCGTAAAAAAACAGCCGAGAAACTAGAGGACCGCGTTAAACGACTTTGACCGCCTAATGTTTTTTATGCGGCTTGAGGTGCACCACAAGATGGTTGAAAAAAATGTACCATTCCATTTTAAAAAGTGGAGTTGACCTTGACGCAACTTCAGCACCTCCACCGATAAAAAAATTGGGTCGCTTTGAAATAATGATAAAAAGTACTGACCTTGCATGACCTTGAACATTGACCTTGGAATCTGCATATCTCGGATCACTTCCAAATATTTGATAGTGATCCGAGATGTTTAGATTTGTATCATCGATACTGACCTAGAATGACCTTGAACGACTTTGACCCCCTGATGTTTTTTATGCAACTTGAGGTGCACCACAAGATGGTTGAAAAAATGTACCATTCCATTTTAAAAAGGTGGAGGTGACCTTCACTGTGCGTCGGCGTTTCCGCCGAAAAAAAAATGGTAGCATTTGACGGCCCCCTGCACATCGTACAACTTTGATCTGGAACATTTTTTTGTGACGTCGATAATTACCGAGTTATTTCGGGTGGCAGAGATAAGAGGGACACCCTGTATATACAGGATGGGCTGAAAAGTGATGTCCAAAAATAAAGTCCAGACGCCTCGTATCAATACTTATCTGATCCACCCCCATGCATATTCTACGATCATTTTTACTTTTCGAGCGGAAAGCATGTTTTTTAATTTTCTCTTTTGTGCGCGTACTTTCCTCGCGATTTTTCACTACTTGTGTTATCATTACGCAGTGCACTGTTAAGCAAAAAATAAATGACCAACCGAACACTGACGTAGATTACTTGGATTTTGAGCAAAAGTTCACAAAGTAGGTTCGAGAGGATCAGTCACTAAAGTTCACATGATGAAAAAAAATACTTCTACTGGTCTAAATGATTCTCAATTGCTTCGAAAAACTTCCAAGTCGAAAGTACACACACGACATTTTTAAAAAATCAAACCAATACAGGAAAAGTCGAAAAAAATATTTAAAAAACTCTTTTTTTGTCCAAAAAGTAGAAAAGGTCGTAGAGCAAACATAGGGCTGATTCGGATATGTTTCGATGAATATATTATCAGAAAGCCAGAGAAGAAGAGTGAGACGCACGCTTGCGTTAATTCGAGGTTCGACACAACCAACCTGTTCGTTAGCTTATACACGAGGAGAGCAACACGGAATTAACTAACGAGACCCGGTGAATTTCTCCAATTGACATGGCACCATATATATATGTATATATATATATACATGGTGTTAGGAAGGTCGATGCAAAGCCTTAAGGGGGTGAAAGGTCACGTCGTTAGAAACATATCTAACCTAGGTTGCCTTAGTCCAAAGTCTAAGGATTTCGAGTCATCATGGTAAATATCATTTTTTGGAAAATTTCCCAAAATTAGGTACTAACTCGTTCATGATGTTCAAACAGACATTAATTGGAAACTAAAAACTTATTTGCCTCTTAGTTTAACGTGTATTCAATCGACAAGCACCAATACAATCATCTGTATCCACACAAGTAACTAAATGGGACGTGTTTAATAATTAAAAACTTGACAAAAAATAAAAATACCTCTTATGTTAAGGGCTCTGTCTACTTTGGATGCGTGGAAAAAACGCTATTTTTATTATTTAAAAAAAATACCTTTACGTTTATTGATGTAAAACTTGTTAGGCTTAACAAAAACATGCGTAAATTACAACAAAAAAATTATTGATTTTAACCACTTTTTCAGTGTGAAAATGCCAGGTAAACTGGAGTCCTCAAAAAGTAGGTAGGTATGCGCTGTTGAAAAAATTCGAACAACGGCCCATGTGAAACAAAAAAAAATGGAATGGTTTTAGGTTTAGTGTGACAGTGGCCTCCCGTTCCTCTGATATTTATTTATTTGCAAAAATAACAAAATGGCGGACAAAAAAACTTTTAACGTGTTTTTTTGCATGTTTTTTGCCAAAAAATAGAAAAAATTAAAATTTTGCAATAATTCTGGTACGGGATATAGCGATAAGTGTACAGAATATGTGGTTAAAATTCCATAAGCATCAGTTCAGTAGTTTCTGAGATTTTTCAACAAGCGGTCCGAAAACGTTGTTTCGAGAAAAACGCGTTTAAAGTTTTGATTTATGAAAAATCGTAAAAAAGTCTGACTTACACTGAATCAGCAATGCCTGGATCATACATAATTCCTTCTGCCTCTTCCTGTAACTCAATTTATTGTGATTCAGCTTTTTCGAAGCTTTTAAAGTAGACAGAGCCCTTAATGCTATGTAAAAAAATAGCTATTAAAACCTTCGAAAAAGCTGAATCACAATAAATTGAATTAGCTATTTTTTATATAGCTAACTCAATTTATTGTGATTGCTAAAAAAATATAGCTATTTTTTAATATTTTATACATAGCTATTATATATATATATATATATATATATATATATATATATATATATATATATATATATATATATATATATATATATATATATATATATATATATATATATATATATCAGAATTTTCGTGGAAAGTTTCGGCTACGATGGGAAACGTTCCCGTGACTTATCGGCAGATTCATGAAGGAACAAGGTTTGAATAGGAATTATTAACTGACAGAATCAAGGGTACGTCATGTGTGCGAGCGGGCTAATTCGACGGACGTATACTCGCGAAGCACCTGCACGGTCGCGAACTCGGAGGTGAACACAGACGAGAGTTAATTTCGGTAAATGAACGCGAGTATCTCGTCCAATTTTTGTCGGACGACATTTTGGAAAATAAGCGTTTTGCTCGTAATTAAACTTTCATATGCTCCCGAATGGAACCCTAATAGGTGTGATCTACCCTGTATATGGGGCATTCCATAACAAACCGGCCACGTTTAGACTCGACCCCCTTCGATTGGGCTAATTTAAAAAAAAATTTATTGTCCCCTGCAAAAGGAGCTTCGTCGATTTTTTTCAAATTTTTTGTTGTTCCTTTTTTCAATAATGTATTTATCGCAAAACTAGAGTTTTTTAATGCCCATAACTTTGTCAAAAATACACCAATTACGATGTGCTTTTTTTTCAACATTTTCGTTTTTAGAATGCACATTTCGGAAATATATATCACCAAAAAGAAAATTATCGTCTCCAATATTGTTTTTACGTTCGAGGCAAAAAAAACATTTCGGGCTGATCACCTGTTTTGTTTTGTTCGGAACAGTCTAAAAAAAACATGGATGAATCTAAGGATTTTTGCCGCCAGTCCCATCATGGGTAAATGTATCATTCTGTTCGTTGCGGAATTTTGAAATTTTTTTTCAGCTTTTTTTTCCGAGTGAAATTGAGAAATCCGATACTTAACGGCAGAAAAGGACAATTCACTTAAATAAATAAAAAAATGTGTTATAATAAACCCAAACAAACCAAAATTTCGCTGAGTAAAGCTAGCACGTGCCTGCTATGCCCAGTATAAAAGCTGGATATGGAAAATGAAGTTGATACCTTATTTGAATAATTCCCCTATTTTTTATCTTTATTGTAGGAAATCGAGCACGTGCCCGCTATGCTCGAGATGCTACAAGATCGTATAGAGCATGGAGCCAGGATACCAGGATAGATACCAGGAGGTTCAGCGGCAATGCAAAGGCGCTGAAAAAAGCGTCCCCGAAAATGTCCCGAAGTGATGGCGCTGGGGTGCAGCGGCACCTACATATATAGTAATATATTGGTCAACGAGGTGAAAGTGATCGGATGAGTTTCTAACCTCACGACAGACCGATCGTGACATCAAACGTCGAAATATCCGCCGATTCATAATTTCCTCATGACGGTTCGGAAAAAAAACGCAAAAGCGAGAAAAGATCTCAAACTCAAACTCAAAATGGCGGCGATACAGCCCATCTAGAAAAACGTGTTTTTTTTTACACATAGCTTCACGGGAGAACGGTTTTCTCGTAAAATATAAGACCTGAAACAGAAACCAAAAAAAATATATTTTATATATTATTAGCTATGAGACTACCTAAAAATTTGCTTTCAAATTTTGCAAAAATAGCGCACTTTGAAGGACATAAATCGATTTTTTGCCAATAAAAGCAGTAAATTGTTTATAAAAAGAAGTTTACATTTAATCAAAAAACGGCTACGTACTCCCATAAAGAATATGATTGTGAAGCTGCTATCAAAATTTCAAATCGATGCATGCTAAGGTGGTCGAGTAATCTGGCTTCCGAGATCGAAAAAAGTGGTTTCGAGAAAAACGCGTTTAAAGTTGTACGAGCAACTCAGCGCGCGTTCCAAGGCGCTGCGGCCAAATCGATAATTGAACCTTTAAATAAATAAAAATGCTACAGGACCAATTGCATATTGTTTTTATGACACCAAAGTATTTTTAAGAAAGAAAACGTCTTTCCAAAATCCTAGAGTGGTGTTATCCCTTAACACTAATGAGGGTTAGGTACATCATCTGTGATCTGTCTTAAATCGCACCCATGTTTAGCGTATATCTATATACATATAGGTGCCGGAGCACCCCAGCGCCATCATTTCTTGTTCTCGTTTTGGTGACGAGTTGAAAGGCCTCGCTGAACCTCCTCGTATCTAGGCTCCATGGTATAGAGCCTGAAGTTGCTCTCGTTGTGTATATATATATATATATATATATATATATATATATATATATATTGGCATTGATGCCTTGTACCAATACTTGAATAACACATCAAATACGCACACAGCAGGTCGTGTGTTATAATATGTGACAAATCACTATTAATATCGTTGCAAATCACAATTAACATTTGTAATCAATGTATATATTTTTTAGTTGACTATTTAGTACAGTCGTGCGTCGCTGAAAAACCCCGTAATCGAAAAAAAATAAAAAACCAGTTTTTTGACAGGTGATACTGAAGGTGCCGCGGGTGATAAATCCAAGTTTGCCTAAAAATCGGGGTGCAGGGTTTTTTAGGGGTTGAAGGGGTATGGGGGTGGATTGATGACAAACTACAACCCCTATGAGGTCGGCGCCGTGAGACGAAATGTTCAGAAAAATCCGGGTTTTAGTTTGTCTACAGCGCCGCAGTCGTGGAAGTTCATTTTGGGGGTGAAAAAGTGGGGTGAAATTTTGAATAATCAGTTTTAATTCAATAACGCTGTACGAAAAATTCGTACACTTTTTGTTCGAATGAGAACGTTGTTGTCCTTGAAAAGACGCGTCGCTCGAGTATTTAATCATAACTCTCCGATAATATCTTCACACCCCTAAAAATTGTGGAAATACAAAAAAAAATTGTTATTGAATAACTCAAAAACAATCGATTTTTCGGGTACAGTTTAAATGTACGAAATGTAGAGAATAATTTTCTTTTTATTTTCGTTTCTATGGACCACCTTTAAATTTTGATCTTCCAAGCGCTCTCGGGGGTTGGAAATTAAAAATGAAATTCTGGGTCAGCACGAGTTCGCCGCCGTGGAACAATTTATAGCTTGAACCCTCATCTACACTTTTGTCCACAGCGCCAAATTCGTACCTCTTTATTTTCGGTCAATGGTTTTACCAGAATTATATTTTAAATGTTCAACCCCCGAGAGGGATTGGAAAAAGCAAAATTCAAGGGTAGTCCATAGAAACGAAAATATAGAGAACATTATTATCTACATTTCGTACCTTTAAACCTTCGCCGAAAAAATGATTGTTTTTGAGTTATTCAATAAACAATTTTTCTTTGATACTTCAACCATTTTTTTGGGAGTGAATGTATTATCGAAGAGGGATGATCAAATACTCGATCGACGCGTCCTTTCAAGGGCTACAACGTTCCCATTTGAACAAAAATTGTATGCATTTTTCCTAAAGTGTTGTCGAATTATAACTGATTTTTCAAAATTTCACCCCTTTTTCATCCCCAAAATGAACTTCCACGACTTTGGCGCTGTGGACAAAAATAAAGTCCAGATTTTTCGGAACATTTTGTCTCCCGGCGCCGACCTCGTGGGGGTTGTAGTTTGGCATTAATCGACCTCCATCCTCCTTCAACCCCTAAAAAAACCCTACACCCCGATTTTTAGCCAAACTTGGATTTAGCCCCCGCGGCACCTACAAAATCATCTTTCAAAAAACTTATTCTAATTTTTTCCGATTCCAATATGCAGCACGACTGTACTAATAAGAATGTTGGAGAAGTAATTTTTTTAGTATCGGGGAATATCCACTTTATGAAAACCTACTATATTATATAGCATTGAAGAATAAACGTATGTTCGTAAGACTGGTAATTGCGGTTAACATATGTGCATAATTCATGCAACTGCTAAAATATCAGTAAGCAGTACTATACTATAGTTATAAAGTATTATTGTCCCCTCAGGGAAATATAAAATGTGGTTAAAACAAAAATACCCTTTAACTATAGTTATAAAGTATTATTGTCCCCTTAGGGAAATATAAAATGTAGTTAAAATATGGATGGGAACACCATCCATTTCTCTCAGTGTACCTCCGGTTTCCCTTAAGGATTTAATTTCCAAAAATGCTGAAATTTCATTAATTGTGCCTAGGAGCTATACAGAGTTATACAGAGTTTCAAGTAAATTTGACCCATTTTTTTTAACTTTTCACACAAACTTTGCCACTCCCTTTCGTTTAGGGGTTGAATTTTGAAAAACGCTATAATACGTCATTTATTAATTGTGTTGAAGAGCATTAATACTAAGTTTCAAGTAAATCTTCTGACCAGATTTTTAAAATTTTCCATACACATTTAGCCACCCTTTTTCTCCCCTTAGGGGTTGAATTTCTAAAAACGCTGAAATTCGTGTTTCATTAATTGTGTCAAGAAACGCGAGTGCCAAATTTCAAGTAAATCCGACCAGTTTTTTTTTACATTTCCATACAACCTTTGCCACCCCTTTTCTCCCCTCGCGGGTTGAATTTTGAGAAACGCCGAAATACGTGTTTCATTAATTATCTCACAGAGCATGAATCCCAGCTTTCGAGTAAATTTGACCATACATATATTATTTCCCATTTAAACTTTGCCACCCTCTTTTCACCTCCTTAGGGGTTGAATTTCGAGAAATCCCTTCTTAGACGACGTCTCCAATATAAAATCAACACCCTCTCCAATCTTCACGTTCCTATCTTCAGCGATTTAGACTGAGCCATGATGAGTCAGTCAGTCAGCCAGTCAGTCAGGACTTTGCCTTTAATATACAGGGTGTCCCTCTTATCTCTGCCACCCGAAATAACTCGGTAATTATTGACGTTACAAAAAAATGCCCCAGACAAAAGATGTACAGCGTGAAGGGGGCCATCAAATGCGACCTATTTTTTATTTCAGTGGAGGCGCTGACGCACAGTGAAGGTCACCTCCACTTTTTTAAATAGAATGGTACATTTTTTTCAACCATCTTGTGGAGCACCTCAAGCCGCATAAAAAACATTAGGGGGTCAAAGTCGTTCAAGGTCATTCAAGGTCAGTATCGATTATAGAAATCTAAATAGCTCGGATATTGAAGAAAAAAAAATTGGTTGCCTTTGATGGCCCTCTTCACACCGTATAACTTTCGTCGGGAACATTTTTTTGTGACGTCGATAATTACCGAGTTATTTCGAGTGGCAGAGATAAGAGGGACACCCTGTATAATAAAGGGATACGAACTTCAACAAAATCGAAGACGGACACTTGAGGCCTTAGACCACTCTAGAGGCCGAAAGAATAGGCTTTTTGGGGATTTTTTTTTCAGAAAAACTACAAAATAAATCGAGATTACAAAAAAGGGTGTTGATCATACATATCAGTGACTGTGTACAATAATTTTTTCAACGAGATTAATTTCAAAATCGCGACTGGGCAGCGTTTATCTCAAAACTGCATTTTTTAAGGGGTTACCCTCACTTGCGATTTTGAAAAAATCGATTTTTTTTAATTGCATTTTTTTGAAGTGCAATTTGAAGTGCAGTTTTTTTTGATGCCCGGAATAGATGACTCTATGTAAGTTTACAAAAAAAAAATATTTTCTTTGTGTAAACTGAAATTGCAACTTTAAACGCGTTTTTCTCGAAATGGCATTTCTGAAGTCGGTGACCAATATTACTCGAACACTAATGAACCGATCTTCTTGAAATTTTGCAGGCTTATTTAATACATAAAAATGTAGTCTTTAATCGTTCGATTTTTTTCGTTAAAATCGAACCATTAACTTTGACTGTCCGCCATTTTGTGAAAAATGAATATTTTTTAAAATCCTTCGATTAAAGACTAGTTTATACTTATATTTGACTAAATCCATCCGCATTTGTTTTTCAGATGATCCACTTCGCCGCAATGTTGGTCACCGCAAACCGTGTATATAAAAACATTATTTCATTGACGGCCATTTGCCACTAAACAATGTAATATTTTTCAATAAAAAAATTACTCAAAGTTCTTCAAGATGTGTTCTTTAAGATGGTATATTGATCGATTAAAAAAGTTTTGTAGTTTTCTTTAAAAAAATTCATGAAAAAGGCCTTTTTTTGCGCTACAAGTGGGGGTAACGCCTTATGTTGACCGGAAACATAACTCAGACTATGTTCAACCGATTCACTTGAAATGTTGAATATATCTTGAAAAATACATTGTCCATGGAAGTACGTAGGATTATTTTTTATATTGCAAAGTTCGTTTGTTGATAACGATTTTTAGGCAAATTTTTGAAAGAGAAAAATTTGCCTTAAAAATCGTCAGATAATTGTTAATAACAAAAGAAACTATGCAATTGAAAAAAAATCCTACGTACTTCCATAGACAATGTATTTTTCAAGATATATTCAACATTTCAAGTGAATCGGTTGAAAATTGTCTGAGTTATGTTTCCGGCCAACTTCAAATATGCAGTTTTGAGATGAACGCTGCACGGCCGCCATTTTGAAATTAATCGCTTAAAAAAATGATTGTATTCAGTCACTGATACGTATGATAACCCCCCTTTTTTCCTCGATTTATTTTGTAGTTTTTCTGAAAAAAAAATCCCCAAAAAGCCCATTTTTTCGGCCTCTAGATTGGCCCAACCACTTAAGTGATGTTCCTCGTGAGCGCGGAAAAAAATTCGATGAAAAGTGCGCGTAAATTCCGACAAATTCGAACGAATGGACAAATGGAAAATGTGAGTAACCCGTTAAATAGTAACGGAAGAGCGCCAGTCCTCCGCGTACATGCCTATATCCGGATGTAGTGCATCACACCCAAAACGATGGCGCGAGCCGATGCACCGTAAGAGCACAAGCCCCAGTGCACTTCCTTGGCTGATGCATAGGGACGAGACTCTCGGGACTCGCACTTTTTCTCATTACTCGACGCACACACATACACGACGAGTCTTATTCGCCGTCCTATTCGAAAAACGTTACGATCTCTCATCCACTCTCTCTGCTCTCTGGAGAAAATGCTTTTATTTTTGTTTTTGTTTTGTCGTTTGATTCTTTTTTCTTCTCCCCTTTGCATTGTCATCGCTTTTTTTCTCGTTGTATTTGCAATCAGCTTCCTAGAATAATAATCATTATTATCAGCGTCATCAATAACAACTGCAGCAGGAAGAATAACATTATTGTTGTTGCTGTTATGATTTTTGTCGCTATTGTTATTATCATCGGCAATGACAATAATAACGGCAACAACGTCAATAATGATAATGATAATGAGAATAAATATAATAATTACAATATTCTATTCATTCTAATAATAATAATAATAATAACAAAAAACCATCATGGCAATAATGAGAATAATAATAATGTTTCGTTATTGCTATTTTTATCCAAACAAACCCAAGCAATAAATGATGATGATTTTGAAAAAGAATAAAAACTACATCAATAAACGTATTATTATTAATTTCATGATTATTGTTGTTATTGTTGTTGCTGTTATTCTTGTTGTTGTTATTGTTATTATTTAAATTATCACGATCGGCAACAGCAACAAAATATAAATAATAAAAATACGGAAACTGTTTTCATTATTACCATTATTACGATTTTATTTTCATCCTTGTTGTTTTTGTCAATCTTATTGTTATTATTGATTTTGTTGGTGTTACGATTTCAGCAATTGTTATCGCTTTTGTTGTCATTAATATTATTCACAGCATCTGATGCTATGAATAATTCTTATTGGTATATCTATAAATATTGTTGTTTTATTATTACTATTATTATCACGTTGTTGTCTGGATCGTCGTCATTCTGGTAGCTGTTGCTTTCTCGGCTCGATATTCATGCCCCGCGCGGTCCATATGACCAGCGAGCATTGATAGGGTGAAGGGGCGTGAAGGGACGTGGATTGCTAGAGGAGGAAAAGCCCGTT
>OX101784.1:64589327-64653610 GCA_944452715.1 Ophion slaviceki | reverse complement strand
TTTTGCCGATTGAAAGTTCGATTTTCGACCTAAATAGCTACTTTCGATAATTTGTTATTACAATAGAAAAATTCAAAATGCTATCGAGGCTATCCACACTCGAAGGGACAAGAGAGACAGAGACTGTGCGTGCGTGTTTTTGTAGTAGCGGATACACCTACGGGATTCGGTTCGATGTATGGCAGTAGCAAAAAAAAAACGAACCGAAAAAAATCGATCAACCTAATCTGATTAAGAGTCGCCGCGGTGGCAACGTTGACGACGTCGGTGCCGTGGATATATACATATACATATATACATATATATACATATATATACATATACATATATACATATATATACATATATATACATATACATATATACATATATATACATATACATATATACATATATATACATATACATATATACATATATATTGTGACGTTGCGTCACAAGGAAGTTTGAGAAAAAGCCCGCGTGACCGCGCTCGGGCTTAATCTCCGCCACGCACCTTTACAGAAAAATGTATTCGTTAATTTTACGGTAGTTTTAAGGATTTCTTTGTATAGAGTCTGCGACAAATCCCTCCCGTTCCTCCCCTGTACCCCCTTTACGACGACCCGCAAAAGGACCACGCGGACCGTCGACTGGGGCCACGTCGGCCCGGCTGTCAACTCGACAACGCAGAAAGTGGACTGGCTGTCCGAGGGCATCCGGCTGCCATCTCCCGAGGCTCCGGCTTACCGCGCGTCAGGAGAGACTGCAGCTCTCGCGCGGTATGGCTGGCGAGCGCCGTACCGACTGGGGCGCTCAACGACTCGGGAGAGAGAAAAGCCATCGAGGATATCGGCCGGAAGAGCGAGCCACACCGATCGATCACGAAAATCAATCGGAGGTCCGTCATCTAGCACGGGATTGGGCGAGACGAGGAAGCCGGCCGGCGTGGTCGAGTATTGAGTCTCTGAGCGTGGTCAGCGATGGACGCGATGGATCGCAAGCCCCGGCGTAGGAAGAAGGGAATCGAGTAGAGTCGAGGACACAGGGTTCATTGAAATTGACTGAGAAAGACTTCTCAGCGCAACCTGTAAGTCCTTTCCTCTTTTCTTATTTTGCGAGAGCGGCCAGCGAGAGCCGCGTAATATTTGTCCGGAAAAATGTGTCGCTCGGGCGACTTTAGAATCGTTCCCTTTCACCCCTCCCCGTATCCCCAAATCGACGTCCCTCTTCCGTGCGCGTCGCCGCGAAAAGTCATTGTAAATTTGGTAATATTTCCAAAAAGTTAATACGAGTAATTTAGAATAATTTGTCCCAGTCGGGAAAAATTAAGGATCAGTATGATTTGTAAAAAGGTGCCGTGGTGGATCCCCGTTGTCCCTTGAGAGAATTTCTCTCGCGCGCGCGTAGCCGCGGCCCGGCGGCGCGTAGCCACGGCCGTCGGCCGAACCGAATAACACCTTTCGCGAGAGGACATTGCGAAAGGTTGGATCGAGCAATTCGTATTTTGCTCTCCTTTTTTTCTTGGTACGCGGCATTCATCGAGTAATGTAAATTAAAGTTTAAAATAGTCGTGGTCCAAATAAGAGGCCATTGCGTTCGTAGAACCCCGTCTGTCCCCGATACCCCGAGATGTCCCGTAACGTTTAGAGCGAGTCTCATGCGAGCTAGCGTTTGTTTTGGGTTTTTTTTGGTTGTTGATACCTTGCGTACGCGGTCGGCCGCGTTGCCCGAGAACGGCTGGCGCCCAAGAATTTGTAACATGAAAAATATTCAAACGGGTCGAGAAATCGAGTAGGGACTTCGCGTGTCCAGTAACCCGTTAATTCGAGTCAAAATTATAGGAGTATTATTTAGTGAATTTATTATATAGAGCCTTGCGTGAACTTAACTTTTTTTTTGTAATTAATCAGTTAACTTCTTTCTTTTTGTATCGAGCTTTCATTTCTTTATTGATGTAAAATAAATACTATTTGAATTTTTCCAGTTGTCGACCCATCAAGTTTCTCCTTCCCCCTCCCTCCGCCTACGTTAACACGCGATACCCGTCATAATATACATATACATATATACATATATATACATATACACATCTATATACATACACACACGTAAACACATATATATATGTGCGGAAATATATCGGCGACGGGACGGTGATGGTGTTGGGCGCAAGGGGGGTCGTGTGTACGGTGGCGAACGTGGCGAACACGAAAGCGGCATTCACGCTCAAGAGCGAGAGGGGTCTCGAATTAGCGTGCGGGTGTGAAAGTCGGTCGTTCGGTCGTTTAGTCGGTCGTTGGGTTCGTTCGTTCGTTCGTAGGTTCGTTCGTAGGTTCGTTCCAGGTCCCTTCACGGACCAGCGACCACACCCTTGCTACTCGTAAATAAGTCCCGCTGACCCGCCCCCCCCGCGAGGTGTTCTCGGCCCCCTTTGCAACCCCTCGGCACACGGCACGAGAACACTTTTGCTCCGGGAATACGGAAGGAGCGCCGTCGCGGATCCTTGCGACTGCTGGAGCCCCGTATACCTATATTCGCTGTGCTTCACGTACCGGGTGTCCGGTGTGAAAGGGGGTACGGCGAGATATCTCGCGAGGGGTGAGTCTGATCGAAAAATGTTTCGAACGAAAGTTGCACGGTTTCGAAGGCTGAGTGAGAGTGTCAAATTGACTCGGTCGCCGATACAGGCGCCAAGGTCGGACGAAGGTCACCTTAGATTTTTCGCAGGTGAATGCAGGTTTTTACTGTGCAGGATCGTGGTTGGGTGAAAAACGAATGAGGAGGGCGAAAGAAAGTGGGTCTGGCTTGAAAATTGATGGAGTTATGGCACTTTGAAAAATTGTCGCGAGTGCTCGAGGGTCTTTGGATCTTTGAATTTTGGTGATTCTTTGTCCTGGTTTGGATTTTTTCTCATCGTCTTACGGGCTTTCACGACCATCAGCCTTTGAGCCCACATTTGTCACTCCGCCATTTCCGGTTCGACGCTTTCCAGGCCTCTTTTTGGGTCACTTCGCATCACTTGATGTTGGCACTGTCGAATCCGCAAATATTCGAGTGTTCTATACGCCGTTTCACTCATCGTCGGTCACCCTGTATATACGTATCCGAACACACGGACATACGTGCGCACGTGTGTACGCTTGCTTATACTAATGTATAAAGTCGTAGACTGAATGGCCCATCGAACTTGTACAAACGCGTGAAATATACTTCGGCCTCCTCAATTTCCTTAATCAATTTTCCGAAGTGGCGGAGAAAGATACGACGGGCGGCTCTCGCGCCCGCTTCCGCTTATCGATTTCTCGTATAATAACCCCCGTGGCTAAACGCAGCGCTAACGACGATGTATCATGTTGCGAATGAGCGTCATAAAAGCAAGTGTACGTCGCGAGTTATTTCTCATCGAAAGATTCCGAGCCGCCCCGCCCTTGTACAATCGTCACAATATATATATATATATATATATATATATATATATATATATATATATATATATATATATATATATATATATATGTATGTATGTATGTATGTATGTGTATATATATATATATATATATATATATATATATATATATATATATATATACACGCACGCACGTAATGACGAATGCCAAGAAGACACGATGGGCGCGGAAGTATTCGCGGCCTTGGACACATACAAAATTATTTACATGTTGACGCGGCTTAATCACGTCAACGATGCGAGGAGGGGGAACAGGCTTCAATTATGGTTCGGTTTGTCTATAGGCGTAATCGTTGATAATCTGAAGGTAAGCAATATTGACGACTATTGAAAAAATATATATTTACATATGTGTAACTGTGTATGTATATACTGATTTAATGATAATAATACGTGAAACCAACTGTCTGCATATAGAAAGGTGTATATATATTAGGGTGGTTCAAAAAATCGATTTTTTTTCTTCAACGGAAAATCGAAGTATGTTAAAAAAAAGAAAGTTTTGCAAAATTGCAGGGTTTTAAACAATTTTATAGTTAGTGCTCAAACGCCTTTTTCATACTTTGTTTCATGATTATCGGAGTAATAATTTCTTTTATCTCGATGCAGAAAATTAGTGCCTGATCCAATGTAAGTCTTGATTCAATTTTGTCTGTAACCATACACAACTTTTATTTAAATGTATATTTTGACCATAAACAACTTGTATTTGCCGATTGAGAATCAATATATGTAATTCGGTTGTGAAAATTATATCAACCACTTGATGAACAAGAACACGGTGTTTACATCACTGAACGTCTAACAAGTATGCGTGTTTTTTTGGAGTAATATGTTGTTTTGGAGTAAGAAAACCAAGTCATACGGATTCGAGAGTTACAAAGCGCGGCGCTGTTGACGCTACTGCACCTTTGTTTCTCCGACTGTCCGTGATATCGTTTCGCGATTCGTTTAACTTTTTCCAGTAGTTGCTGTATTGAGGTACGTCACAGTACACGTAAAAATAATAATGAAAAAAATGATCGCGGGTTTGGACGATAGTGAAAGTGCCGAAATTTATCTGATTGGGTCGGAAATCGAAGAATTTGCGGAGCGAAAATTACCCACGAATAGAGAAGCATTAAGTCTTCTAAGAAACCATCATAATACTCTTAAATGTTCTGTTCGAGAGAGTACACAAACCGTTATCGACAAAGTAACTCATATTTGGAGCGAAACCGGAGTAGGAATTTCTCAACTTTGCATCAATTTCAAAAAGTTACAAAAATTACGAGTGGAGTGGGCAGCATTGAAAAAAAGTTATTTACGGACAAATCAAAGTCAATCGTTCAACGATCATCTCTTTCAACATAAGTTGGATAAATTACTTGAATTATATTATTATGATGTCTATTGGCGGGGAAAAAAAATTGACGAAAAATCGAAAAAAAAATATTAAAAGTCGTTTGAGCACTACCTAAAAAAATTTTTAGACCTCTCAATTTTTTTATGAATTACTTTTTCATAACGTAGTGAAATCTTCCATTCGGTACCGCGAAAAAAAAATTAATTTTTTTTCCCAACCACCCTAATATATATATATATATATATATATATATATATATATATATATATATATATATATATATATATATATATATATATATATATATATATATATACCGGGTATCTTATTTGAATCTTACGCCTGCTTTATCTCGAAAGATACTGCTCCGAACAAATATTGATTACAATACAACTTTTACGGTTCAAAGTTCAAAAGAACGTTCAAGAGGACGTTCTTTTTTGGTCCGAAATTCAAAATGGCGACGTCAAGATGGCCGACATGTTTTTAAAAATAGAATCATGAATGTTTTTCATCACAAAAATTGTCAAGTCAAAACTAACAACTTTTGTAGGAAACATTTTTTGACAACATTCATATTTTTTAGGTCAGAATACCACTTTTTCCCTTGTGTAAGTGTGCGTGTGTATGTGGGTGTGATTTTGTTTGGGTTTGTTCGCAACATGTCCTCAAAAGGAAACTGCGAAATTTCCCATGCTTACGCAAACAAACGAGACCAAAGAAGGATCGTCCGTTTGGAGCTACGAACTTCAGAAGCTTCTAAGGAAGCTGGAACTGCTCGCCGTGAAAAACGCACTTCAGAAAATCATCATGTCGAAGTCGAGGAAGGTACACTTTACGAGGCAGGGGTTGGTCGGATTGGAAAAAAACTGCATCAGAAAACGGGGGGGATGGTTTTTGTAAGGAATGAAACTGAATGTTCTTGAAACAATTTAGACAATTAATTGTCACACGAAAATACCTTCGATTAGGAAGATAGATTGAAGGAACACAATCCGATTTAAATGTAATTTCGTTTGCACATATAACTGTGTAGAAATTTGGGTCGGGAAAAAGTACTGCCTCTGATTTGCCTTCCCTAGAAAACATCAGGCTCTGGTTGGGCCTTCCACCCTGGAATACGTTTTGAATGTAACGAGTCCAAGGCTAGGTCCCGATCCGCCGTTCCCTTTCTAGAGAACTGATCAGGAACGGTTCGAAGAACAAGTGGTAAATGATCAGGAAACAAATGAGGAAATTAAAAATGACGTTTCAGCGTTTTTGGAATCCTTGTAATAAGGTCACCTTGTAATAAGGTCAAATAAGGAATGTATTTAATTTAGCATTTCGACAACATATTGTTTGTTGGTTACCTACTTACTAAAATACTACCTAAAGTAGTATTTGTATTGGTTTGTTCCAGCCGTACACAGCTTCCCCTCTTTACATGCCCCAACCCGCCTCAACTTCGTTCTACCGCCATTCCACATCCCCCCTCTTATATCGCTTATTCCACGACTCCCGCCATCTACCCTATGATGCCACACTCCCACCTTGCGGCCGCAGCCGACTCCCCCTCTTCCCTATGCCCATGGCCGGTATGTCATGGTGTATTCACCACGACATACATGGGCATGTTTTTTTTTCGACATTTCTCGCCGAAAGACGACTAATTCCCTAGTTTTCCGTAGAACTAGACTAGAACGTAGACTATTTCCCTAGAAACCCGCAGTTTCCCTATGACCATGGCTGGGATGTCATGGGCATGATTTTTTTCGGCATGTCTCGCCGAAAAACGACTAATTCCCTAGTTTTCCGTAGAACTAGACTAGAACGTAGTCTATTTCTCTAGAAACCCGCAGTTTCCCTATGCCCATGGCAGGTATGCACCATAACATACCTGCCATGGGCATAGGGAAACTGCGGAAAACCTATACCGATCAGCCGGTCCTGAGTTCGCCTCCCAGTCACGGAACTAGTCGTCTTTCGCCGAGAAATGACGAAAAAAACGTTTCACGACCAAAGTGACGCGACCGGGTTTTGAACCTGCGCCCTCTCGATCCGCGGCCCAGCACGTTAACCACTAGACCAACGCACCGGTTCTGCTTGCTAAGGTTGTATATGAGTGTGTACATACGCTTGCTCGCATTTTCTGATGGGCAAAGAGATAGAAAAATCTACACAGGTAGCGAAATCTACACAGGTACTATCCGAGCGAAAAAGGCCTAAAGTGCAAAGGGTTATTTCGCAAGTATCGCAAAATCGTAAAAGTAAGTGCACGCTGTAAGCATAGCACTTCTGTACGTGGTACAACTCACAGGACGAACTTTTATCCTCGTACGATGGTACCTTGCTTACGCGAAGCGCTTCGCTTGTGGCCACCTGGCGGATTGTTGGCGAAATACATTCAGGTAATATCTTCCCGGCCAGAACATTGTTATTTCCCAACATGGCGACAAGGCGTTCAAAAACCATGAATGACCTGATTTACTTAATTGCCTCATGAAATAACTTGGCTATTCTTTATGCTGAAATCATTAGTTATCGTAATCCCGGTATTTATGATAAGCATTCTTACCCTCGTCGATTGTCGTTGATGAAATGAATGCTTCTAATGATGAATAGAATCACAACAGATGTATTAGTTTCATTCCAATCAATTATAAATATCTTTGATAAGGTGAAAAGCAAAGTAGCTTTTCTTTAGTTCTTAAAGACAGGCTCCACTTTTCAGATCATGTGCGAATTTTACAATTTTTTTTCGTATGAAAATTTGATTCACTCATAAAATTAATTACACATCTACTTAGTATGAATATCAAGCTGTTAGAAAATATGTCTTTTTTTTCGATGTACAAAATGGCCGACTACTCGAAACTTCTCGAAACAGCTTTTTTCCAATTGGCGTGACAAATAACTTCAACAATTTTCACTCGATTTACTTCAAATTTAAAAGTTATGTTCCCAATTGCATTTCGCAGAGAAGTACGTACGGAATTCCTGGTTAATCGAAAACTATTCATTTTATGAGCAGTTTATGACCACTTACAACGAAGTTTTTCACTGAAAATTCATTTCTTAAGTTCAAATACCTACAACTTTTGAACAAAACAATATTTTTTGAATTCCGTACGTACTTCTCTAGGTATTCTAAAGTAGATTGACGAGAATTTTTGTTTTTTGTTCTGGGTAAAAAATTGTGGATGCTAAATGTCACGCCGCGTAGCGTCTAAAAAAAGTTAACAAAAGAAAATATTAGTAGTCGGCCATTTTGTACATCGAAAGAAAAAATATACATATTCTAACAGCTTGATATTCGTACTAAATAGATGTGTAATTAATTTTATGAGTGCATCACTTTTTCATACGAAAAAAAATAGTTAAATTCGCACATGATTTTATCCTCGTTACTGTGGCCTAAGGCCTTAAGTCTGCTCGGGCACATTTCTGCATGGGATATAGGCGTCATTCGCCAGTTCAAAAAAAAGGTTTTCGAAAGAACGCAAAACGCTGTACCTTTTCTAGTATGTTCGAATGCAAATACTTTCATAAAAATGTAACGAACAGTTTTGATGCAATAACATGTTTTACCTCCTAACCCCTATAGATTCCTAATCATTTATGCCGTCGAAACTGAAAGACGTTGGTTTTATATTGTTCTTCAAAAGATAAAAATAATTGGCGTGATTTGAATTTCGACGCGAAACGGCAAAAGTCATTCTAAGGTGACCAACTTCAAGGGTAATTTTCACCCCTTGAAACCGTTCATCCGTCGTCAAAAAAATTATGTGTCTTCCAGGTTTCAATGAAGACTAACATATCAAAAATTGAACGAAATTGGAGGAGGACATTCGAAATGGTATCATACAGGGGTAGTCCACCACTCAAACGGGGTTTTTTGTGAAACGCAAAAATACGTATCTTCTACTTATTTTAGCTTTCTCAAATTGCAATTGGTTTCGTTAATATATAAAGAAAAGCTTCAAAGTTGTACAAATTTTTCGACTTTCAACCCCTATTTAGTTCTACCGATTCACCTCCGCGGTATTGAAAAAAAGTGCATTTTTTCATTATTCGCAATAAGCATTGTCCTCCAATTGGTTTAAATCTAATATCTTGAAAAACTAAATATTTATTGGCCAAGTAAAGCTTTCGCAAGCTTAATTTAAAAGTTATAAAGCGTACATTCTATGGGTGAGAAGTGAACGAAAAAAACGCGATTTTTTAATGAAAACTTGAATTTTTGAGAAGCTTGGGCGACCTCTAAATATTTTTTGACGGCGCGAGGCTTTCGGGACAATTTTTTTTTCTTTAAAGTTTTTTCTTCAAATTGGATGGTGAGAAAAAGGGAAAAAAATAGAGCTCAAATTTGGGCTATCCTAATATATATGTGTATATATATGTGCGTATATATATATATATATATATATATATATATATATATATATGTGCGTGTATATATATATATATATATATATATATATATATATATATATATATATAAATAGATTCTACTAATTAAATTAAATTACTACATTCTACTAATTTTATTTACCCATTACCAGAACTGAACTTATGAATGGACAATCCTGCAACTGTCGATAGGTCGGATCATGTCCTACTATTTGCTGGAATTTCAATTTAGTATTATAATAGTCCCACGGTTTTCGAGATTTTGGGCTTTGAGTTATTTTTGGAAAAAATCATCTTTTGGTTTTTCGCATGCCATTTCTACGAATGATACGAATCGACAATAACAAAGCATTTTTCAAAATAATTGGCATTATATGCGTATCACATTTTTTCTACATCGCAGGCTATCAAAGCCAGATGTTCGAATTGGTTTGTATAAAAATTCTGCATAAGATCTTTTTCCATAAAGTTTCCTTAACATTTAAGGTTAAAAAAAAGACTTATCTAGATAAAACAAATAACTGAGAGTATTAAAAAAAACCGGTCCAACAAAAGTTATCTTTTGTAGAAATGTCATGCGAAAAACCAAAAGGAGGTGCTTTTTATCTTGAAAACCGTGGGACTTTTACTAAACTGAAATTCCAGCATATAGTAGGACATGATCTGACCTATCGACAGTGGCACGATTATGCATTCATAACAGGACACCCTATATATATATATATATATATATATATATATATATATATATATATATATATATATATATATATATATATACATACACACACACACACATATGTACACATTTTTATTTCTGTCTGCCAATTATGTATATATATATATATATACATAATTGACAGACAGAAATAAAAATGTGTACATATGTATACACTCACTATGTATGCAATAAAACGAGTGCGGGTCATCGCAGGGTAAACCGGACGATTTCTCGACCCTGTATGGGCTCTCTCGAGACGTTCGGTCCGTATAACGTTGACCCGCATATGCATAAAAAAAAAGAAAAAAAAACGCACGGGCCTCTCGTTGACTCGCCCTCGCGTATACAACGCGCTTTAACTTTATCGATAACGGGCGCTAGGGGGGATAGAGAGGAGATTTAATTCAGGTGTAATTCAATTGCGCGACGCCGAGACCCAAGTACATTATTTCCAATCCAATTATTCATCGAACGCGAGCCCGGTACCGTTAATTATTCTCCCGCTCCACATTGTTGTCATGCACACGCGAACGGGTCGGTCGAGTTTTTTCCGCACCCCCACGCCCCCTCGGATTGGCGAAGCGGTACGTATAAACAAAATGGGAAAAAACTTGCGGGACTACCAGTCTGTTCCTTCGAGTTGGGATTTATAGCTATTGCGTTATGAGAATGGTACGTTTTTTGGGGTTTTCTTTCAGTCGAGGGTAAATGAGCTTGTTCACGCGAAAACTCCCGGAAATCGATGCGCCCAGTTATATTTCGTTGATTACCTCAAATTGAGGAACGTCGTTTCATATTCTAGTGGAGAAAATGACGGGAGAACGCTTTTCCAAAAATTATAAATAATTTTCCAAAGCATCCTGAGGGAAAGATTTTTCCTTGAAGGGAGGGGCTCATTTCTTGTGGTATTCGCAATCGCAATGTTTTTAGAGGTTCCGCACGTTGAGAATTAAAAACGATTTTTTCACGATTTTTATTTTATTTTTATAAAAAAAAAATATTTTCTTTTTATTTTATTTTCACTTTTTTCATTATGTTTATTTTACTTTGTTTATTTTTTTTTTCATGCGATTCAATTTTCATTTTAATTCGATCAAGTCTATGAATTTATTTATCCAATTTTTATTTTATCCGTTCGACTTTTTTTGAGCTTTACCCAATATTGGTGCTTCTAAATAAATAAAAAAGAGATGGTATATATACGATGGAGGGTATGCTTCACGTTTTCACAAAAAACTAAAAATCAGTATTAACAATAATGATTATTTATTTGTATCATGATTAATATATCTCTATTATTAATACTCGTATATATGTAGTGCTTTAGAAATAGAAGCTATATATATATATATACACAAATGAGGAATTCCACGTCACTTCAGCCAGTAAAAAAAATCCACAAATAATTTTGAAAAATCGAGTTACTTTATTGACAAATACTCACCGAGTGTCGAAATTTTTCTAAAATTTCTGACCTTTTTTCTCGTTGATTACCATTTTTTAACATTTTTCCATTCAAATGGCTGTATCTTTGGCAGGATTTGACGTATTTACATTTGTAAAAACACGAAAATGTGCGTCTTTTTCTAGCCTTCCAGAAAAAAATTAATTTAGATTTTATTGAGCAAGTCGAACGTCCGTTTCAGGGCAAAATGCGCAAAAAAATTTTTTTCTCAAGGAAAGGCACTCGTTATTTTATTTTTGTAAATCTCCCCGAATTGTGAATACGAAAAACGGATTCTTGGTATTTTTTATATTATGGGATTCTTAAACACCGTGAAGTAACAGCTATTTTTATTAATTTTTTTTTATTAATATTCGATTGAAGAGTGTGGAGCACGCGCTGTATGTTGACCAGGTTTTTGAAATACATATAACATATATGTCATATGTATTGGAGCCTTGGAGTGCTCC
Organism: Ophion slaviceki; assembly: GCA_944452715.1. Classification (NCBI taxonomy): domain Eukaryota; kingdom Metazoa; phylum Arthropoda; class Insecta; order Hymenoptera; family Ichneumonidae; genus Ophion; species Ophion slaviceki. The sequence goes on along the minus strand of OX101784.1, from coordinate 64,641,790 downwards.
ACACTTTTCAATCGAATATTAATAAAAAAAAATTTCAAAATTAAAATAGCTGTTATTTGACGGTGTTTAGGAATCCCATAATATAAAAAATACCAAATATCCGTTTTTCATATTCACAAATCGGAAGAATTAAAAAAAATAAACAATGAGTGTCTTTCCTTGAGAAAAAAAAATATTTTTGCATATTTTGCCCTGGAAACGGACGTTCGACTTGCTCAATAAAATCGAAATTAATTTTTTTCTGGGAGGCTATAAAAAGACGCACATTTTCGTTAATTACGAATGTAAATACGTCAAAACCTGCCAAAGATACAGCCATTTGAATGGAAAAATGTTAAAAAATGGTAATCAACGAGAGAAAAACGTCAGAATTCTTTAAAAAATGTGGACACTCGGTGAATATTTTTCAACAAAGTGACTCGATTTTTCAAAATTATTTGTGGATTTTTTTTTGTACTGGCTGAAGCGACGTGGAATGCCTCATATATATGTAACTGTTTTTATCATTGAAGCTCCCCATATATACGAATCTCAATAATAGAAACATATTAATCATAATGAAGATAAATAATAATTATTCCATACATCTATATATCCCGGTCAGAAAGAAAACGGCATACCCCCCCCCCCCCGCCGGCGGTTCCATTTGACAATTATCCGGATGAAAAAAAATCCATCAAAATTCACACCAATGCACTTCATTTCATGCACAATCCTTTAGCCGTTTCCACGCCAAACACCCCCTAACAAACCGATACAAAATGTTCAAAAATGATAGAGATCCTCTCAGCATCCTATTCCAAACCTGCCAGCTCATTTCAGCCTGGAAAAACGAATATGTAGCTATATACTGCAATTTTATGATGTTAGTAAGATTAGAAGTAGAAGGAAATTACCCATATATGCTGTCTTTCACTTACGAAAAAACTGCAAAAATGTCGCAGAAACGTAGCCTTATACGAGAATGGTTGAAATTGCGGAAGGAGATAGGCAAGAGAAAGATGAAAATATTGTTCTAGCTTGAGTGCCAGTGGATCGGCTACTGCATGGAACTCTGACAGCTCGTATATATACATATAAATATGTGCGTATATACAGGGTGTCCTGTTATGAATGGATAATCTTGCAACTGTCGATAGATCAGATCATGTTCTACTATATGCTGGAATTTCAGTTTAGTAAAAGTCCCACGATTTTCACGATCAAAATCATCTGCTATTGGTTTTTTGCATGCCATTTTTACAAATGATAAATTATTTCGACACGATTTTTTTAAATACTCCTGGTTATTTGTTTTATCTAGCAGTCTTCTTTTAACCCTAAACGTTAGGGAAACATTATGAATAAAGATCTTATGCAGAATTTTCATACAAACCAATTCGAACATCGGACTTGGATAGCCTGCGGTGTAAAAAAAATGTACTACGCATATCATGCAAACTACTTTTAAAAGATGCTTAGTTATTGTCGATTCATATCATTTGTAGAAATAGCATGCAAAAAACCAACAGCAGACTGAAAAAAAAATTCGTTCATCCAACTAAAATTCAGTTGGTTTAACTAAATGTATCTTTAAATACGTTCAACTTGATTTTTGATTGGCATAAAAAACGTTTTGTTAATCTGACTGACAGTTTTAGTGGTGTGAACCGTAGCTTATTTAGCATGTCTGAGCAACTGTTAAAACAACAAAATTTCGAGACAACAAAATGCCTTTTGCACATTCAACGATTTCTTTTTCTCAGTGCAGATGATTTTTTGAAACGGTCACATAAAGCCCAAAATCTCGAAAACCGTGGGACTTTTACTATACTGAAGTTCCAGCATATGGTAGGACATGACCTGACCTATTGACAGTTGCAGGATTATCGATTCATAACAGGACACCATGTATATATAAATAAATAAATGAATATATATATATATGCACTCTCTCTCTCTCTCTCTCTCTCTCTCTCTCTCTCTCTCTCTCTCTCTCTCTCTCTCTCTCTCTCTCTCTCTCTCTTTCTCTCTCTGAGATTACCTCTGCACAGTCACTTACAATTTTCAAACAGCGACTCTTTGCTCCTTAGAAGGATAATCACTTCTGAGCTGACACATACTTTAGATTCATTTTACATTGTATTTTCTGTTTTACCCCAAATTTCCGTTTTTACCACTGTTAATACTGTTATTACCTTATTATTGGACTTTTCGCGCGTTTTTTTTTTTGACTGGGCGGCAGTCGAGATGGTGTCGGAACCCTCGAATGTCTCCCAGCGTTATTGTTCCGATCTAGATTAAGGCGTTACCCCCACTTGTAGCGCAAAAAAAGCCTTTTTCATGAATTTTTTTAAAGAAAACTACAAAACTTTTTTAATCGATCCATATACCATCTTAAAGAACACATCTTGAAGAACTTTCAGTAATTTTTTTATTGAAAAATATTACATTGTTTAGTGGCAAATGGCCGTCAATGAAATAATGTTTTTATATACACGGTTTGCGGTGACCAACATTGCGGTGAAGTGGATCATCTGAAAAAAAAATGCGGATGGATTTAGTCAAATATAAGTATAAACTAGTCTTCAATCGAAGGATTTTAAAAAATATTCATTTTTCACAAAATGGCGGACAGTCAAAGTTAATGGTTCGATTTCAACGAAAAAAACGGCCGTTTTTTGGCTATAAAGCGGCCATTTTTTTTCGAAAAAAAAAATCGAACGATTAAAGACTACATTTTTATGTATTAAATAAGCCTGCAAAATGTCAAGAAGATCGGTTCATTAGTGTTCGAGTAATCTTGGTCACCGACTTCAGAAATGCTATTTTGAGAAAAACGCGTTTAAAGTTTCAATTTCAGTTTACACGAAGAAAATATATTTTTTTTTTGTAAACTTACATAGAGTCATCTATTCCGGACCCATACAGAAGTATGGGCCCGGATACTTATACTTCAAAAAAATGCAATAAAAAAAAATCGATTTTTTCAAAATCGCAAGTCGGGGTAACCCCTTAAAAAAAACAAGGCTAGCAAACTTTCGAAGCTTCAGAAAACTGATAGCAAGAAGGTATTCAAAGTAATAAGTAGCTGATAAACACGATTCTGTACAGACGAATAGGTGAAGGTGTTTCGTAAATGTTATGTTATCACCGAACCTGTTACTCTATTGTTGTTATTGTGGTACATTTGCATGTAACCCACCTCACAGGAATCATTTAGTGTAACCGAAATAAATTTAAAAACTCGCACACGTTGAATTATCATTTGTTCGTCATTTCTGGGTTGGAGGTCGTTTGAAGCGTTTGCGGTAAATTCTTTGAAAACAATTGCCCGAATGACAATTTCTCTAATACAATTTCCCCAATGAACAATTTTCCGAACATAGTTCATCGAACGGACAATTTCTCGTACATAATTTGCCAAATGAACAATTTCTCGAATGGACAAACTTTTTGTTTGTGTTTGTTTGGGTTAAATATAAATACAAAAATTATTTTTTTAAATAGAATACAAAAAATTAAAATCAAAGCAAAATAAAAAATTTAATTAGAAGTCAGAGCTCACCACATCCACGTGGTTGATTCTGGGTTATGGCAAGTCTTGGAACGTATATTTCTGGCGCTCGCTAATGCCGCAATCGATAACACGAAAATTAATGCAAGGAAAATTCAATCCGAGAAGATTGGTTTCCCGAAAAAGTCGCCGAAAATATTTGTTCGGGAAATTGTTCATTTGGGGAAATGTCCATTCGGGAAACTGTTCATTCGGGAAATTGTCCATTCGGGATATTGTTCATTCGGGGAACTGTCCATTCGGTATATTCTATTCGAGAATTTGTTCATTTTGGAAATTGTTTACGAGAAATTGTTCTTTAGGGAAATTGTTTATTCGGGCAATTGTTATCGAGAAATTGTATTCGGGAAATTGTCATTTGGGCAATTGTTTTTCGAGAAACATTCCGCAAAGCCATTTAAAGGTCATACTACGTAACATGGTTGAATTCTATTATATGCCGGCTACAATGTGCCGACGGAAAAATATGCCATTCCGTTTAAGAAAACTTTGGGTAAGATTTTGAAACCTCCCTACGATCGAGCTGAAATTTTCCACAAACCTTCCTTTTAATATTTTAAGACAACCCCTAAAAAGATTTTTGGCGACGCGCAATAGCTTTTGGGTCTGGGTTTGTTTGGGTATGTTTCTTTAAGTTTGTTTGGATATTTGTGAGACGTAGCAGATATAGATATAGTCGGCGCGCGTTAAAAAAAAAACTTCAAAATTCAATATCTCGAAAACTATAGTGACTCGTCAAAAATCCCTTTAGGGGTTGCCTTAAAATATTAAAAGGAAGGTTTGTGCAAAATTTCAGCTCGATCGGGGGGGGGGGAGGTCGGAACCGTACCCTTAAAAAAACTAAAAAATTCAGTATCTCGAAAAGTATTGCGTCTCGCCAAAAATCCCTTCAGGGGTTGTCCTAAAATATTAAAAGGAAGCTTTGTGCAAAATTTCAGCTCGATCGGAGGGGGTATCGGAACCTTAACGAAAACTTTAACGCCCTTGAAAAAACTGAAAAAAAAATGAAATAAAAAAATAAATATTACGATAGCCACGTGCGTCCTTTGATGCCATTCAAATTTCGATACGTACATACTTAGTATTTTCAAATCCAACAGATATATTCAGGTGTTCAGTTTCTCGTGACTCACCCTGTATACATATGGAAGGATACGTGTACGAGGGAGGATGGAGTACACGTCCGGAGCACTCGCTATGCGACGGTGGGGCCTCTCTCCTGGATCGGGTATCCACCCAGCCCGGCTAGGCAGTATTTTGCGACGATAATGCGCCAAAAGGCACGATGGAAAAGCGAGGAAGAAGATAACATGGAAAATGCAGTAGGTAAGGAGAGACGAGTGTCTCAACGGGGAATACAGATACAAAGTAAAACCCCGTGACGTTGTCGCCCTTGGCCCTTCAACCCTACGTGTAGAGCCAGTCCGTATGGCGAATCGCCCACTTTTTATGCTTTTTCGATCCGTTCAAATGCCCGACCCGCAACGTCGTCCGAGAAAGCTTCGATCGCAAAGAGCACATCCGATCTCGCGCGTAGATATATAGGGAAAAAGGGGATTCTGGGGACATTCGACTTTGAGGAGCCGCCTCATAGGCTGTCCCGATACTCAATCCCGGATTCGTTAGAAAAACAATTGAAGAGCGTCCTCAAAACAGCCGGGTGTGCTGATAACCAACATTACACAGATACAACGGGTTAAAAAAAATGTGGTATAAACAGTAATATCACTCTTCAACAACTAATTATCCAATCCACGTTTTTATTTAAGGCGTTACCCCCACTTGTAGCGCAAAAAAGGCCTTTCTCATGATTTTTTTTAAAGAAAACTACAAAACTTTTTTAATCGATCAATATACCATCTCAAAGAACACATCTTGAAGAACTTTCAGTAATTTTTCTATTGAAAAATATTACATTGTTTAGTGGCAAATGGCCGTCAATGAAATAATGTTTTTATATACACGGTTTGCGGTGACCAACATAGCGGCGAAGTGGATCATCTGAAAAAAAAATGCGGATGGATTTAGTCAAATATAAGTATAAAGTAGTCTTTAATCGAAGGATTTTAAAAAATATTCATTTTTCACAAAATGGCAGACAGTCAAAGTTAATGGTTCGATTTTAACGAAAAAAAAACGGCCGTTTTTTGGCTATAAAACGGCCATTTTTTTCGAAAAAAAATCGAACGATTAAAGACTACATTTTTATGTATTAAATAAGCCTGCAAAATTTCAAGAAGATCGGTTCATTAGTGTTCGAGTAATCTTGGTCACCGACTTCAGAAATGCCATTTTGAGAAAAACGCGTTTAAAGTTTCAATTTCAGTTTACACGAAGAAAATATATTTTTTTGTAAACTTACATAGAGTCATCTATTCCGGGCCCATACAGAAGTATGGGCCCGGATACTTATACTTCAAAAAAATGCAATAAAAAAAAATCGATTTTTTCAAAATCGCAAGTGGGGGTAACCCCTTAATGACTGTGCGAAAATATTGGGCCATATACTATTGCGTATGAAAACAAAAAACAAAACATTATAAAAATAACAAAACGTGGTTTCGTCGGGGTATAGACGCAATTAATTGCGAGATGCGATCTTGTGGCATCTTTTCCCACTCACATTGCAAATGATCCCATAATTCCGTCTTGTTGGAGTGATTTTTCGTTCCAACGCGAACCTTGAGCTCTCGCCACAAATGTTCAATCGGACTTGAATCCGGTGAATGCGAGGGCCAGTCGAGAAGGCGCACTTTTCGGCTTTCAAGGAAATTCTTCACAAGACGCGAAGCATGTTTGGGATCATTGTCGTGTTGAAATATCCACCCATTCGGCATATTTTTCTTTGCAAACGGGAGCATATGGTCTTGCAATATATTTCGATACATTGTAGCGTCCATATTGCCTTGGATTTCTATTAGCGGACCAATACCGTTATCAGAAAATGCTCCCCGAACTTTAACATTTCCGCCACCGTGTTTTACAGTTGGAATTTGATATCGGACATCGTATCTGGTACCTGCTGAACGTCTTACGCACTTGCGAACATCGGTTACGAACAATTGAAATTTGGATTCGTCGGAAAAAAGAACTTTCCGCCAATTCGATGCTGTCCAATGTTGATATTTTTTGGTGAAATTCAATCTAGCCTTCTTATTCTTTGTGCTAATGAGTGGTTTCTTTACACCGATGCGCCCAATCAATCCCACAGACTTCAGACGTCGGGATACCGTACTCCGACTGATATAAGCAAGATTTTCAATGCGTTATTATCGCGAAATTATTCCTGCAGTTTTTCGCGGATCTAGGACGCACTCTTTTAAAATGATTTTGTCCACGCGTTTTGAAGTTTTTTGTGGCCTACCGCTTCGACTTTTATCACACAACGAATTTGTTGATTCATATTTCGCAATAATACGGTTTACTGCGCTTTTCCCAATAGACCGAGTATTTGCAATATCACGAGAACTCTTCCCTTTTTCAAATAGTTTTAACACAACTTCGCGGACCTCAATTTTTGTGTGTTTCGCCATTGCGGCAGAAATAGAACTGATTTTTTCATGGTTCTTTATATTTCGAACTAACGCGACAGAAAGCGCGGAAGAAAACGTAAACAAACCGTGTGGCTGGAGAAGGTGAGACAGCGGCCCAATATTTTTGCACACTGACCGAACGCGTTCGACGCTGTACACAAACCATACACTATACAAGCAAAATAATATACCACGCTGTTATGCATATCATAGCTCCCTCAAATATTTGAAATGATGGAGAGGTTCAGGCATTGATTATTTTATCGAATAACCGAGAAAAAAAGGTTGGCCTGAAACTTTTGCACGCCACTGTATATAATATATTAGGGTGGCTCAAATTTGAGCTCTATTTGTTTTCCTTTTTCTCACTACCGAATTATCTTCTTTAAAGAAAAAAAAAATTGTCGCCGAAGCTGCGAGCGGTCAAAAAATATTCAGAGGTCACTCGAGCTTACCAAATATTCAAATTTTCATTAAAAAATCGATTATTTTTTATTCCACTTCTCGACCATGAATTTTACGCTTTGTAATTTTTAATTTAACCTCGTGAAAGCTCCAGCCGGCCAATGAATATTTAGTGGTCGCTCAAGGTCCGGTAAATTTACCATTTCCGCCATAAAATAAATCTCGCATGCACTATAATTCCTTGTAGCATAAAAACAAAATAAATAGCGAAGTGTTACATTTTCTGAATATTCTTTAATGAAATTTGTAACAAACATCAATTAGACGATATGTGTTATTATGTATTGTTATGGATTATTGTATTATGGCGTCGCTCGTCACAAAGTACAGCTACGATTGGTCCGCAGTTTGACTAACAAGACCAACTGTGGGACGCATTACGATGCGCGGATAACAGCTGCCATTTCAGTTTTACGAATAAAACGACCTATAATTTTGTTTACGGACAAGAGCTTCGAAGAATTATTTTATGAGAACAAAGATTATAATTCTTGGGTTAGAAGTGTGAGGTGAATTTGAAAAATCTGTTTCTAACGAAAAAAGGATTCATTGTTTTGAAAAATTTACAACGCGTCAAATTTATGAGTGAGAAGAGTAAAAAAATTGGCGAAAACTGGATATTTCGAATCTCTTGAGCGACCACTAAATATTCATTGGCCGGCTAGAGATTCTGCGACGTTAATTTAAAAATTATATAGCGTAATATTCATGGGTGAAAAGTGGACGAAAAAAAAATCGATTTTTTTATGAACGTTTGAATTTTTGGGAAGCTCCAGCGACCTGTAAATATTTCTCGAGCGCTCGCAGCTTTCACGACAATTTTTTAAAATTTATTTAAAGAAGATAATTGGATGATGGAAAAGAAAATAAAAAGGAAATTTGTACCAGCCATATATATATATATATATATATATATATATATATATATATATATATATATATATAAATTTTAAATTAAAATATTAAAATTATATAATAATTTAATATATATATATAATTTTGATTTTATTCCAGAATGCTCGATTTTTTCTGCCATTTTTTTCTTCTTTCTTCTTTTTCGAGTTCACTTGGAAACAAAATATAAATAACGTTTTTTGTGACGAGTAGTATATGGCAGAAAAAATCGAGCATTCTGGAATAAAATCATAATTCTATTCTCGAGTTCTACAGAACTCAGAATAGAACTTGGAGAAATTTTTTTTTCTCATTATCATCTTTTTTGCATTCTCCTGAAGTATACATATTCAAGAATAATTGAAACAATATTCATGTTGAAATATTGCAAATTGACCAGCTTACGGACGATTTAGTGAAAGCAGAAACGACATTTATCGACCTGGCAAGAATCATAACTCTAGCTATACGTGTCCGATTTTCAATATTGGAAAACCAAAGTTTCCGTAATTGCAGTAGCTAATAGTAGTAATCGTTGTACGTAGCCTTTTTTTATTTTGTATTTTTCAAGCTCCCGAATATAAGTAAAAATTTCGCCAAAATAACGCTTTTTTTAACACCCGCTATTTCATGATTTTTTTTCTTCAAAAAACAGCAACGTATAACGAGAACTACAATTATATAGATTACAAAACGTTGCCATTTTTATTTTCGAGACCAACCATTGTCAAGTTATCGATCCGGTCGTTAGACTACAGTTTTTTACAGAGGCACTATTATACCTCAATAACGCAGGTAATTTTTAATTGTAAAAAAATGTAGATTTACACTAAATAAGTTCAATGTATGCTTAGTGACCTACCTTTTTTCTAAACCCCAAATAAAAAATCCACTAGACAAAGAAAATTCGGAAAAACAACCTTTTTCGGCCTGTCACATTGGGGTCCTCGATTAAGGGGTCTTCTCACTTTGGACGTGGAAAAAAATATATTGTTATGAATTTTTTGATAGGTTTATATTATAGATATTGATGTAAAAGTTGTTACACTTAATAAATACACTTCCGAAACACATTTTTTTAAATGTTATTCGTACAAGTCACTGTTTATAGACGAAAATGGTAGTTAAAAAAATGCCCTAAAAAACTTGCAGGTCTGCGCTGTTGATGAAATCTCGGAGATGGATCATCCGAAACAAAAAAATCAAACGGTTTTAGATTCAGTATGTTAATGGCTATAGCGCATATCATACGATTTTTGATATATGTAAAAATAACAAAATGGAGGACATTTTTTAAAAAAAAAAAAAAAAAAAAACACACAAATAAACGTGTTTTTCACCGTTTTTGGCAAAAAAAATAGTAAATATAAAAATTTAAAAAACCCTTGATATGCGCTATAGCTATAGTTGTAAAGAATATGTGGTTAAAATTTCATAAGGCTCGGTTCAGTTGTTTCGAAGATTTTATCAACAAGCCGTCGACAAAGTCGTTTCGAGACAATCGCGTTTAAAGTTTGCTTGGGTTACATGAATACATTGAAAAAAAATGTATATATTTCGAAAGTGTATTTATTAAGTATAACAACTTTTATAGCAATATCTGCAATATAAACCTATCAAAAAAATTCATGAAAATAGCCTTTTTCAACGTCTATAGTGAGAAGTCCCCTTAAATTCCATTTATCCAGTTTGAAATGCATCGTTGAACATTTTTTTTTCTCGATGACGGGATGGGCAAAAAAAGTTTTTCCGCAGTCTTTCGTATTCGGAATTTAATGATCTTCATTCTGCTATACTCAAGATGGAATTTTGATTTTTTGTAATGTACGCAATTTTTTGGCAAAATCTACCCGTCACGAAAATACGCTATATTTTTATTTAAAAAGGATTTTAAAAACCATTGAAAATCACTTTTTTCTCGGTTGCAATATTTACGCGCAAGACCTTTAAAAAACATATGGCCACCTTATAATTGTCACCCTATATATATATATATATATTATGACGGCGCAACGTCGAGAGGAAGATTGAGCTGGCGAGACACGAGAAGACCTACCCCATAGATCTCATATATCCGTATGCAAAAAAAACATACATATACGTAGCTAGGCCACTCGTGTGCGATATTCCCACACGACTTTTGGTGGCTAAGCGAGAACGGCGAGAGCAGCAGGGCGGCAACACGGAGGACGAGACCCAGGGACGGTATAAAACCGGAAGACTATGCCCCGTGTGCCGTACACGTAATCTAGTCTGCTATATAGCGGGGGATGAGGGTTGAAAAAAAAACAAAAAGTAAAAAAAAACGGTCAATGCATCAAGCCGCTGTTTCACCTTTCGACTACGTGCTATAAATTACAACGAGTGGATATTCTCGTTCTCCCGTCAACGATACGTATATATATATATGACTGTGTGTAGTTGTATACTACGATATCGTAATATATAGCGAGGCGATATAGCTTGATCCAGTGTATACGCACATGAGCTCATGAATATTTGCATCGGGGTATATGTACGCTGCTCGCCAGGGTTATCCTTCCTTACGCGACTTCTAATCTCTCTCTCCCTCCCCTCCTGTCTCTCCATTTTTCTCTGTCGCATATATATATATATAATAAATAAGCGAGGAATTTAAATTAGGTTGATGGTTTTTGTGTACGGAGGGTTCTTGCATAATATTTCTTTTTTACATTTACATTTATTAAATACCTACATTTATATGCACTAAAATAATATTATGCCAAATGTATGTGTGTATATATGTATATATATATATATATATATGAAAAGCTACACTGCAGTTATTCAAATCTTGTCACCATGTATTTAAGGGTGCGTATATATTATGTTCAATATGATATAAAAATAAAATACAAAAACTAAAATGTTACTATGTACATATATATATATATATGAATGTGAGTATATATATACACATACACACACATATATAAATATCGGCTTACAAAATTAAGTAAAAAATTAAAAACAACTACATGCCTTCATGTAACCGAATCGAAAACTGATATATATATATATATATATATATCATATATCATATATATATACAGGGTGTCCTTCTCATCTCTGCCACCCGAAATAACTCGGTAATTATCGACGTCACAAAAAATGTTCCAGACAAAAGTTGTACGGAGTGAAGGGGGGTCGCATCAAATGCGACCAATTTTTTTATTTCGGTGGAGGCACTGTCGCACAGTGAAGACTTTTTTAAATAGAATGGTACATTTTTTTCCAACCATCTTGTGGAGCACCTCAAGCCGCATAAAAAACCTTAGGGCGTCAAAGTCATTCAAGGTTATTCAAGGTCAGTATCGATGATACAAATCTAAATATCTCGGAGCACTACCAAATATTTGGTAGTGATCCGAGATATTTAGATTTGTATTTCAGTTTAATAGTTGACCTTGAATGACCTTGAACGACTTTGACCCCCCAATGTTTTTATGCGGATTGACATGCTCCGCAAGAGAGTTGAAAAAAATCTACCATTCCATTTAAAGAAGTAGAGATGACCTTCACTGTACGTCAGCGCCGCCACCGAAGAAAAACAAATTAGTCGCAAGGGGGCCATCCCCTTCACACCGTACAACTTTTGTTTGGAACATTTTTTTGGGACGTTGATAATTACCGAGTTATTTCGGGTGGCAGAGATAAGAGGGACAGCCCGTATACATACACATAAGCAGGGCGATCCGAAAGGAAAGTTTAGATGCCCCGTATCTATCCGAATCTATCCCACGTATGTTCTACGATCTTTTTTACTTTTCGAGAAAAGATAATTTTTTTCCGAGTTATCCTATAGCATCGTTTTTTTAAATATTTATTCTTCTCTTTTGTGTATGTACTTTCCTCTGAGAAGTTTTTCAAAGTAATTGGGAGTTACTGGGCTGGTACACTGGGACCTCTCATATCGGCACAACGTCGGAATTGCCTCCCCATCACACTTGCGAAAATGGAGGTGCGCACCATTCACTCACGCCGACTCTGCGCAGCTAGGGTAGCTGATTGCAGTACCCCACAAAGCCTCTTTTGTCGTCCAGCATGCTTCGAACCTCACGCTACGGGCTGGCGCTTCTCCCACCATGCGCAACACCAATCGACATTCGGCACATAGTGGGGGGGGCTGTTGCATCTGCGGAGGTTCCGATATGAGAGGGCGCAGTGTATAAGTATTTTTTTTTCATCATCTGGACTTTAGTGACTGCTCCTCTCAAACGTATTTTTCAAACTTTTGATCAAAATCTAAGCTAACATTTCTTTCGCATTTTTTTTGACAAAAATGCAGGTTTTATAAAAAAAAATCACTAAATTTCTTAGCATGCGGATCGTTGAAAGAACAAAACACATTATTAGCTATCCAAAGCGGTACGAAAGTTGTTAGATTTCCAGAGTTTCGGACCCCTAATTCAAAAATGTTTGCAGATTATTCTTCATTCATTCCTGATAATTCCTTGTTACTGTGTCCTCAAATTGCAAATAATCAAACAGTATGATTCCATACAACAGTTTTTTGCAATTAATCTTTACAGTTGCCTACCACGCACTTAAAAAAAATAATGGTAACGAAAATGGTTCCCTTTTGCATGCAGGTTTTACTGGTTTTATGGTTTTATTTGATAGCAGAAAACAGGTCCTACAACCCTTTCACGGGATCGTGATCAATAATCAGTAGTCCTGTATATGTATCGTTTTATTTATTCTTTATATTGAAAATAATATATCGATCCTCGTATGCCTACATAGGTGAATTCAATTTAAGGCCTTATATACACGAAAAATTTCAACATTTTTTTTATTTTTTAAATTATTTTTTATTCCATTCGCCTGAACGGTTAGGAATATTTTAAGGGGCCCGTCCACTTTGGAGCTACGAAAAAAGGCTATTTTCGCGATTTTTTTTTTTGAGGATTAACCTCGTCCCTGAGGTTAAAAGATGTGAATATAAAAGTTGTTGGGCTTGATAAATAAAGTCTTGAAATACATAAAAAAGAATTAAATGATTCATTCTTGTTCATTTTTAAGCACAAAAACTATAGTTTAACGTAACGCCTAAAAAATAGGTGGGCTAGGTAGCTCCATCACAACTCGGCAACGGCTTGTCTGAAACAAAAAAATCAAAGTCCATTAGATTCAGTATGACACCAGCTATAAAACGACGCTCGGATATAAAGTTTTATCAAATAATAAAAAAACGGCAGTTGGAAAACGAAAAAAGTATTTAAAAAACGCGTTTTTTTCGCAGTTTTTCGCAAAAAAAAGAGTAAAATCAAAATTTTCAAACCATCGAGGGTCATCTTGTTGCGAATCGTGTTTACAATATGTGGTTCAAATTTCGAGAGAATCGGTTTATTAGTTTTAGAGATACGATGGAGCTAGATTTTGAAAACGTTGTTTCGAGAAAAACGCGTTTGAAGTTTATACTATGAAAAACTCTTACCTAAACTCAATCCGCAATTCCTGCACCGTACAAAATCCCTTCTGATTGCTCATCATCGTCGATTTCTTCAAATCTTGCTGGCTTTCGATTTCTTGAAATATTCAAAGTGGACTAGCCCCGTAAGCTTTACAGGACTGAAAAATTCTAAAAATTCCAAAAGTAACGTAAGATTGCATTTATAATAGATACCGCGCGGCGTGCCCGACCGCAAACTTCAAAGTCGTTTTTCCACGATTCAATTTTTTGAACCTTGTGTAAGTTCTAACTCTTGAACGAAGGTTCAGATTGCTTTGAAATGTTTATAACATATTCTTAGTATCATCACCTATCGTGTGAAGCATAGAAACAAAAATTTCGATGACACAAAAAAATGTAAAAAAATAATATACCGACGGAAAATTGAGTAAAAAATGTCAAGTTTCGAATTTTTATTATAATAATTTTTTTAATAATATTGTTGGTTCATACTGAAGATACATTCATTATGCAATCATAAATATGTTAATTTTTTTCAGACACCCACATCGATGCCGAGAAATTTCACCGTCAACGAGCGCGCAAAAAATACATTGCTTTATTATGTAATATCTTCGCCATTTGTTAATATTTCTGATTTTTTTTACATATACTTACCCATAGGCATAAATCATCTGTAAAAAAAATGTTGTCAATATGTGCGTCATTTTTTTTAACCGCGTCTAGAAAAGTACCTTCGAAAATCGGGAAAATCGCGTATATAAGGCCTTAAATGACCGAAATTCATTTTTTCCAATGTACTCCTGTACACACACACACACACGCAAATTCATATATATGTATGTGCGTACATTCACGGATATTATTCATAGATATAGATCACACCTAAAAAATAATAATGATAAACATGCCCGGGCAGATGCAAATTGGTACACGATGAAAAAGTCGAAGGGAATACGAAAATCCCGTCTGGTCGCATAGTGATTCGATTCTCCAGAAGTGTCGTTATACATAAACACGTATATTTATATATATATATATATATATATATATATATATATATATATATATATATATATATATATATATATATATATATCTGTGTGTGTGTGTGTGTGTGTGTGTGTGTGTGTGTGTGTGTGTGTGTGTGTGTGTGTGTGTGTGTGTGTGCAGCATAAAAGGTTTCGTCGATCGAAGATGCGACGCCCGTGGGCACGGAGTTAAGGATCGGCGATGTTGGCAACGATGCGGATAGAATCTTGTAACTTGCCGCGCCGGCATACCGGCGACATCGTCATCGCGGCAGCGGCGGCTGACAATAAGATAAAACGATAAACAGATCGCCGCGTCATACCCATCGAAATGCGGATATTGTTGAATGGAGGTAGACGGCTGTGCTCTCCGTGTACATTATTCTTGTGTGTCTGCACCTGGTTGAGGTTTTGTGTCGATGCCTTAAAGTATGTGTGTGTGTGTGTGTATGTGTGTAGGAAAGTCGCATCTCGAGCTTTATCGAGAGGTACTTCACTTCGTGACGAAACCCTGGTACGAGCTGTACATATACACAGGGTGTTCTACTTGAATCAACCCACTCGAATGTCCTCGAAATTGTTGTCGACAGGAAACTTTTTTTACGCTCCACCAATCGATGCAGGTCGTTATTGGAGAGAGTAAAATACTGCATCAACTGGCGTGTTGAAAAAAAAACTTTATTCCATTTGAAAAAATTCACGTTGACCTTCGTATGACCTTTAGGAGGTGGTAAAGGGAAAACTTACGTTGACCAGGTGATGCAGCTCTTTGAACCATTCAACTTTTGTCTGAACATTTTTTTCGTGTCGTGAACGGTTTCGGAGATATGAGAGTGGATCGATTCGAATGGGACACCCTGTATATACGTACAGTGTGTCCTGTGTCAAGTGGATCGATGAAGTATCTCGGGAACGGTAGCTCCGATCGAAAAAATTCTCAAGCAAAAGTTTCGGTGTTTCGACAATGCAGTACGATGCTCCTACTGTCAACTTTGGTATTCAAAGCGTCAAGGTCGGACCAAGGTCAAATCGGTTTTTTTACGGAGATTCGGAGGTTTTTGTGACGCACGTTCGTTGTTCAGTCTCAGAGGAGTCTGGAGGACAACAAAATTTTGTTGGTGGGCAGAAAATTGTCGGACCCGAGGCACTTGGAAGTCCCGCTTCCGGGATATTGCGCCAGGTCGCTTGATCCAGGGCACCCGGTATCTACGGATGTACGTATCGCGGAGACACGGTGATGAGAAAAAAAGAGGGGAAAAACGAGTGCGAGGGTCCTAGAATAGTGATAAGTCTGCTCCCGCTTCATCGATTTCGCAAAGGAGAACTTCTTTTCATACAAAATTCCGCGTATTGACTTCGAGAATTCAGTTTGATTTGGACGAGCAACACCCCACGGCCCCCTGCTCTTCCGCCTCGAAAATCCACGCTGCTTTGAATACACAGATGATAATAAAAAAAAGCACCCTCGAATAAATTTATACCAAGGGTCGCAAGCTTGCGACAGTTGATGACTGTCGACGAGATATTCATTGATTTGTTAAAAATAACTGACGTTTTGGTTTTCAAGTGGGATGGTGAAAGTTGATTTCGATAAATCTTCTTTCTGACCGTACGTTCGCCAATCAGTGCACGCCTATAGCAGTGTCATTTATTTCGCAAAAAAAAAGAAATAAATAAAAACGGACTTTGGACTCGGGTGGTCTCCATCGACCGAGGCCTCGATTGGCCCATTGTCAATTTTCCCAGGTGACGTTCCATTCTGGTCCTTTTGTTTGGGATTCCAGCAGCACGGAGATTCGCCGACGTGCACGGGACGATCGCGAGCGTGGTGGCGAGTCCGTTTGTGGAGCCCGCGCTATGACGTCAAAAGGTTTTATCGCGACAAGGTATGTTATCGGCAATATTGGCGGGATTGTCACAGCTGTACGCGTTCTTTATCGGGCACGATCGGCGTGACGCGGGGAAACGCGACTTATCGGCAGATTCGTGAAGGGAACAGTTTCGAACGCGAATTATTGACTGGCGGAATTAATCGTGGCTTGCATAGGCGGACGGGCTAATTCGATCGACGTGTATTCACGGAGCATCGTTACGCTCGCAAACTCTGAGGTGAACACAGACGAGAGTTAATTTCGGCGGATCCTCGCAGCAATGGAAATTCGATTATGGTAAATCTGGAGATCGAGCAGGCGTGGGACCGTGCACGAGCACGTAAATGGTGTCTCAAAATTACCTGACAATTTAAGGGGCCTTCTCACTTTAGACGCTAAAAAAGGCTATTTTCATTATTTTTTTTAAAGGATTATATTACAGATATTGGTATAAAAGTTATTACACTTAATAAATACAGTTTTGAAATACATAGAAAAAAAAATATTTATTTAAGGCCTTAAGCCACAGTAACGGTTATAAAATCATGTGCGAATTTAACAACTTTTTTTCGTGTGAAAAAGTGATTCACTCATAAAATTAATTACACATCTATTTAGTATGAATATCAAGCTGTTAGAATTTTTTTTTTTCGATGTACAAAATGGCCCACTACTAATATTTTCTTTTGATATATTTTTTTAGGCGCTCCGCGGCCGGACGTTGAGCATCCACAATTTTTTACCGAGAACAAAAAACAAAAATTCTTGTCCATCTACATTAGGATACCTAGAGAAGTACGTACGGAATTTAAAAAAATTGTTTTATTCGAAAGTTGTAGGTATTTGAACTTAAGAAACTAATTTTGTGGCGCAACCTGCCACACGGCGGGCGAAACAATGCAGTTATTGCAGATGAAGTTTCATGGTCGTGTTATCTCGCGCCGCCGCCGTGGCGATGAGAATTGGTCACCAAGATCGTGCTATTTAACACCATGGAACAACGATAACTGCAATTATATACATTATTTTTTTTTAAATTCGTTTTATTTTCCATACCAACCATTCTCAACGTCCACATTTGTTCTACAGAGATTCTATTATACTTCAATAATGTTGTTAGTTTTCAAGTTTTCTAAATAAAAATTTACACGAAATGAGCTCAATTGTCTTTTTTGTGTGATTCTACTGTTCGACAGGTCTATTTTAAATAGATCTATTTATCTAAATAAAAATCTATTTAACACCCTTGACCAAAAAAACCTCGAAAGCAAAACATTCTAAGCTTTCAATGATTTTGGTGTGCGCGATAATTTTTCCGAATTATTTTCATGCGTTTTTTTAGATGAGTGTATGTTAGAAATTTACTATAACTATTACTCATGGAAGGCATGATAATATTTTTATTTATTTTGAATATCATAGGTATATATACACAAACGATAATGATCAACTGGCAAAAAAGATTTATTCAAAAAAACGAAATCCTTTTTGAACGTTGATCAAATTTCGTTTTAATTAAGGCAACTTTTCGTAAAATCAATGTGCATTTTATTTGATACTACTATTCCAGAGACTAATTTCAATAGTATTTATTTATTTGAACCAAGATTTACTGAACGCCGTTGAGCAATGAAAAATGTTTACGCTTCCAATCATTTTGGTATTTCGTATCGTTTACTAAAAAAAATATTTAATCGTGCAGACTGAATGAGTCTATTTAGATTTTCTATTTGAATTAACTAGGAAATTCACAGCTGTGCTAGTACGCCGTAGGGCCAGCGTGTGGCGCAGGGCCCCGAGATTTCTCCCGCAACCTTCCCTCAAGCACAACGACCACGAAGATTTACGAGAACCAAAATACCGCACGCAGCGTGTGCAACAGTTCATTAGACGGAGAAACGATAAAAATGTCTTTCGTGCACCTGCGCGAGTGACCGTGGTAAATAAAGGTGCGCGAATCGTATATATATATATATATATATATGGAATCGTGTGTATGTATTATATACATATATGTGTGTGGGTGGATGAAAATATAGAGGGTGTCGCATTTTAAAAAACACATCAGAATGATTCGAAATAATGAGGTCGTAGTAACAAATGTTTCCCACAAAAGTTTTACGGTTTAAAGGGCGACACTCGATGGAAATATGAATAATTTTTTCACCCACTCTTTAACTAGATATCGCAACATTTTTCGATTTTTCTAATGAAAACACATAATTCGAGTTCCACCTAAAAAAAGCTGATTCTAAGATGAATCCATCGGAAAAAAAATATATCTCCAGCTTGAAAAACAAACAAGGAAGTTATGACAGTTGGAAGGTTCCGGGAGACTTGAGCGCTTTTTTTCGTATTTGCGGCACTTCCACGTTGGGCGATTAGTCCAGTACAAGAGACGAAATATTATAGTTGCATACTGAAAGTAAGCCCAATAAAATGTGGCCCCTCAACTCGCCCCAACCCTAAGAAATAGGGGTTGAAAACTTAAACATCGCTGTATCTCAATAATTCAGGCCTTAGGCCACAGTAACGGGTATGAAATCAAGCGAATTTAACATTTTTTTTCGTGTGAAAAAATGATTCATTCTTAAAATTAATTACACATCTATTTAGTATGAATATCAAGCTGTTAGAAAATATAAATATATTTTTTTTTTTTTCGATGTATTAAATGGCCGACTACTAATATTCACTTTTGTTATTTTTTTTAGGCGCTTCGCGGCGTGATATTTAGCATCCACAATTTTTTACCTAGAACAAAAAACAAAAATTCTCGTCATTGTACATTAGAATACCTAGAGACGAGGGGCTATTCACTATTAAGTGAGGTGCGCAAGAGATTTCCGTGTGAAGTCGATTTCATATGATTTTTGTGATTTCATAAATGATTCGAGCTATTTTTAAAGTCATGTGATTTCACGTAATTTCACGTAATTTCAGTTGATTTCAATTGATTTCATTTGAATTCATCAACTCAGTTTCAAGCGATTGCTGAAATCATTGGAGGGAGAAAAAAGCTCGAAAATGGTTAATTTTCTCTTTTTTTTATTGACTAATCTTGAGACTCAAATTTGAATTAAAAATTTTTTAAATTAAAAAAGGGTTTAAAAAAGACACAGATATAGATATTAAAAGAAATGTTAAATTTTTTCATACAGAGCCATGTCAATATAAAGACCCGTTTCGGCCATACAAGGCGACGAAATAGTCAAACAATATTGCTTAATACTAATAAAACCGTGTACATCCATCGATACAGGAACTAAATTTGGTGATTTTTGTACGATTTCGTACCAATTACAAAGAACACCAATTTCTTTGGTATTGTCTTTCACCCGCGCGTGATGGCTTGAATACTTGAATAAGAAAGAGGAAATGAGAAATGAGAAAATAAGAAACGTGAAATGTGAAACGAGAAGGGGGAAAATAAAAAAATGTATAGGAGAGAGAGGGAGAAAGATGTTTTGTAAAGAATTCTTAAAAATGATAGTAATAATAATTTGTGAGAACGTGCACATTCTTTCGGATTTTTACACGAAAAGACGTTTCTTATTTTCTCATTAAATTAGACGGTGTCTAATGATCGCTTCGGTTTGTTATTCGTCAATTTAACGAGGTACACCAGCTTCATACAATGTTGCCATGCTAAACCATGGTAAAATTTCAAAATGGTGATAGATCAATAAAATTTGGTGAATATATTCTTTAGTATTATATATGTCAATACAATTTTTTTCAGATTTTTTCATTGTGCTGTTATCGAATAATTGAACATTGAAGTTCACGTGTATAAGCACAGCGTTTTTATAGATATAGGTATATATTCCGGGTATAAGAATAAACGCTTGTGAATTATTTGTAAGAAAACGGCACAACCAAAAAATCTGAAAAAAATTGTATCTACATGAATAATACTAAAGAATATATTCACCAAATTTTATTGATCTATCACCATTTTGCTGAAGCTAGTGTACCTCCTTAAATACATTCAAATTTGGAAAGAATAAAAAAATAATTTAAGATATACATACCTTCAGTCGACCTTCAGTCGAACTCGAAGTCGAACGCAACGCAAAGTGAGGCAAGATTTTCAACAGTTTTGTTTTCACAAATAATTATCTCCCGGTATATCTCTCTGCATGCACTGGCGTTGAGCCGCAGACTGACTGCTCGAACGCACGGACAATGGATTATGAAAAATCATAATAAAATTTCCTTGTTTCGAGAACCAGATGATTTCTAGCGATTTCCTGAATCAAGTGACTTCGTGCTGATTTCAGACGACTTCAAAAAATGTAAACCTGATTTCAAGGGATTTCAACTACATTCGAATAATGGTGATTTAGTAAGACGCTTCGCGATTTCAGGCGATTTCTTGTAATTTCGCATTCGATTTCGAACAGAAGTGCTTGAATGATTTCACAAGTGAATAGCCCCTCGCCTAGAGAAGTACGTACGGAATTTAAAAAATTTTGTTTTATTCGAAAGTTGTAGGTCTTTGAGCTTAAGGCGAGAAATCCCTTTAAAATTTCCAAAACACCGATTTTTTAAACATATTTCGAAACGATGATACCCAAAGAATATACTGACCAAAGGAAAACTCGAAATATTGAATATTTGCGGAATTATCGCATATAGTCTAAAGCGCAGGGACAGCATGCGATCAGGTAGCGAGTCACATGTTGAAACTTTAAACGCGATTATCTCGAAACTACTTTTTCAAAAACTGCTCGTGTTGTAGCTCAAAAAGTTATCGATCGATTTGTATGAAATTTTGGGAGGTTACTCTCAGTAATATTATCGGAAGGATATACCTAAAGTTTGAAAGTTAGCGTGTAAATAAACAATGTTTTTGGGGTCAAATATGTCGAAAAAATGGTCGAAAATTCGAACTTTGGAGTAAAAAGGCACCCAAATGTTCAATTTTGCACTTTTTCATAATTTTTTAGGTATATCCTTCCCCTTAATATGTCAGTAAACGAATGACACTTATTACATCTTTTTCAGATTAACAGAAAAAGAGTGACAACTGCAGCACTTTTCGATGTCACGGAAAACAGGCGTCCGAAGACACTCAATACCGCCGCCATTTTGTTGGTCAACCTAAAAAAAATTTTCTTTTAACTTGACAGTTATAAGAAACTCATGTCCAAATTTGAAAATGATCAGATTATTTTATCCCTTCTAAAAAAATTCCCGAAAAATACCTATTTTCACGCTCCCAAAGGGATTTCTCGCCTTAATAAATGAATTTTCAGTGGAAAATTTCGTTATAACTGCTCATAAACTGCTCATAAAATGAAAAGTTTTCGATTAATCAGAAATTCCGTACGTACTTCTCTGCGAAATGCAATTAGGAACATGACTTAAATTTGAAGTCAATCGAGTGAAAATTGTTGAAGTTATTTGTAACGAAAATTGGAAAAAAGCTGTTTCGAGAAGTTTCGAGTAGTTGGCCATTTTGTACATCGAAAAAAAAATATATATTTTTTCTTACAGCTTGATATTCATACTAAATAGATGTGTAATTAATTTTAAGAGTGAATCACTTTTTCATACGAAAAAAGATTGTTAAATTCGCACATGATTTTATACCCGTTACTGTGGCCTAATGCCTTAATAGCCCGATCAAAAAATGTTTCAAACAAAAGTTGTTCGGAATAATACGATACGTATAAAGTTATCTGACGTCCAATGCGATATCTTTGAAAAAAGCGGCACAAAAGATATGTCTACACCGCTCGCACACGCATCAACCTCGAATTTTCGAATCGTTTTTGTGCCGCTATTTTCAAAGATAAGTGGCTGGACTGGATAACTTTATACGAATTTTATTATTCCAAACAACTTGTGTTTGAAACTTTTTTTGATCGGGCTATTAATTATCGAGATACGGCGATTTTTAAGTCTTCTACCCCTATTTCTTAGGTTTGGGGCGAGTTGAGGGGCAACATTTTATTGGGGTTGCTTTCAGTATGCAACCATTTACCTTCAGTAAAAAATTCATATTCTACGCTAAAAAGTGCTGGGTTTCCGTCTCTTTTACTGGACTAGATGCTCCGTACGCTACGACTTTGCCGGTACTTACTTCGTGAGATAAAAAAGCAGTCGTCAATTCCTAAACCTTCACATAAACGGGAAATGTCCCAAAGAAATGATACCGCCTGTATTAGCATTAACACAGGATGACGCAGTCGCGATTTTACACACAATTGATACATAGTCTTGCCAAGTTTGAGTTTTTTTTCATTAAAAAAACTACACGTGTTTTGCGTGGGTGGAAATACAGGGTGTCCCTCTTATCTCTGCCACCCGAAGTAACTCGGTAATTATCGACGTCACAAAAAAATGTTCCAGACAAAAGTTGTACGGTGTGAAGGGGACCGTCAAATGCGACCAACTTTTTTTATTTCGGTGGACGCGCCGACGCACAGTGAAGGTCACCTCCACTTTTGAAAATAGAATGGCACTTTTTTTTCAACCATCTTGTGGAGGACCTCAAGCCGCACACGAAACATTAGGATCACTACCAAATATTTGGTAGTAATCCGAGATACTTAGATTTGTATCATCGCTACTGACCTTCAATGACCTTGAACGACTTTGACCCCCGAATGTTTTTTATACGGCTTGAGGTGATCCACAAGATGGTTGAAAAAAATGGACCATTCCATTGAGAAAAGTGGAGGTGACCTTCACTGTGCGTCAGCGCCACCAGCGAAATAAAAAAAATTGGTCGCATTTGATGGCCCCCTTCACATCGTACAACTTTTGTCTGGAACATTTCTTTGTGACGTCGATAATTACCGAGTTATTTCGGATGGCAGGGATAAGAGGGACACCCTGTATTTCCACCCACGCAAAACACGTGTAGTTTAATAACATTCTCATCTAATTTGTGTTCCGCGTAGTAGCAGGTGCGACACGGCTAGTGAAATTTAAAAAAAAAGAAAAAAGTAACATTGAACCTTCCAACATAACTGGTATCATGTTTACGATGCGCAGGCTCCCTAGTATGGCCGTAAGATCGCGTAAGCGCCGACTGCTCTTACGACCCTACGACACTGTTTTTTAACGCCGGCCCAGCGTCTCCGACTATTTTACTACCGTTACGACTAAACGTTTAAGCGCGACAGGGTCGATGGTTTAGCACAGTTTGCCGAGCTCTTGACGAATTCCCTCCTCGTGTCCAAGAACGAGCAATTTCGCTTAACGAAAAACAAATATAGCGCGGCTGCCCAGGTGACGAGTGAGGCGCTCTTTTGGAGCAACCAGCGGGATCGCATATACGAACGTGCCGCCCACGCCCCCGTATGCAGAGTAGCGCGCGAGACGACACGTGTCCAATCAAATGGGCTCGTATAACAGGTGTAGGCCGTCACCCCTGCTCTTGTTGAACATACGTACATATAGGGGAAGGATAGTGGTGCGGTAGGAAATCGACGAACTGATTGATTCAAAGTATTGCCCATCGGAAGAGACAAGCTTGGCCAACAATCGGATTGGCTAATCCAGTAGACATCTCCAGAGACGAAATTTTCAGCCTATTTTAAAGGCCTTTGATACTATGTCAGCCTCACTTGAGTCTGTTTACTACTAGAAGTTCTACTATGGGCTCCTGACATGCTCTTTCTTTCCCGAGTAGAAATCTTGCTCCAGCTACAATAAACACCTGATCAGGCATCCTGACTTCTTTTTCCGGCCTTGATCAGAATTTTTTATCAAGCCCTGATCATTTTTGAAACACAATCCCTGACTTCCGTCTGATCAGGGTAAAAAAATCAAGGCCTGATCAGGGTAAACTATCAAGGCCTGATCAGGATAAAAAATCAAGGCCTGATAAGAGCTTAATTTTTCACGGCTTGATCAAAATGAAAAATCATATGATTTTTCACGGCTCAGGATGACCGATTTTTTCCTGAAATAAAAAATACAACGCATACACAAAAGAGAAAAAGGTACCACTTTATAAATAACGCTGATCGTTTATTTTTTAATCTTAATATAAAATTTATCACATATATTTTTCACATATATCTATGTGGAAAACAAACATCATTTTTCTTGTATTTGTAATAGAACAAAAACTCGAAATAAACTAAGATATATCACTGTATTATATTCCACTTATCATCCCGAAATTAACTAATATATTTTTTAAACAAAAACTTAAGAAACTTTGTGAATAAAGTAAACAGAGCTCAACGTTTTTATGACCAGACGTTTCTAGGAAACGTTACATTGGGCGTTCTGTTCGTTTTTTTTACGCGACGCTCGAAACTTGTCCCAGTCTTTTGCTGAATTAATCAGGCCTTGATACCGCTCCAACAGCTTGTCCAATTTGCTTCGAAAGAACTTCTATTCCGTGTTCCCTATATTTCGAAATGACAGCCACTGAAAAATACGAAAATGTGTATCCCACTTAGAATTCAATGTCTACATATATATCTATATAAGGTATGCACATTATTTTATTAGAGTGGCACAAATTTGAGCTCTATTTTTTTTCCTTTTTCTCACCATCCAATTATCTACTTTAAAGAAGAAAAAAAATTGTTGCGAAAGCTGCGAGCGGTCATTTTTTAACGAAAATTAGAATTGAAGCAGGAGAGCCCGTACAGCGAAGACCAACCAAGTAATGGTGAGTTGACAGCGTAGTGCAGTTCAGTGAATGTAATGTCCATCCGAAGTGCATTTCTTATGGGCTAACTTGCACCGATGGAAATACTTTCACTTAACTGAACTACGCAATCAACTTATCATTATTCGGTTAGCCTACGCTGTCCGGGCCCGTAGCGAAGGCTAACCAAATAATGGTAAGTTGACAGCGTAGTGCAGTTCAGTGAATGTTATGTCCATCCGAAGTGCATTTCTAATGGGCTAACTTGCACCGATGGACTTACTTTCACTTAACTGAACTACGCAGTCAACTTGTCATTATTCGGTTAGCCTACGCTGTCCGGGCCCGTACAGCGAAGGCCAACCAAATAATGGTAAGTTGACAGCGTAGTCAGTTCAGTGAATGTAATGTCCATCCGAAGTGCATTTCTTATGGGCTAACTTGCACCGATGGAATTACTTTCACTTAACCGAACTGCGCAGTTAACTTATCATTATTCGGTTAGCCTACGCTGTCCGGGCTAATCAGCACCGATGGCAAAACCTTTACCAGATTGAACTACGCTGTCAGCTTACCATAATTTGGTTGGCCTACGCTGTCTCTTTTTCTCCTCTGACAAAGGAGACGGACCAAGTAAAGAAAAATAAAAGCGATACACAAAACAAATATAAATCTACTTACATAGTGGTAGCGCCAACACATGCCAATCCTCAGGAATTTCGAGTTGTTCCTCGCTGAGAGGATCTGTTCCGGATCTGTCAAATGTATCATAATAAATATTTCAACCAATGCATATATAATTTGGCGTATGGTTAATTTACAGTCAGATTTAATCCAATTTATATTTATAGATTTAAGAATTGTAAGTCTTTGAAAAAAATTAATTGTTATACTAACCTGCTGCTGTATTATTTCTTCGTTTTTTCCCTTATTTAGAGCCCGCTATTCACGCAGACACAGTCGTTGCACAATCTTCCGATTGTATTTGTCCATCTTATTCACAACGTACACGTTATTTGTAAAAATGTATAAAGTGATTAATAATATGTCTCGTGCTTCTCTCGTGTCTGTGTATCATTTGACAAGATGAGGTTAGGCACGTGAGGTTAGGCACAACATTTAGCGCCAAACTGTAGAAGTCCAGTTACATGATGATTGCTTGAAGTTACCTGGATCAGGCGAATTGAAGTAAGCCGTAAGTCCAGTTGCTTGACATCGCCTGAAGCTAGCCGGGTCAGGCGAATTGAAGTAAGCCGTAAGTCCGGTTGCTCGACCACCGCCTGACCCCAGCTTGATCAGGCAAATTAAGGCAAACTTAAGTAAGGCCTTTGTACTACAAGCTGATCAGGCGCAGATCAAATATCAGGCCAGCCTGACAATATTTCTACTCGGGTTGCTGCTTACATCCTGCGTTGGCCCTTATACTCCTGTCTAACCTAGCTGAAGTCGTTGCAGCTCCTCTTTTGCTGCTAGAAGTCCTACTATGGGTCCTAAAATGTTCTTCCTTCGGTGCTTACCTCCTGCATAGGCCCGTATACCCCTACCTAACCTAGCTGAAGTCGTTGCAGCTCCTCTTTTGCTGCTAGAAGTCCTACTATGGGTCCTAAAATGTTCTTCCTTCGCTGCTTACCTCCTGCATAGGCCCTTATACTCCTACCTAACATAGCCCGAGGCGAAATTTTCAGCCTATTTTAAAGGCCTTTGATCCAATGTCAGCCTCACTTGAATCTGTTTACTGCTAGAAGTGCTACCATAGGCTCCTAACATGCTCTTCCTTTGCTACTTACCTCCTGCATAGGCCCTTATACTCCTACCTAACCTAGCTGAAGTCGTTGCAGCTCCTCTTTTGCTGCTAGAAGTCCTACTATGGGTCCTAACATGATCTTCCTTTGCTGCTTACCTCCTGCATAGGCCCTCATACTCCTACCTAACCTAGGTGAAGTCGTTGCAGCTCCTCTTTTGATTGCGTTTGGATCTATCGCGCATTTGGCTGTTTCGACGAAACGAGGGTGGGGTAGTCGCATTCGAATGAGGGGGTCTGATAGTTTTCAGTAACCATCATGCGTTGGACTAGGTAGGACCGCGCGTTCGACGTAGAGGCGTATTTTTCCAATGGCCTTTCCATTATCTCCACCCAGCGAACCTTTTGCATTCGCTTCAAACTTGCCCCTGCAGCGCCAGCAACTCTCCAAAGTGGAAGAAAAGGATCTTGGGCAAACAGTTACAATATTTTCGATAGGAATTGCCCTCACGTATGCATGTATACGCGGATCCCTATAGCAGACACGCATGCAGACGTATAGGTACTAGTATACGTGTGTTGGTGTATGCTTAGGCGTTTATGTGTGCCGGGTATATACGTGTGTCTACGCATGCGCGTATTCAGGCACATGTATCTCTTTATGCGTAATAGAGTGTATGCGTGTGCGTGTGTACGTGTGCCAATCGACGTCCTCCTTAGCGCCTGCAAGTGGAGAAGAGGGTAATTTGTTCCCATTCTAGGCCCTAAGTAGGAGCTCATTTTATGTTGAATACGAAGCTACTTTACTGCCTTTATCTCCTGCCACTGTGAGGATCTGGAGGGGCAAAATAGGCTGAAAACTTCGACTCGGGCCGGTACCGATCCGTCATGACCTTCTAAGTGTATGTCTGATTTGCGCCGCATGTCTACCGGATAACCTTATTCGGGGCCATAAAAGTAACTGAGTTGCTGCGTGCATAATTTCGGCAAGATTCTAATAAAAGTAATATCGTGTCCGTGCGGACGCCGTCATTATCAAATCAAGATACAAAGAACGAAAAGCAAATTGTTGAAGTTTGCATCATAGGAATGCAACGTTTCTTTCTTCCCTTTTCAGTTGTTTATTTCTATCGTCATCAAAAGGTAATCAATCAAATCAATAAAATTAAATTTTATTAGCACGACTTAAATTTTTTTGGTAAATATTCGAAAGTGTCACTCCCGCTAGAAAGAGGCTGTATATTTTTTTTATCAATTCTTTATGATTATAAAACCTTATATTGAGTTATGTTTTAATGGCGCATAATGTTTTTAATGCATAAACATTTGTTTCGGTTAAATGTAACATGCAAATGCAAATAATAGGTTACCAATATACTGGGCAACACAAAAGTAAACACACTAATATACATCGAGAATTAGGTAAGACATTTTTCGAAAATATTCAGTTTATCTTTCACAATGGAGTGTTTAGGTTTGTTTGGGTGGAAAAATTAGCTAGATTCTGACCGGAGTGACACTTCCGAATATTTACCAATGTTTTTTACAAAATCATCATCAGAAGCCTTTTTTGCAAATTCCGGTCGTAACACTCTTATGAGAATATGTAAAACATGTGAGTCATTTTCACAGCCTAAATAGGCAGAAAAGATCCGGTAAAAGGAGAATTATTGTTGCATTGCAGCGATGCAATCTTCAACCCCATGAGAAAAATTATTGACATTCTTTAGAATTATTCACACTCTTTAGAATATAATTCATAGATCAAACGAGCCCGCCGAAGGCGGGCGAAGTTTGATCAGAATTATATGAAGTGTCTCGTTCGAAGATGATAATGTTGTAGTCATGCTTGTCATGCCTAAATTCACAACGTTTTAGCGTATAGATTTTCAATTTTTTGACTTGCATCCGCTTTCCTTTCGTTGGTAACGCTTTTCTTTTCATATTGTTTTGTGTTCAGTACTGCAGAATTGTTACTCGAGTTTGAAGATGGTAGTGGATACAGAATTAAGGGATAATTGGGTGGGAGTACCATCATCTTCGAACGTGACACTTCATATAATTCTGATCAAACTTCGCCCGCCTTCGGCGGGCTCGTTTGATCTATGAATTATATTACGTGTCTCGTTCTCGATGATAATATTGTAGATCTTTAGAGCCAGGGTAATAATTCTCGCTTTTTTTATTATTTTTTAAAAATTAAATACTAAACATTTGAATGCGTTTATTTTTAACCAATAAAGACAGTTCATCTCTTATCTACGATAGCATGAACAAAGTTGTCATGAGAGTTTTTAATTGGTCTATTATAGAACTTGAAAAAGGTTTGTGAACTTGGCGACCATTCACCGCTTTTCCTAATTATTGAAATATCGACTCCTCTCTTCTAGGCTACGGATACTGCCGCATGTCGCGTACCGTATGCAGTGAATTGTTCTGTATCAATACCGGCTTTAGTTAAAAAATTCTTAATCCTGTGACCAATCGTCTAGGATGATACTACTTCAAACGGTTTTCTCGTAGCGATGAATAACTTTTTGTTATTTTCGTTTCTCAAACTTTAAGTCAGATCTATATAATGCAGTATAGCAGAGGCGACACATAGTTTGGGCTTTTTCCTAAAGAAGGGAAGTGACAACGCTGGTTGTGTGCATCCAGGTTTTGATGTCTTGAACCGGTCCGTGATTTTTATTGTAACACCTACTGTTGATTTTTCAACGTTATTGATATTTATTACTGCCATAGTTTGGAGTCTGCGTGCTGTTGTCAATGCCAGTAATGTTGCTACTCTCTCCGTCGCATTTCTTAGGTCGACATTGTCGAGGGAAAGCGAATTTTCCATATAATCCAGGACTGGCGTAATATTTCACGTCGTGTCATATCGGGGTTTCGTAGGCTTTTGCTTATAAACTCCTTTCATGAATCGTGATATTAGACTGTCCTCATTAATATCAACAATTGCGATTAAAGCAATTGCTGAACGTGTAGTGTTTAACGTACTATAGTTGGCTCCTTCTTTTAAGCGAAAGTTTAGAAAACTTATGACATCTGGAATTCGAGGATCATGGACATCCACCTTGTTTGTATACGCAAACTTCCACCAGCGTTTAAGGCAGCACTCATACTGTTTCAGTGTTGAGGAAGCAATCGAGTTAACTATTATTTCCGCCGCTTCTTCGGATAGTCCTCTCCGCGTGTACGCTGCGCTGATAATTTGCCGGCCACCAGGGAAAGACGGTTCACCCCACTAATAGTGAAGTGAAAAGTGGATACCAAGGCTGTGTGGTTGTGGACCATAGAGGTACCAACACGACCCCTGTGGCTTGATGGTTGATAATTTTTCTCAATACTCGTGGCATGAGAGCAAAGAGAGGAAATGCATAAAATGTTTCTTCTGCCCAGGACACTGTAAAGGCATCCACTATTTGAGCTTCCGGATCAGGAAATCTGGTATAGAACCTAGGACATTTTTTGTTTAGTCGAGATGCAAATAGATCGACAGAAAAGGGTCCAAATTTTTGGTAAATTCTGTCGAAAGCTGATTGTGCTAATTCCCACTCGGAGTCTATGTTGATATGTCGAGATGCTCTATCTGCCTCGACGTTTTCTGCTGATGGGATATAAGAAGCTCGTAGCCATATTTTTTGTGTTCACACCAATCCCAAATTTTGCGCGATAATTCGCTTAAGTGTAGGAATTTGACTCCTCCGGCTCTATTAACATAGGCTATGGCTGTTGTGTTGTCCAGTCGCAGTAGGACTTCACAGTCTGATAACATTGAGGCAAAACATTTCAATGCGAAAAAGACAGCCAACAACTCGAGGTAATTGATATGGTTTTTTCTCTCATCTTCACTCCAGAAACCGAAAGCTCGAGAACCATTACAATAACATCCCCAACCTGATAAGGACGAGTCCGAAAAAAATTCCAGTTTATAAGTATGCAATTTGATCGGATTTATACCGACTGATGTATGCTGTTTCCACCACTCAAGATCCTGTGACATGAGCTTTGTTATTAACATTCTTCTCTCATAATCTTCTCCGTTAGCTTTTAGTTCTAAGAACTTTTGTCTTTCGAGTCTCTTGCAGTGAATAAAACCATACGCTATTTTATAATATTTCCCGACCTTAAACTGGCCAATCAATTCCACGATTTGCTTCTTTTTCTTGATCGGCAAGTTTAGTGAAATGTTCGCTGAATCAATTATGAATCCTAAGTATTTGCACTTTTGACTCGCTGATAATGAACTCTTATCGAAATTTACAATAAATCCTAATCTTTCTATCAGTCTTATCGCTTTTCTTACGGTTCTCTCACATTGTTTTTCCGATTTGTCGATAAACAGGAAATCGTCCAGATACAAGGTCAATAGGATCCCTTGCTCCCTTAATTCTTTCACCACCGATTTCAGAATTTTGGTGAATATATAAGGGCTAGAACATAGGCCAAACGGTAGGCAGACAAATTGAAAAAGTTTTCCTTTGAAATAGAAACGTTCTATCGTCCTCACATACTAGCACCAGAAAATAGGCATCTTTAAGATGTATTGTGCACATGTGGTCGTTTTTTTGAGATTAAATTTAACGCCGCCCTCATATCTTCCATTTTGAAGTGTGGAGGGTCGATAAATTTGTTCAACTTTTTTAAGTTGAAAATAAAACGACTCGAACCATCGGATTTTGGTACCAGAAAATAAGGAGAGATAAATTGTTCTTCACATTATGAGCATTCTTGGACAGCGCCTTTTTGCAAGAGTTTCTCGATTTCAATTCCAACTTTGTTTTCATCATTTTTGCATAGTTTATGTTCACGTGGAGGTAATACTTGTTTTGGTACCTCTGTGAATGGAATTTTGTATCCTTTTACACATTTTAATATATACGAGTCTGATTTGAGTTGTCTCCAGGATTTCTCGAATAATCTGAGACGACCACCAATCTCGAGTACCTTCTTTACTTCTTCGATGGTGATTGGTTCGTACCCTTGGTCGACATCCCCGATAAGTTATGCGGTGTCCTGTACGTCCTGGCTTTGAAATTCTGGAATCGACCTCTGTTGCTGACGAATCTCTGAGTTTGGCCCACCTGCCGATGGTGTGCAGGTGGGTATTTCGAGTTTCCCTGGTTCCTAGTCTTCGTGAGTGGTTGTTTTTGCGATGTTTTTTGCTTGATATCTGCACAGACTCTCTCAATCTCTTTTACATCCTTTACTTTGTCCTTGAGATTGTCCCCATACAACCATTCATTGGAAAGCATAGTTTCCACCATAGGTTTAACGCTTTTACTCTAATGTCCGTTAGAATTTGTCCTACGGAACTGATGTGGTCAATAAGGGTTTCCTCATCGATTTCTCCCTCGGGTGGATCTAGCATCAATGATACGGGTGCTCCTAGGGCAGCTATGGGTACTCCAACGCAATTTTGCGTATCCATGCAGAAAGTGTTGATCGCGCTTCTTTGCGATGTCGGTCAGCAAGGGCACGATTTCCAAATTTAATTTCGGAGCTTCTGTGAAAAATGTTTCTTTCCTGTCATAGGATTCCAGGATTTCTTTTTATTCTTTTCAGGAAGCCCTTCATTTGCCCACTTCAGCCACGTGTTTTTCAGTTCGGGATGGTATCTAACATCCTTGAACTTGCATTCACTAGGATCTCCTCCCAGAACTTTCAGAGCGTCGTTTTGTGCTGCCTCACTCCGAGAATCATCATTGTGACGATTTTCGTCTATTACATTTTCCTTTGCCTCGTTTTTGTCAAGAGTCCCCTCATCTGAGAAAATATTTGAAAAAAGGGATAATTCAGAAACTGCACTTGTTGTGCTATTGTGACGTGCGTTCCTTATTGAAACAAGCGCCATGTTTCTTTTGTGACCGTGTGGGCCTCGCATTGCCGTTTGGGCGTTGCCTCTCAATCTCGTGTGGAGATTTGAGAATATTGAGGTGCCTATGGATTTGTTATCCCAGTTTACTTACCAGATTCTTTTAATTGTAAGGATTCCTTCGATACACTTTTCTCTTTCTCAATCATTATGGTGTTTTGTCCTTTTTGGACTTCCACTAACGTCTCGACTACCTTTGTTAGGTTTTCTAGTCGATTTTGTAAGCTAATGAGTGCGTCGTCTCGTTTCCTTTTATGGCGATGACTTTCTTGCGATCTTGACCGTGATCATTTCCGTTTCTTGTGTTCGGGCATTATTATTCTTCCAATATTACCGTCAATCACTGATTTTTAGCACAGGCTTGAAAGAAAAAATGTCGTGACGTTTCGGCACAACGAAACAATATGAAAAGAAGAGCGTTACCGACGAAAGGAAAGCGGATGCAAGCCAAAAAATTGAAAATCTATACGGTAAAATGTTGTGAATTTAGGCATGACAAGCATTACTACAATATTATCATCGAGAACGAGACACGTAATATAATCAGAATGATAAAAATATGCAAAGAAAAAAAAAAGAAGGTTTACACAAGTTTTGGAATGGCTAAATAGGTAGCGCGCTCAGCTCTAGAATTAGAAGACGTAGGTTCAATTCCGAGGGAAGGTAAAAAAACTTCAACGAGGCAGCATACGTTTTATTCCAATTATCAGGCAGGATCATAAATAACTCATATGGAGACAAAACATACCACCAAAATTATATCTATATGTATCTATATATATATATATATATGAGGCATTCCACGTCACTTCACCCAGTAAAAAAAATCCACAAACAATTTTGAAAAATCGAGTTACTTTGTTGAAAAATATTCACCGAGTGTCGAAATTTTTTAAAAAATTCTGACGTTTTTTCTCGATGATTACCATTTTTTAATATTTTTCCAGTCAAATGGCTGTATCTTTAGCAGGATTTGACGTATTCACATTCGTAAAAAACCAAAATGCGCGTCTTTCTCTAGCCTTCCAGAAAAAAAATTAATTTAGATTTGCAAAAAGTAATTTAGAGATTGCAAAAATATTTTTTTTCTCAAGGAAAGACACTCGTTATTTTATTTTTAAGAATTTCCCCGAATTGTGAATACGAAAAACGGATTTTTGGTATTCTTTATATTATGGGATTCCTAAACACCGTGAAGTAACAGCTATTTTTGTTTTTTTTTTATTTCTTTATTAATATTCGATTGAAGAGTGTGGAGCCCTCGCTGTATGTTTAGATATAATTTCGACACTCGGTGAATTTTTTTCAATAAAGTAACACGATTTTCCAAAATTATTGGTCGATTTTTTTTTACTGGCTGAAGTGACGTGGAATGCCTCATATATATATATAAATATATTTGTGTGAGTGTGTGCGTGTGTGCGTGCGTGCGTGCGTGTGTGTATGTGTGTGTGTGTGTAATAATAATAACAATAATAATAAAGAAAACATGTGAATAGAACAAAAATGGTGAAGAAACAACAAAGTGCACCTGCAAACACGTACGTATGTGCATGTGTGCTTGCGTGAGTAATAGAGAATAGAAAGCAAGAGATACTGAGATAGAGCACACAGGAGCGAGGACAGGAATCGATCTTACTAAGAAAAATAGAAAGAGTGAGAGAGAGATGTTTGTTAGAAAGGTTCCGAGAATATGTCGGTATGACTAATATACCTACATGTATGCAAGGAGAAAAAAATAACGTAAAAGAGAACGGAATGGAAGAAACAGGGTGCTGCGCCGTTGCTATAAATACACACACACACACACACACACACACACACACACACACACACACACATATATATGTATATATAAGTAGAGTAGTTGAAGAACGTCCGTAAATGTTTGAGGAGCACTGCCTCATCCTCTCGAAGAGAAGGACGATAGGACGCGTATATATGGAAGGGCGATGGCTCGAGCCTGGCGGAAACAGCTCGTTTGCACTTGGCTCACGCCGCCGAAACAATCGGTTTGCGCTCGCGCCCTTGTTCTAGGTTTTCTACGTCTTTATCTCTTTCTCTCACTCTCTCTCTCTCTTTAAAGCGTAATGCATTCGAGCAGGCAGTGAGGTCGACAACTGCACGCTCGCCCTCTCTATACTCATGTATGTTCGTTTGGTCGTGGATTTTCAACCCCCACCCCCCACATCGCTCACTCTCTCTCTTTCTCTTAGACAGCCGTGCACACAGTCGCCCCTAAGGAGACCAGCACATATGTAGATACGGAGCCCACATTCAGCAGGAACGTGGAAGCTTTCACTCTCATCCCGCGCCAGTTCCCCCAGGACTTGGGGGACCTGGGGCGCCGGAAGAGCGACACGTAAGAACCGGAGGGAAAAGAGGCCAAAGTAAAATATTAACGTCTTTCCGACACGTCGAGAGTCGGATGAGGGCGGTGAGCGCAAGCCAACGTCACAATTTCCACACAGTCCTGTCGGGTTAGCACCATTCTCCACACTTACGTGCACACACATACATGCGCGCGCGTCGTGGGTAGCCAGTATATAGGAAGTGCAAGTGCAAGCTGATGCAACTTGACCCGAAATAAAAGCCCTCTCGATACCACCCTAAGTATACTTGAATCGCCGTACAACGCGGAAGGAGAGAGAGAGAGAGAGAGAGAGAGAGAGAGAGAGAGAGAGAGAGAGGGAGAGAGAGAGAGAGAGAGAGAAAGGGAAAGGATCGTAGAAGAGGGAGGTAAAGAGAATTGAGGAAGCAACGGCGAAGGCGGCAAAGCCCCGAAAGAGATTGATGCATTCATTCATTGTTGTATATTCATGCCCGAGATACATCCTTAAGAGGCAAGCCTCGGCTTATACCAAATTGGAATAACCAATTGTGAGAGAGAAAAGAATGAAATTAAACTTGGAGATGTATAAGTCATATATGAGGGTGAATGGATTCCTAGAGTAATTGCGAACGGCGACGAGCTGCAGTATCGCACTTCAGAGTAATTAACATATAGTATGTAGGATGAAATGTGGAATGTCAAAGCTCCGGGATATAGCACATTTGTTTCTTGTGAACTTATTTCGCGAAGATTGATTTTTGCAGAATATTTATTGCACATTGTCGACTACAAGAAGTTTGAATATATGTTATCCATGCTACAACGCTGCCTGGGTCGAGACAACTGTAGATAATGTTGGATAACTCACCATAACGCAGAATAACTTAGGGAAATCTAAGAAAACTCAAGATAATCCACGATAATTCGTGATAACGTAGGAAAACCGATGAAAACTCGGAAAAACTCATGATAGCTAACAACAGGAAAACGCAAGATAACTCAGGATGACTCAAATTAATTCGAGGCAACTCGGTAGAACTCAGGATAATTCACGATAACTCGTGTTAATTTGAGTGACCCAGGATAACTCAACATAATTTAAGATAACCCAGGGTTATTGAAGATTACTCGGGATTACTCGAAATAAGTTAAGATAACTCGGGATGACTCGTGATGAATCAGAATAACTCGGGTTAATTCCGGACAACACAAAATAAATTAATATAACTTAGGTGATTCAGAATAATCCAAGATAATTCAAGATAAATTAGAACCCACGATAAGTTAGGATAACTGTGAGCAATTCAGGATAACTTAAAATGAATCAGCATAATTTATGATGATCCAGGATTGACCGACAACAATTCGCGATAACTCGAGTTAAGTCACTATCACTCCCGATGAATGAGGCTAGCCCACGATAATTCGAACGATCTCGGAATGAATATGACTTATCGAGATAACTGAGACCGACTCAGTAAAATTCAGGATCGCTTCCAACAATCTGAGGTAAGTCACTATGAATAAATCTAACTCACAATGACGTTGAATAACTCAGAATACCTCAGGCTAACCCAAACAAACCCAAACAAACTCGGAATACCTCAGGCTAGCTCAGAATAACTCGACAGCGGAGCATCAACTCATCGTGCACATCGATTCCTGTACAACCGTGATTAATTGCCAACGAAGAGGAACAAAGTGGAATAGACAAAGATAGCGGGAAGACAGAGATAACAAGCACCACCTGAGACAGTACTGTCCTCCTCGGTAACCTCAAAAAGTTACATCCGTCCTATCCTTGAACGGCACATGGCCCGTCTCTCATACCTACATTATTCGCAGCCTGTATAGCTCGCGTTATTCCCGGGACGTGTATACGTATCGCGACCTTTCGTTGATGCAGCTACACCCTCCGCAACGAGGTTGCCACGAAACGTACGAACCTACACACATATATATGCGCACACGTGAGGCGAACGAAGCCTAAACCCAGCCGGGTCGTGACTTTCATTCGCGTGATAGCTCCAATTTCCACAAATTGGGTTCCCTCTATATAGCTGCATCTGGTACCAGCGGTGCGCCATCAAGGTATTGCAACGATTCACCCCAAAGCGTAGAGGACATCGTTGAGCTATCCGGACAGCGTGGCGAGAGGACTTCTCTCGCGGGCAACAATCGATTTGAGGTAAAATCCCGATTCACCTTTTGTCAACATTCGAAATAACACCTTGTATGCACACTTTATAAAAGAGCTTGAATCAGCGAGAAATCGGCCTTGCTTGCCAACTTTTTCCTGCATGGAATGCAGAAAAAAAACAAGTGGCGGCTGGCGAGGAAGAGTTATCTTCAGTTATCGCAAGTTATCCCGAGCTGTCGCAACTTACCCTGAGTTATCGCAAGGTTTCTTGGGTTGTCCCTACTTATCCGGAGTTATCATCAGTTATCGTGAGGTATAATATGTTATCTTGAGGTAAGCGTAGTCAACTTCTGATGTCCAGTGTTACTCCCAGACGTCCTAACTTATCCAGATTTAACTGAATTGAGGCTGAGTTATTTGAAGTTGTTCGAAATGAGCCTGAGATGGGCCGAGTTTTCTCGAGTCATTAGCTTTGAGCCTGTGATATCCTGAGTTATCCTGACTTATTCCGAGTTATCGTAAGTTATCATTTAGTTATCCTTAGTAATCTAAAGTTATTACAAGCTATCTCGTAATATCCCGAATTAATCTGTATTACATTGTGGTATCCTGAGGTGTCCTCAGTTATCATTACTTATCCTGCATTATTCAGCGTTATCCTGGGTAATTCTGAACTGTGCTGGACTATACACAGTTATCCTGAGGTAGTCTGAGTTGGCCTGGGCAATCATGATTTATCCTGGCTTATTCCGAGTTATCCTGACTTACTGTGAGTTAGTCTGACTTATTCTCAGTTATCCTGACTCATTATAATTTAATCTGACTTATTCTGCGTTGTCTCAACTTACTCTGAGTTATCCTGGCTTGTTCTGAGTTACCCTGGGTTTGTTTGGGTATTCTGAATCGTTCCGGATCGTTCTGAGTTATCCTAAGATATCCTGTCACCCGAATTATCACCCAAATTTGGCATTTCGTCCGCAGCAATTTCGATCATCCCCAAAGCGCATACAGCGGACTCTATTGCCGAGAGCAACGCAGACTTCGGCCCATGAATAATTTGCCTTCAATGAGGAAGCTTGGATTGATTGACGTACGGACTCGCGCGCCCGCGAACGAGACGACTTTGGAAATGACTGTCAAGAAGAACGAGTAACGGTATGCTGTGCGGGCGACGTAAAGAGGAGCATTGCACGAGGCAATGTGCAAATTTAATTTCCAGGCTTTTTAATTTATGACCCACTCGGACGGAATCCAATGCTGATGGATACGAACTCACATGTGTGCGTGACTAGGGTCTGTGTGTGTGTGTGAGTGTGCATGCGTAGCTATAGGTATGTGTGTGCTCAGTTCGCGCAAGGAGATCGTTACGAGTACACGCGGCCAAAGAGCCATTAGAAATTCTAATGCGTACGCGCCTAGTCTCTCTCTCTCTCTCTCTCTCTCACTCTCTCTCTCTCTCTATCTATCTCTGTCTCTCGCTCTCTCTCCCTCTATGTTCGTCTACATATGTATGTACATAAGTGCAACATCGTTCTATGACTGCGTGTGCACCAAGGCACAAGAATGGACGAAAGTGACGGCAAGAGGGTGTGCGGCTGGGGGGGGGGGGTACTTGTTACGAAAAAGCCAACACATACGGGGCGCGGCCACCGCACGAAATACGCGTAAAGAGCACATACATACACGCGCGAATAACGATCGAGAACCCGCGTGACCACAGACCGCCTCGTATATCGATTTGCTTGCGAAGCTCTTACCATTCTCGAGCGCACTGTTCACCTGTACGATTATATCTACTCGTTTTCCTATACCGATAAGTTCGGACTCACTTTTTTCGAGCTCACCTTTTTTTCCCATTTCGCGTGTTTTTTCTTCTAATTTTAATTGTTCTTGCCATCTTCCTATGGATTTTTATATATTTGGATTATGAACTAATGTACGTGCATTATGAAATCGGAGTGCTTGTACGTATGGGAAAGGGTCGCGTCGAAACCGGTATATACAGGGTGGGCCATTTATCTTGGAAGATAGAATTAACTCAGGAACAGCGAAGTAAATCGAAAAATCCCGAGACACCTATCGAGTAGATGCAAACCGGGAACAAAATGGCGGGATAACTTGTATCTCTAGCAGACGTTTTCAAAGTCATTTCAATGTCGATTCTTTCTTTTCTATGGATACCTATGTTTTTTGTAGCGGTATTTTATTTTACGTGGAAAAAAATAGGTGATTTTTGTCCGAATTATTTTTTTATTTGGCTACTTTTTCCAAAATGAGAAAACATGCTAGAAACGATGGCTTTCCAGCTCCAAACATATAGTAATAATGCGAATAAATAATTGCATTTCGAATAATGATGCCCGCCGTGTTTCTTGTCGAA
Source organism: Ophion slaviceki (assembly GCA_944452715.1). Lineage (NCBI taxonomy): Eukaryota > Metazoa > Arthropoda > Insecta > Hymenoptera > Ichneumonidae > Ophion > Ophion slaviceki. Next base: position 64,601,909 of record OX101784.1, on the reverse strand, counting down.
TCGTGACAAACATAGCCTAATCGTCACGTACAAAATTCGCGTATGTTGAAAAAAAAAACGTTTAAAAAATATGGAAACACAGTGGCCGATTAAAAAAAATATTTCGGACCTAAGTAACCTGCTTTTTCCCGGATTAAAATGACGCTACAAAAAATTTAGGGCCCAGTAGAAAAAAAAACAAGTTGATTTTGAAAACGTCCAGTAAATAAAAAAAAGTTATCTTGCATCTTTACTCCTCATTTGAATCGACTCGATACGTGTCTCACGAATTTTCGATTTACTACGCTGTTCTCGAGTTATTTCTATGTCTCAAGATGAACGGGACACCCTGTACATGTAAAACTTCAATTATTGTCTGACTCAAGTTTTCATTTTTTTCGGTGATCACGTCCTAGATAGTCAGTCATGATCATCATGCCATGCATACAATTAATGAAGCAAATTTTACAGCACATTGACTACATGTCGTGATGCAAAGCCGTGAACTCATTTAGTATCGTGAATGTACAAAACATTTTTATCTCAATACGTCGTTTACAAATGCATCGTAAGTCGGCAATTAATATCTGCAAATTTTTACGTCATATGGAAGTCATCCAATGACTTGTGTTGATGAATTCACTGGATTAGCACTGGTAGTAGACATGCCATGCAAGCAATATGACGGCGATATGCATGTTTGTCAGTGATACATTCGATGGGCGCAACATAACAGCGATATGCGTGTTTCTCAGTGATACATCCTATGACGGCGACATGCATGTTTCTAAGTGATACATTCGATGAGCGCAATATGACGGCGATATGTATATTTGTCAGTAATACATCCGACGAGCATAATATGATGGCGATATACATGTTTCTCAGTGATACATTCGATGAGCGCAATATGACGGCGATATGTAAATTTCTCAGTGATACATCCCATGAGCACAATATGATGGCGATATGCGTGTTTCTCAGTGATACATCCTATGACGGCGATATGCATGGTTTCAGTGATACAATCGATGAACGCAATATGACGGCGATATGCGTGTTTCTCAGTGATACATCCTATGACGGCGATATGCATGTTTCTAAGTGATACATTCGATCAGCGCAATATGACGGCGATATGTATATTTGTCAGTGACACATCCACGAGCACAATATGATGGTGATATGCATATTTGTCAGTGATACATTCCATGACGGCGATATGCATGGTTTCAGTGATACATTCGATGAGCGCAATATGACGGCGATATGCATATTTCTCAGTAATACATTCGATGAGCGCAATATGACGGCGATATGCAAATTTCTCAGTGATACATCCCATGAGCGCAATATGACGGCGATATGTGTGTTTATCAGTGATACATCCTATGACGGCAATATGCATGTTTCTAAGTGATACATTCGATGAGCGCAATATGACGGCGATATGTATATTTGTCAGTGACACATCCCACGAGCACAATGTGATGGTGATATGCATGTTTTTCAGTGATACATTCCATGACGGCGATATGCGTGTTGTTCAGTGATACATTCGATGAGCGCAATATGACGGCGATATGCATAAAAATCAAGAATGATACAAATAGGCCGAGACACAAAGAAAGTTTACACAAGTGTTAGAATGGCTAGCTTAGGTAGCGCGCTCAGCTCTAGAATTAGAAGTTCAAACCGTAGGTGGTAAAAACTTTAACTAGGCAGCATACGTTTTAATCCATTCATCACATAGACTGGAACAAAAATAATGCATATGGAAATAAAAATACTACCAGATTTTGTTTAATCAACATACTTTGATTTTTTTTATTTTTCACGCCGTGACACCCATATGAGCCCCATATGCACACACTTATTGTTAGATATTCGTGAGCTGATTTTGCTAGTCTGATGAATTCACTGCATGCATATTCGCGTGAAAACAACTTTGTTTTATTTGGAGATATTATTGTGAAACATCATGTGATGACAATATGACTTCAAGGGGAGCACTCAGAAGGGATACCCAGCTATGCGACTTTCTGTGCCGCAGAGAAGATGTACATATGATGCCAATATGAGGTAAATCGGTCGATCTGCGAATATATACGAAAAAAGTGCATTTGGTGATAATCCCAGTGTTTAAGGGGTGAGATGCAGTCAGAGGAGTGAAAAAACGAGCATTTTCAATATTATTTATTGTAATCAAGTTTGTTTTACAAAAGTGGTTACACAGACTTTTTATGTTATATTTCAACTTGACTTGTACAAATTTTCAAAGAAAAATATTGATTATTTATAACAATATCGCCATCTTTGTCGGGCCTGCTTCGGCATGTAGTGCTTTGCGGTGACCATCATAAAATTTTACTCGACCATTTGAAATTAAAAAACCAAAAAAAAAATCATTAGTTTAATAATAAACCTAGTCCTTAATCGAAGCTTTTTTTAATTAACCAAATGGCGGCTTCCGACAGATAACTTTTTATTTTCGACCAAAAAATGGCTCGTTTATTGTTAAAAAAAATTAGAAAATCTCAACAAAAATGAAAATCATTCGATTAAGGACTAGTTTTTAATGCTATCAATAAGCACACCAAATTTCATCAAAATCCATCGAGTGGTTTTTGAATTATAGTGGTGACCGATTTGAAAAACATAGTTTCGAGAAAAACGCGTTTAAGATTTTTCGATGTGGATACGGTATTATATGTTCGTAAAATTTTAAGCTGGATGGATGAAGCTAAACTTTTTTAATGTGTTTTGATCCGCTGACTCCGAATATCACAATTTTTTGCCGAAAAGTCGAGCATTTAATTGTTTATAGACAATTATGGAAACAATTTTTCAAAAAAGTAAAGTTTTTCGGGATGAATTATTATTTAAAAATATTTTGGGCAATTTTAAAATGAAAGTGTTCCTTATCAAATTTGGCTAAAGTTCATAATTTTTGAGTAATACATTTTTGAAAATTTCTGAAAGAGTTTTCCAATTTTACACTTGATTTATGTATAAAAATACTAATTGAAAAATTACTTACATCGAATCATTAATTCTTGAGCCACATAATAGGGCTTCTGCCGATGTGGAAGCTTCCAAAATATCAATTTGTTGTTGTCTTCGAAGCATTCTGCCTTCCCGGGTACTATCGTTTGCGCATTTGTCAGCCACGTCTATAAGTTGAGAATCCCGACGCCCCGCACTAATTGTGGGATATCCCGGAAACTATTCATCGGATTGACTTGAAATTTTCAGGGAATATTTTCGAAACATCATATTTCAAGAAAATGTAAAAAAATCGATTTTTTGAAAATTATGACTGTAATGACTCCTCATTACTGTACCGGCGTGAAAAATGATTCCAACAACGCGAAATGGCTGGTAGTGATTGTGTCAGTAATGCATAACAGAAAAACAAGGGGACAAAATACTGCATGGAGTAGGCTATAATCGACTATCTGTATATTTCGCGAGCAATGTCAATTATTCGGAAAGGTCCAAACATTGCACTGTCTCTAATAACAATAGGCTAATTATGCACAATTGTCGAGCAATAATTCCCAATAGTCCTCAGTTGGACTCGCAATACAGACTATCCTCACTCCCCATCACCCGGCCCTACGCATTGCCAATGTTGCCTCAAGCATTACAAAATGCAAAGCGAGGTATTCTAGTCCGAACTTAAACCGAACAGTGAGCAAATGATAGATTATTATTTTTTTTACTGCTCTGCTTGTCTGTGAGGCTTTTATTTGATTGAGGCTCTTATTATTGTTATTCAGGGTTATTAGCTTAAGGGGTTGCCCCCACTTGTGATTTTGAAAAAATCGATTTTTTTTTATTGCATTTTTTTGAAGTATAAGTATCCGGGCCCATACTTCTGTATGGACCCGGAATAGATGACTCTATGTAAGTTTACAAAAAAAAATATTTTCTTCGTGTAAACTGAAATTAAAACTTTAAACGCGTTTTTCTCAAAATGTCATTTCTGAAGTCGGTGACCGAGATTACTCGAACACTAATGAACCGATCTTCTTGAAATTTTGCAGGCGTATTTAATACATAAAAATGTAGTCTTTAATCGTTCGATTTTTTTTTTCGAGAAAAAATGGCCGTTTTATAGCCAAAAAACGGTGGTTTTTTTCGTTAAAATCGAACCATTAACTTTGACCGTCCGCCATTTTGTGAAAAATGAATATTTATTAAAATCCTTCGATTAAAGACTAGTTTATACTTATATTTGTCTAAATCCATCCGCATTTTTTTTCAGATGATCCACTTCGCCGCAATGTTGGTCACCGCAAACCGTGTATATAAAAACATTATTTCATTGACTGCCATTTGCCACTAAACAATGTAAAATTTTTCAATAAAAAAATTACTGAAGGTTCTTCAAGATGTGTTCTTTAAGATGGTATATTGATCGATTAAAAAAGTTTTGTAGTTTTCTTTAAAAAAATTCATGAAAAAGGCCTTTTTTGCGCTAGAAGTGCGGGTAACGCCTTAAGAGATGGGCACCTAATTGCGATTTCGATCTGAAGGCAGATGTCCAGCCTTTAATATAAAGCATTTTATTTGAACGTCTTGTACCACAACTGCAACGTTATGGGGGATCGATGGAAAACTGTTACAGCCGTACCCACTCCACCCTACGTGTGTCGTCCAGCAAAGTGACAAATTGTCCGATTACAGGGAATAAAGATCGAACCTCGTCGACGCGCGCGTGCCGTGCGGCATGAACACGTGTGGGTCGGCGAGTTGAACGACGCGACAATACCAAGGAAAAATAAGAAGCGGATGTGATGATGCATTCCGTCTGTGTGTATGTGTTTGTGCATTCGTGTGTACTCGAATGCGGAAATGCTCAAGGAAATATACAAACGAAAAGTCGATCGCTTATATATATGAACGTGAGAGGCGTGAGGAACCTGGCAGATTGCCATTGTCGCTTGACAATTCAATCGCAAAGTTAGCTCGCTCCCTGCAGAAATCACATAATGTGCGGTTACCCGCGGCCTTCCCTCCGTCGTCGCTGCACACACTCCCACCCACCCACATACACACACCCCCACACACCTGCAAACTCGATAAGGCACAGCACGACAAGCAGCTTTTCTGCAAATCGTCTGCACACCAGTGAGGAGAAGTAACACACACCCACCCACACGAGAAGTAACACACACCCACCCACACATACACCCACACACACACACACACACCTACAAACTCGATAAAGCACAGCACGACCAGCAGCTTTTCTGCAAATCGTCTGTACACCAGTGAGGAGAAGTAACACACACCCACCCACAGGAGAAGTAACACACAGCCACCCACACACACACCCATACCCACACACATATACACACCCATACCCCGACCCACACACCACACGCACGCACACACACACACACACAGACACACACACACACACACACACACACACACACACACACCTACAAATTCGATAAAGCACACCACGACCAGCAGCTTTTCTGCAAATCGTCTGCACATCAGTAAGGAGAAGTACCACACACACACCCACCCACCCACACACACACACACACGCGCGCGCACGCACGCACACCTACAAACTCGATAAGGCACAGCACGACTAGCAGCTTTTCTGCAAATCGTCTGAACACCAGTGTGGAGAAGTAACGGGCGAGGGAGGAGAAGACGACAAGGTGGACGAACAAGGACCGGAGGAAAAGGAAAAGAAGGATGAAAGCGAATAATATGAAGAAAGAAGTGGACGAGGAGTACGAAAAGGAGGAGAGAGACGAGGAAGAGATGAAGAAGAAGGATGAGAAAAAAAAGGAGAAAAAGGAAGCTGAGTCGGTGAAGAAGAATAGGACAACGAAAAGGTGCAGGGGAGAGGAGAGGAGGGTGACTGTCCTGACAATTCTCAATGCAGTTTTAGTATCGTTTATACCTCAAAGTACGTGTCCATGTGTGTGTCAATACATGCTGATGCACATTTTCTATATATGCAAATATATAAATATAGACACGTACACGGAAAACCACACTAGCAGTGTATGTCTCGAGGCTCCTTTGGTTTGGGCGCAATCCTCAAAGACCCCCCCCCCCCTACACTCACGGCTCTACGTCATCCCTCTTTAGCTTCCCATCCTTGGTGCTCTCCGATTTTGTGTACCCTCTTGTACACTTGTGGCTGGCTCTCTCTCTCTCTCTCTCTCTCTCTCTCTCTCTCTTTCTCTCTCCCTTGTCACAGTCGTATCTTGTCGCATGTCTCTTGTGGCAGCCCTTCGCAGACTTGCCACCTTTCCGCGAGCCCACGGAGTCAACAAAATGAAAAACGCTTGCTCACCGAGCGCAACTTCTCTCGAGACGAGTCGCGCACGCTCGCTCGCTCGATTTCAAGAGGTCGGCACGTGTGTACACGCATATATATATATATATATATATATATATATATATATATATATATAAATAAAGGGTGATAATTATAAAGTGGCCATGTGTTTTTAAGGGTCTTGCGCGGAGAATTTGCGATCGAGAAAAATATTACATTCAATGGTTTTCCAAGTTCCCTTCGTAAAAACATAATGCGTATTTTTGTGATGAGTAGTATGCGCCAGAAAATAATTGAGCATTTTGGAAACAAGATCACAATTGCATGTCGGGTACAGCGGAATAAAGATAATTAAATTCCGAATACGAAACACTCCTGAAAAACTTGTTTTTGTCATCCCGTCATCGAGAAAAAGATTAACAAAGATGCTTTTTGAAGTGCGGATTTTAATTCCATTGAAAAAAGTTTTTCGTAGTTCTTATTGAATTAACTTCATTCAGCTGAACTCAAAATGGGATTTTGATTTTTTTTTCAGGTCGTTCAATTTATTTGATAAGTACTACTCACTACAAAAAAACGCTGAATTTTTTTCGGTAATTATGCAGTTTGGCGCCTTTTCCGAAAAACGACGGGAAATTTTTTTTTTCGCCATGGGGTTGTTTATTCTATCATAACAAATGACATTTCGTCGGGGGAGGCTGACATTTCCCATAAACTCCATAAGTTATGGGGTTTTGAAGTTTGAGATTCTTAATTTTTTTTTGTTGGGAATGCGTTTGCGTGTGCATGTGTGTATATGTGTGTTTAGTAAACAGTCGAAATACGTTCAAAATTTTGGTGGTCCTGATAAGGACCGATTTAAATCTTGAAAAATACTGATATAGTTGACAGTCTTGAAAAAGACTCATATCAGTGTCGAAAGTCACAGCTCCTTTAGGGTTCATATAGCAAAACAAATCTACACATATAGCAAAACAAATCTACACACAGTACATTCGACGTTTTCCAGACTCATTTTCAAAATAACACACACACACACACACACACACACACACACACACACACACACACACACACACACACACACACACACACACACACACACACACACACACACACACACACACACACACACACACACACACACACACACACACACACACACACACACACACACACACACACACACACACACACACACACACACACACACACACACACACACACACACACACACACACACACACACACACACACACACACACACACACACACACACACACACACACACACACACACACACACACACACACACACACACACACACACACACACACACACACACACACACACACACACACACACACACACACACACACACACACACACACACACACACACACACACACACACACACACACACACACACACACACACACACACACACACACACACACACACACACACACACACACACACACACACACACACACACACACACACACACACACACACACACACACACACACACACACACACACACACACACACACACACACACACACACACACACACACACACACACACACACACACACACACACACACACACACACACACACACACACACACACACACACACACACACACACACACACACACACACACACACACACACACACACACACACACACACACACACACACACACACACACACACACACACACACACACACACACACACACACACACACACACACACACACACACACACACACACACACACACACACACACACACACACACACACACACACACACACACACACACACACACACACACACACACACACACACACACACACACACACACACACACACACACACACACACACACACACACACACACACACACACACACACACACACACACACACACACACACACACACACACACACACACACACACACACACACACACACACACACACACACACACACACACACACACACACACACACACACACACACACACACACACACACACACACACACACACACACACACACACACACACACACACACACACACACACACACACACACACACACACACACACACACACACACACACACACACACACACACACACACACACACACACACACACACACACACACACACACACACACACACACACACACACACACACACACACACACACACACACACACACACACACACACACACACACACACACACACACACACACACACACACACACACACACACACACACACATGCCACATGGGGAGTCTGAAACCCCTACGTGGCGCGTCCCCAGGCGGCGGATAGGGGGAAGCCCTCGTATATAAATATAGACATAGATGTACAAATATCTATATAGATATAGATATACATATAGAGATATCTATCTGGATATAGATATGGATATTGAAATGTCTATATAGATATACAGGGCAGGAGGCAATTAAAATACCTCCCGTGGACCAACAGACACGGGGAACAAACCTCGATACCAAATGATTATGGGCAGTCCAATAAAGGATATACCGATTAGGGTGCAGGGGCACGGAACCCCAGTACCGGCGCCTTCAGGGAGTGACCAAGCGGGCTCCCGGGCGTCGTCATCGAACAACCGCAGTACCACGGAGGTGGGCCACTTGGCCTCCATGGCGCATAATGTTTCAAGTGAAGAAAAGGAAGAGACAGGTGGAAATCGAAAGGAGATTTTGAAGTTGGTCGAGAGGCACGGAAAGACGCTGGAGAGCCTAGCCTCTTTTATCCAGCAGAAGAAAAACCTCCACAAGGAGATCCAGCGATGGGTTCCTATGCTTACCAGTACTTGGAAAGGTATAGAGGACCTGGTAACGTGGAGTGCAAAGCCACAGGCGGCAACGTTGACTGGAGGAACGCAAACCACGCCGACCATAAGCCAAGCGAAATCGACTCTCCCTAACAAGGAGAGGAACGATGAAGGCATGGACGTGGGCGGTACCTCGACGCAAGTAAGCACGGCGAAGAGGAAAAAGAGGGTTACACCGACGTCGACCGACGGAAAGGAGCCGAAGGAGAAGCAGCTGGTGGAGCCATTGGCTGGTCAATCCGGGGACAAGGGCGAGAGATCGGAGCAGAAGTGGCAGACTGCGCGAAAGAAGAAAAGATCGCACAAGATATCCGAGAAGCAGCCTCAGAAGAAGGCGCAGAAACCTCGCGAACGGCCGACTCTGCCCAACGCTCTCGTCATCCACAAAAAGGGTGACTTGAGCTATGCGGAGATCCTGAGTCGTATAAAGAAGGATCCGACGCTCAAGGATGCAGGTGAATGCGTCCAAAAGGTACGCAGAACGAACGCGGGAGATCTGCTGATCGTTCTGAATAAGGAGAGCTCAGCCAAAGCACCGGAATTGCGAAACCAATTCGAAGGTGTTCTTGGTGAATCAGCAACGGTCCAGAGTAAAGTCCAGGAAGTTGATCTGGAGATCAAGGACCTGGAAGAGGACGCGACGAAGGAGGAGATATCGGCGGCCCTGCAGAGAGTCTTGGAACCGGACTATTCCGTCACGGAATACTCTGTCAAGTCTCTGCGTAAAGCATATGGCAGAACTCAGACCGCGGTAATACGACTCATGGTGCCTGCTGCCCGGAAACTTCTGGATACAGGAATCATCCGAGTCGGCTGGTGTAGTTGCAGAATCCGAGAGGTGGTGAGACCACTAAAGTGTTTCAAGTGCTGGAAATTTGGACACTTATCACGGAACTGCAAGAGCAACGTCGATCGGGCTAAAGACTGCATCAAGTGCGGTAACACTGGCCACAAAGTTGCCGAATGCACAGCAAGCGCAAAGTGTGTCATATGTGCAGAAGCGGGAGATGGGGCACCCACAGCCCACATCGCAGGTAGCAGCCGGTGTCCAGCGTATACGCGGGCTCTCCAGGCTCTTCAGGCACTCCAAAAACGATGCAAATGAGAGTACTCCAGCTGAACCTCAACCATTGTGAAGCAGCACAGGACCTTCTCATGCAGACTGTGCGCGAGCTGAAGCCTGACTTGGCGATACTCTCGGAACCATATAGACATCTAGACACGCAACCTTGGGAATCTGACGCAAGTGGGAAGGCCGCAATTTGGTCCTGCGGAAAACTTCCATTTCAGGATCTTGCGAGTCGGATGGAAACTGGTTTTGTGAGAATAAAAGCCAAAGGAGTTCATTTCTACAGTTGTTACGCACCGCCTAGTCTGACGACTTATGAGTTTGAGAATTTTCTCGACAACTTAGTCGCAGACGCTAAACAACGCTTCCCGGTAGCCATAGCCGGAGATTACAACGCGTGGGCTGTGGAATGGGGTAGTAAAGTGACGAACAGGAAGGGCCAAGCTCTGCTTGAGGCTATGTCCTTATTGGATGTAGTACTACTTAATGCAGGTACAAAGCCCACTTTTGTTAAAGGTGAAGCCTCCTCTATAGTGGACCTCACTTTTGTGAGTAGTAGCCTGGCAAGAGGAAACCAGTGCCACTGGGTAGTCAGTGATATCTACACTCACAGTGATCATCAAGCGATTCTCTGGGAGATTCGCGGTAACTTCAGCGGAACAGCGAAGGCACCGAAGACAAACGGGAAGGGCTGGAAAGCGAAAATGTTTGACGCGGACTTGTTTCGTGAAACTTTTGACACCAGCCCCCTCGCAGCGGAAAGTGCAACCGAGAAGGTCGAGGTGGTCATGCAGAGGGTCACCGAAGCATGCGATGCCACAATGCCACGGAAACGTAATGTCGACTTCCGACCGGCGGTACACTGGTGGAGCGAACAAATTGCCGGCCTCCGAAGGGAGTGTCATCGAACTCGCCGCCTAGCGCAACGAGCTCGAGGCAAACGCTCGTTTCCCGATTTGGAAGAACAGCACAGGAAGGCGCGCTTGAACCTTAAAAAGGCTATCAAGCAGAGTAAAGCTGAAAGCTGGGGCGAACTGCTCAGCGAGGTGGAAGATGCTCCCTGGGGCAGGCCGTACAAAGTCGTAATGACTCGGCTGAAAAGCCAGCCAATGCCATCGCCTGTGGACGCAGCCCTGCTGGAAAAGATTGTTTCACATCTGTTCCCTGAGCAACCCGAGGAGGACTACCAACTCGAGGAGGACGTCGATGAGGTCATCCCAGCCATTACTGAAGAAGAGCTTCTTACGGCGACTGCCAGGGTGGGCAACAATAAAGCCCCCGGCATGGATGGGATACCCAACATCGCACTCAAGGCAGCGATCAAGTTGGCACCGGCAATATTCCTGGGCATGTACAATGCGTGTCTCAAGGAAGGAATCTTCCCGGACAAGTGGAAGTGGCAGAAGCTAGTGCTCCTCCCGAAAGGGAAGAAGCCACCGGACGAACCTTCATCCTATCGTCCGCTCTGTATGCTGGATACCGCCGGAAAGATCTTCGAGCGCATCATCCATAACAGGATTGAGAAAGTCGTGGACCCTCTACTGGCGGAAGGCCAGTTTGGCTTCAGAAAGGAGCGCTCTACTCTGGATGCCATTAACACAGTGGTGAAGCAGGCGCAGGAGTCGACTGCGGGGAAACGATGGGCAAGAGGGTCCAAGAAGTACTGCGCAGTTGTCGCTCTCGACGTCAAAAACGCTTTCAACTCGGCGATATGGAAGTGTATCATGGATGCCCTAAAAACATTAGGTGTACCATGGTACCTACGGAGAATAGTGGCGAGTTACCTATGTAATAGGTGGCTCATGTACGACACAGAGGATGGACCAAAGACGTATAGGGTGACTGGAGGAGTTCCTCAGGGCTCTGTACTTGGGCCGCTTCTGTGGATCATCATGTACAATGATCTGCTGCTATTAAAATTGCCGAAAGGAGTGTCCATCGTAGCGTTCGCAGATGACGCGGCGCTGATTGTCATCGCCAAATTCCTGGAGCAAATCACCGCACTCTTCGGCGAAGCTTTCGCCAAGATAAAGGAATGGATGTCTTCTGTTGGACTGCATCTTGCAGCCCACAAAACAGAAGTACTCCTCGTATCCAGCAGGAAGGTGATGGAAACGGTGACGCTCAGGGTTGGAAACTCCGAAATCACATCCCAACCGTTCATTCGGTACCTGGGTGTGATTCTCGACGCGAGGCTGAACTTCAAAGAGCAAACCGAGCAGATCAGCAGAAAGGCTGCTGGGGTGGCTACCACACTGGCGCGACTCATGCCTAATGTTGGTGGCCCTAGACAGAAGAGGAGGAAACTGCTGTCATCAGTGACGACCTCAGTGC
>OX101784.1:64551827-64584327 GCA_944452715.1 Ophion slaviceki | reverse complement strand
GAGCTCATCGAGCACTATAGCCTCCATATCCCATCAGATAGACAGCATGGCTTGGTAACCATCGATATTCCATTTTAACGTCGATGTTGATGGTTGTACAGGATCAAGCTATCATTTGCTGCATTAAGGCTTATCCAAATGAATCCGTTCTTCATCCTCAGTTACAATTACTCAAAGAAACATTTATTTGCCTCGCAAGCCAAACAATGGTCATGTTTGGTCGATTCGCAATGGCGTTCTTGCTCAGCTCATAAGGCAGCCACTCGCCTTCCTTCTGTCCCTTCTCCATGACATGCCAACCCTGTTCTGAGCTTGTTCAGCCAACTCTCCAAGTGCTCGACGAGAGTTTCCCTCCAGCCAACATTGCAATTCGGAATATAACCCAATAGCGGCTGTTGATGCAAGCACCCAATACCATGTCTCCCAGCCATGTCAACTGAGACTAACGGACACCAAAATTCCAATCCAATTCACGATTTTCTATTTTGAAAATCTGCCATTTTAATGCATCCATATTTTCTAAAACAAGTGGTAAAGCATTTTATATAAAGGACAATAATATCACTATCCTTCACCAATCACCTCAATAGAGCGATCGCAGGTGAGCCTCAAATTTGCGGAATGTTTGCCGTTTGTATAAGAGCAGCGAGCGCGTGCGTTTGCGCTCGGGCGGGCTTGGTCGAATGGACACGATACCGTTTCTAAATTGCCTGCGCCGGCATTTAATTACGAGAAGTAGGCAGCACTGCTGGGTGCCTCTCGATCTAGATGCAGCTCTACCTTTGCTACAGCTCCCTCTCGTCCTCTCTCTCTCTCTCTCTCTCTCTCTCTCTCTCTCTCTCTCTCTCTCTCTCTCTCTCTCTCTCTCTCTCTCTCTCTCTCTCTCTCTCTCTCTCTCTCTCTCTCTCTCTCTCTCTTTCTAGCTGTGTCCTCCTCTCGTCGTCACAGTTCGCCCCACCAGGTCTCGAACTCGCGCCCACCCTCTGGCGTATACGAACACCAGCCCCTTCATTATATGTATAATCATATGTGTGTTACAGTTAAAACCCGTTTTCAGTATAACCGCGTTTTACCTAATAAAACCTAGTTCTTACTCAACGACTTCGTGACAACTAGCCATTACTAGGGAAAACTAGTTCTAACTAAATGAGTCAGTCAAAACTGTTTGTTTTAACCAAACCCAAACAAAAACCAAAACTAATTTTTCCCAGTAAAAACGGAAATTTACCGATGAATGATACTGTGGAATGAGTTGAAACTGTCTGGGTTTGTGTGCATTTGAGGCCACTTTTAATCAACACTTAAATTTTTTTGTCAGTCAATTCCAGTTTTTCATAGTAAAACTAGTTCCAACTGAATGCCTTCGTTACAACTAGATTTTCCTAGTGAAAGTTAGAATTTATGTTGAAAAACCCAAATAAACCACTTGATCTCATCCATAATCAGATTCAACTAATATATGTCGTAAGCACTAGTTTTTCCTTGTTAAAACGAGTTGGTTTGGGTATGTTGGGAGTTTTTTGTTAGACGACGAGTTTTCGATAACATTAAAATTTATTTATCAGCAAACTTTAGTTTTTACTAGGAAGAACCAGTTGTAACGAAGGCGTTCGGTAAGAACTAGATTTGACTAGAGAAAAGGGGCCGTCCATAAATTACGTCATTTTAAAATAGTGAGGGAAGAGTCTGGTCGTTGGATGACGGTAACAATAATTAGATTATGACGATAGGAAGGATAGGATGATTTCAGGGAGGGGGGGGGGTAGAAATCAGCGAAAATCGATTACGTAAAGATGGACGGCCCCAAATGCGTTCCAACTGAAAACGAGTTTTAACTGTAACATTTACATATAGAAATGCATATACCCACTTCCGTGTGCATATGTGTATGTATATATATATATATTCATCGGGTATGCGAGTACAGATGTGTGTGTGTGTGTGTGTGTGTGTGTGTGTGTGTGTGTGTGTGTGTGTGTGTGTGTGTGTGTGTGTGTGTGTGTGTGTGTGTGTGTGTATACGATGTACATAAAGTCCAACAACCAACAAGAGCACCTAAATTAAGCAACGTATACAACCGGGCGCCAGCAAGAGATGATTGGTGCACTCAGTGGTGCTGGGCGCTCAATGTATTCGCCGGTATTATATTCTTCCTCAGCGTTGTCGTCGACTTGCAAGGTACAATACCATAAACCCGTTTATATATATATATATATATATATATATGTGTGTGTGTGTGTGTGTGTGTGTGTGTGTGTGTGTGTGTGTGTGTGTGTGTGTGTGTGTGTGTGTGCGCGCGCGCGTGCGTGCGTGTGTGCGTGCGTGCGTGCGTGCGTGTGTGTGCGTGTGCGTGTGTGTCTGTGTGTGTGTGTGTGTGTGTGTGTGTGTGTGTGTGTGTGTGTGTGTGTGTGTGTTCGAATGCATTACTCTGAACGTGCACACGCGCACAGACAGGTACCGAAGTTCAGTGTTTACTATACTGCGCGCGTGCACTTTGATTAACGCCACTTTGCGTGTGCATTCGCATCGATACGAGATACTTTGATACTGGCCAGATCCGTTTTGGGCTAGCACGAATAAAACGTGGAGCTTTGCCCCCGTAAAATCCTTTTGGATGAACGTGTTATGTGGTGTGCGTAGAGAGAAAAAAAAAGAGAAAAAGGGGCAGCTAAAACCACTGAATAAACAAGAAATAAAAGAAAAAATAAAGAACACAATCTTATTTTGTTCTATATATATTAGGGTGATTCGTGTCAGGGCAACTGTTTTGTTTTTGACCCATCGTGCCCGGAAACCTTTAGTTGGTACCCAAAAACGAACTTTCGTGAAAGGGGGGTGTTGTCAAAAAATATTTAGAGGTCGCGAATCAAAATTGAAGGTTTCCCATTTGATTAACATTGAAAAAAATGTTTTTCTCATTATTAGTGTTACCATTCCGCGAATTTTGATATCGCGATATTTTACAATTGGGTTCTCATAGGAAATATGATACTCCACAATAAAGTTCATTGAGCCATGGCCGTAAATTCAACCGTTTCAGCGGCATCATTATTTCAAGTGAATATTGTGCAAAATATATATTCAAACGGCTGTAACGCCTAAGCTATTAGATATATCGAAAAAAATTCAAATGAGAACTTTGTACAGAAAGTAATTTGCTACAAAAAAGTCTTATAAGCCGAGCCCGAAAATTCAACTCTTTCTCAGCTACACATGGATGAAGTAAAATAAATAGATTTTTTTTTAACAAAAAAAAATCTATTCATTTTACTTCATCCACCTATAGCTGAGAGAGTTGAATTTTCGGGCTCGGCTTATAAGACTTTTTTGTAGAAAATTACTTTCTCTACAAAGTTCTCATCTGAATTTTTTTCGATATATCTAATAGCTTAGCCGTTACAGCCGTTTGAATAGATATTTTCATACAATATATACTTGAAATAATTATACCGCTGAAACGGTTGAATTTGCGGACATGGCTCAATGAACTTTATTGTAAAGTATCATATTTCCTATGAGAACCCACTTGGAAAATATCGCGATATCAAAATTCGCGGAATGGTAACATTAATAATGAGAAAAACATTTTTTTCAATGCTAATCAAATGGGAAACCTTCAATTTTGATTCGCGACCTCTAAATATTTTTTGACAACACCCCCCTTCCACGAAACTTCGTTTTTGGGTGCCAACTAAAGGTTTTCGGGCACGATGGGTCAGAAAAAAAAGTTACCCCGAAACGAATCACCCTAATATATATATATATATATATATATATATATATATATATATATATATATATATAATTTGTATGTATGTATACACGTATATATACATTGACACAAAAAATTAAAGGAGCAAGAAAAGTTGACCATTTTTTTCGTGTTTTTCGACCGGCTGTAACTTTGTCAAAAATGGTCGTACAAAAAAAAAAGGATTTTGAAGCGTAAAGTTTCTAGTTTTCGGTTCTGACAATGATTTTTTTTTTAAGGATCACTGTTGGCGCGGTCGGAAGGAATATCACGGCAAAAAAAATTTTGCACATTTTTACGTTTTTCAAAGTTCTGCACGGGTTTCGGAGATTTTTTCAGACTTAACCAATAACAAGGTCATTGAGCCCATTCAATTCACTCCAATTTGCTTTTTGTTTTAATCTCCGTACGACCATTTTTCGCTGAGATATCGGCCTTTGAATGAAAAAACGTCCTTTTGTCTTCAGTCATCGATATCTCAGGAAGTAATGGTCGTACGGGAATTCGACCAGCAGTTTTGGAAACGTGAATACATATTCTACAAGCTCTGATTATTATTTTAGTAAAAAAAAATATATTTTTGCCATCAGTTTTAAAAAAGTACAAAAAAACGATGTTTTCTTGGTTTTTATAAAATCTACCGCTACTTTGCAAATATTGCGATAAACACTAATATTTATGGACGGTCATTCAGGTCAATATGCCCCCGAGAGCCATGCAAAATTCCGAATTGATCCGTTCGTCGGTCTTTCTTGCCCGATTGACCAAAATTTGAAGAAAAAAATGAACGGCGCTAGTTTCCTCCTTCTCAGACATCATTTCATGATTATTAAGAGGGAAAAAAAAACTTTTCATTACTTTTCGCACAATTGGGTATTGAGTACGCATTGAATGTTGGAAAAAAACCCTGAAAATCATATTGACTAAAAAATTTCGAAATAAATTTTTTTTATAAAAAAAATCAATTTCGCTTTTTTTTATGTTGACATTTTTTTCAAATCAACGTTGTTTGGGTTTGTTTGGGTTGTTTGGAAATTGAGTAGTAGTTTTGACTGTTTAGACGTTTTAAAACTGTCGAAGTAAGAATATTTAGTATCTGCAAATTGTATTGATTATGATACGAAAACTCATATTCTTAAGTAATCATGGTGAGACGATGTTTAACTGAAGCTCAAGTTGCGAGAGTGGTACGCTTTGGGTAATTCTAATGCTGTCGGTACAATGTTGATTTGAAAAAAATGTCAACATTAAACATTTTAAAAAATCAAAATTGATTTTTTTATTGAAAAAAAATTTCAACATTTTTAGTTAATATGATTTTCAGGGTTTTTTTCCAACATTTAATGCGTACTCAATACCCAATTGTACGAAAAGTAATGAAATTTTTTTTTCCACTTCATAATCATGAAATAATATCTGAGGGGGAAGAAATTTGCGCCTTTAATTTTTTTTCAACTTTTGTTCAATCGGGCAAGACAGACCGATGAAGAGCCGATGCCCGGGATACACCTCTCGAAAACATATTTCATGGTGAGCAATGCCCTTAGGAACCAGTTTATCCAATATCAAAAAATCAAACAGATTTCGTTAGTATATTAGTTTTTTACCCTATGATTAACCGAAGGACTTTCCGAAATATCAAATTAAAAAAAAATTGCACGTGGTCCAAGTGAGTCTTGATTTTTGCGCGATAAAAGGACATTTTTCGTTCACCACATCGAAAGTGTACATCACAAAAAAAATCCTCCGATCAAATACTATATTTTTACATCTAGAAAAAGCCCTAAAGATTTCATAAAGATCGATGCGGTAGTTTTTAAGATATTTTACTCATCGACTTTGAAAACATAATTTCGAGATAAAAGGCGTTTAAAGTTTCGAACGACGCTCCGAGCTTTCCCACGGGCGTCAACATAACCGCCTATAAATCTGTCAATTTTTATACGATCACCTTGAAATTGTCACATTTCAAGGGCACACTTATAAGGTGATACTGTCCAAATATATTGGTTTTGAAGAAACTGATTTTTCGATTTTTACAACGACCCCTTAATATACCTACATAGAAATATAAATTTACCGATTCACAGATGAAGCATGCCTCGTTGTCAGTTTGTATTAATTATTTAATTTGGTTCTTTGTTTGAATTTAAAAAAAATTTGACATATATTGTTTATTGGAAATAATGACGAACTGCAAAGAACATTTATGAAAATGAAAAATTAAGCAGAACTCGTTATTATTCGTCAATTTTCGTTTCTTTGTTCGTTTGTTTTTTTTTTTCGTTTGTGCTCGTTTGTTTCTTGTGATATGGTCTTTGTTACGTCTATTTATCGTAATTGTAATGGACTACACAGCCTAATTCCATTCCATTCAGCTCATTAGCCTAAATCCTATTCCAGACTTTCTATGTTTCTGTGAAAGATTCAGCGAAATCGATTCAGTAGTTCTCGAGTTATAAACGAACAAACATATGAACCCTACAGTTCTTTCAAATTTCTTCATTCTGTGAATTTTGTTAAGTTTCCTCTACCAGCTATGCAGAGCTACTGGGTATTGGTCACGACCGTCAAAGGGTTGTAGAACGTGTTTTTTCGCTATCAAATAACCCAGCAATGCTTCATGCTACAGTGAACCATTTTCGAGATTTTATTATTTTTATTATTATTTTCTTTAAGGGGAGATATACACCTAGGAGCCGAAAAAAGGTCATTTTTGTGAATTTTTTCAAACAAACCTATTTGAAATTTCGGATTGGGGTTTTAATTATCTAAAAGTATATACGTTCAAAAATATGTTTAATTTTCTTTATTTAAAAATATCAAAAATATACAAGGATATTGTATGATCATTGGAGCATCGTAAAACAATCTGCATATACGGTACCCACTGGCGTTTCTTCAAAAATCATCTGAAAAAAAAAACCAAAAAGATTATCAAATTAGATACTATAATCTAGTACTTGTCATAGCCGATTTTGAAAATATCGATTTATGACAAAATGGCGGACGTTTGAACATAAATAGTGATTTTTGGGCCAAAAATTAATTATTATTTTCTTTATAAAACAAAAACTAAGTAACGGAAGAAAAAATCCTATGACAAGTACTAGATAATGGTGTATAAAATAACCACAAAAAACCTCAAGGCAATCGGTTCATTGGTTTTCGAGAAATTTTGGGTACCGATTTGAAAAACGTGGTTTTGAGAGAAACGCGTTTGAAAATTTGGGAATGAATAAATCATGAAATTTGTCAACTTACATGGAATCATCGATACCAGGCCCATAGTGTAGGTCTTCTACGCTCGACGGAATGTTCATAGATTCTAAATCCTCGACCTCGACCATCTAGGAGTATATCTCTCCTTAAAGAGGAGCAGGCAGCTTGAAAAATGAATTTTAAGAAAACTGCTGTATGGAATCAATTTTTTTTGTTCTTTGTAGATTAAGGACACAGTAACAAAAAATCATCAACAATCAAATAAGTATAATTATTAGACTTGCAAGGTCTTGGAACCCTAATTCAAAAATGTTTGCAGATTATTCACCCCTAATTCAAAAAAGGTTTGCTTATTTTATTGTTAATGATTCTTTGTTACTGTGTCCTCAAACTACAAATAATAAAGAAAGTTTGATTCTATGCACCAGGTTTTCTAAATTAATGTTTGAAGTTGGCTGGAATGTGAGGGGTACATTAAAAAAATAATAAAATCTTTAAAATGGTTCACTTTTGGATAAAACATTGCTGGATTTTTTGATAGCGGAAAACTTGTCCTACAAACTTGGCACGGGATCGTGACCAATAACCAGAAGCCCTGTACATTTGTATGTGAAATACTTCCTCACGGACTTTTTATTGGGGGGTAATACCTTTAGGCGAGGAAAAAACGTATAGCTAAAAAACTAATCGACCGATTCTGATGAAATTTGTTATAAATTTTTCTAACCTTATTGTCTAAATATGACCCCAAATGTTTTTGAAAATTGAAGAAAAAAATGGAAAAATGTAGCCTTTTCGGAAAATTCGATCTTTTTGTTTCAAAGCATACCATTTCATTGATTTTCAACATTTCTCACTTTTGCTTGGTTCATATTCTGCGTATGAGTGTTAATAAAGGAAAAACCTTCGTTGTTTTTCTTTCAGATTAATCCCGCCAACGCTACATATCACGCCGTCTGACAACATCCGCCGCAGCCCGTTTATAAGACCGTGCCACACCTCCGCCATTTTTAAATATTAGTAAAAAAATACCCTGTACCAGCCAAACGTAGTAATAAAGCATACCCTAAGTTTCAAAAATGGTGAGGAAAGTATTCCTTTTGAAAGAAAGTTATGAAAACTCGCAATTTTTTTCTGGCCTAAAGATATCTCCCCCTTAATTCCGTAACGGAAAATCGGGAAGAAAGAGATACGCGTGACACGGTCCACTTGCATTCTCGTTTATAAAAGCTCCAACTAATTGGAGGGTTTTGAAACTGACTGCACTCGTCTGTCGGGCTCGCTCTTGATGGCCGCGGGCTCGTCCTCTTGGCCTACTATATTACCCCCGGGCCTTCCAACGATAGTCGGAAACGTATCTGTGGGGTAAAAATGGGTGTGAGCCGCCCAGCCCGGGACAGCCTCCAACATCTTAATTGCCGCGACGTGAATTTAGTGCGAGCATAGTCTCGAGTGCAACACGGAAGCTCGCTGGTTACACGAGAAGCGGAAGAGTTTTGGAATTGTGCATGGGCTATCGATTACACGGGGCTGATACGTGTGAAGGGCGTATGAAAAAAAAGTATTCATAGATTTATAAGAGGAGATAGGAAATAATATGTAATATTGAATTGTTATAGAGGAATAACAAATTTAGAGTTATTATTTATAAATAAAATAAACTAATATATATATATATATAGATAAATAATAAGAGATAAAGAATAATGTTCAATAATTAATTGTAATAAGGGAATTCATGGAATGATTATTTATGTACGAAATTACGGAAAGAAAACAATATGGGGAGATAAACAACAAGAGATAAATATCAATATATAAGAAATGAATTTGTAGATTGATAATAAGAGATGGAAAATAATGTGTGACATTCAATTGTTATAGAGGAATAACGAACTTAGGGGAATATCTATTTATAAATAACATCAAGAAAGCGAGTAATATATGTATGAGGTATTCCCAGTGTTTTCGAACGGCCTAAAAGCCTAATCTTCTTTAAACTTCCTCAAAGTTGGTGATGTTTTTGTATCATATATTTTGAGTACGTGGCATTTTTTTCGAATTATTATCGGCTCGCTAACTCGGCTAACTCGGAGATAAGATTTTACACGTGATAAAATTTCAAATGATGGTATCGTAGTGATATTCTCGTCGTACGAAAAAATGTCCTCTACAAAAAAAAAGCATTTTTCTATGAACTATGGATTGTAATAAATTGATAACGATATTTACGGAATATTTATTTGAAAATAGAATCCAGAAATGGCGGTGCGAGGATGTTTATCATTCTGTAGTAATTAGGAGTATTTTTCATATGATATTTACAATTTTTTCTGACCTCCACTTTTTTATTCTCCGAAAAACATCATATTTTTTACTCATACAGTATCCCGATGATAAAAAAATTCTTCAAGTTTTTTGGAGCTATCCAATATAATGTAAGCTCAGTTTGTTCTCGAGTTACCCATGAATTTTTCACAGAATTTTTTTTTTATGTTTTCCATCATCGTTTTTGTGAAATAATTCGGAACATTTTACAACTTATTTCTTTATTTTTAGAGGAAAAATCAAAAGATTTTTTTTCAAGTTCGTTAATTGCGAGTGGCTTTAAAAGCAGTAGAAATTCAGTCTTAAAAGCAAACGTTGATGCGCACCAGACATTTTGGCGTGAAATATTTGCGTATACGAAACACATTACACATGATATATATATATATATATATATATATATATATATATATATATATATATATATATATATATAGTTGAAACAGAGTGGGTTGGTTTGCGCTCGTACGTGGGATCCGTTGTTCTCGTATATTGAGTTAAGGATGCACTAACTGTACAGTCGTACCCAGAACGCAATCGATGGCTTTTTCCCTTCTCAATAGTTTTTTTCTCACACTTTATTCAGAAAAAAATACTAATTTCCTATGTAAATATTAAACTAAATATAAATTACATAAAAATATTAATTGAAATGTAAATATTACAAACAAGGCAACCGATGCTTGTAGCAACTACGGCCATCTGAGATGAGAAATAAAAAAAAATAATTTCGGGATAATATTGAGGCTTCCGTATGACCAGGTACTTTTTTGAAATTTTGTTAATTACGAAAATGGCAGATTGCAGAAAAAACAAAGTTTGACTTTCAGCCAAAATACCACTTTTATAATTTGTCATTAACAAATGGATAAACATATGAGAAAATCGTATAGTCATGCAAGAGAAAATGTTATAAACTATGCTCTGTCCGAATTCGAAGTGAATCGGACGAATAGATTTTGAGATACGACTTCCAGCGTTTGATAAAACATCGAATTTCCAAGCCCGTGCAGACCCGGGCTACATCTACCTAGAGGCCCGAAAATATTGGCCAAATTCCGATTTTTTAAAATGGGAAACGGTGGGTGAAAAAGAAACGCTTCTTTTCTGGGAAACGGTTGGTGAAAAAGAAACGCATTATTTTTTATACAGAGGTACATATATTGAGAGCCTTTAAAAAAAATCACCAAAAAAGTACAGAAAAATAACAAAAACATGGCCGCCGGCAGATGATAAATTTTTTTCGTGACCTTTGGCGGTGGCCATTCTCCAGCTTGAACGGTCCATCCGAATTCTAAAAACCAAACGGATTATTCAAGTTAACAATAAATACGAGTCGTTGACGATCGTCGATTTAAAAAAAATGTCAACAACGTGGCGACTAATTAAAACTCGAGCATACAAAATCTATGAAAAAAAGTCGTTATCTGTAAGTAACAATTAAAAAATGAGGATCGTTTTCTGAAAAGTGAGATCGTCATCGACCTTTTGATGTTTCTCGTCGTATCTCCTGTGAATTTGGAAATAATTTATCAAGTGGTTCTCGAGATACCACGTCGACCGACTAAAAACAGTGTTTCGAGAAAAACGCGTTGAAAGTTACAAGTATGGTGCTGCTACCGCTCGCTTCGCCGACTGTTAGAACACTGAGAAAAAAAAACAATTGAATCAGAAAAATATAATGGTTGAGCCAAATAAATGTGCTGCTGCGGAGTGCCACCGATATATGAAATTGTTTCAATACCATAAAATATTGGAAAATGTGATTGATTTAAATAACAAATTATTTTATTTGAAAAAGCTCTTCTGTGCTCTGAATATCTACATTATCCTTAAAATAAAACTATACTCTATTGAAATCATTCTATATAAAATCCGTAGATGTAATGGATGAAATAATTAAGCAAACTACAAACTACAAACTACAAACTACAAACTACAAACATTTTTTATTTCGTACAAAAATATAATCAATAGAATTAATTATTTCTTTACTACATCGAAACGAATATGCCATGGGACGTAAGTTTTCCAATTTGTTTTAAATCTTGAATAAAAAGTGAGCATTAGAATGATCATCCACGATAATAGTGGAGAGAATATCAGATATCCAATAGAATATCCATGGAGAGAATATCGGATATTCAACTGATTAGAACACATACTACACTATGATCTTAGCCATAGGCCAAGAAGCGATACTTTTTTGAGGTTCTCCAGCGTTTAAGTAGATTTTCGGTTCGTGCTACGCTTACGAGAAACGAGCGCGCGTGCGGCCTCTAGCGGTTACTCCGGGAACTACGGGTTTCCTCACACCTATAATTTCGGTGGCGCTCGGCCATGATTTGGTTCAATTGTTTCAACCAAATGTGCAACAAACAAATTTTACTTTCGCATAATTTTTTAACCAATTCAGGCATTTGCTTAATATTTTCAATCAAAATAAAATATTAATATTTTAACGAATAATGTACTTAAAATCAATATCGGATATGGTGAAAACAATAAAATAACATATTTACTCAATAGAAATTTTATTTGAATCAAACGAGCGAAATTCAATTTTTCTTGTGTACTCGAATCAACAATATTCATGTTATGAATAGAAACGTTTTTTTCGTTCGTTGCAGAAATTGCATTCAAAACTATATAATTTGTTCGCGATAATTTTTTAAATAGTTTCAATAATATATTGTTCTCGGCTGACAATATATCTTTTGAATGAAATAAAACCTTTCAATTTTGTCATGTTATTGAAGTCAATAGCCTTTTGTTAGGACTAATAAATCCGATTATTTACACCAACAATTTTACAATTGAATCAACGAAATTTCATTCAATAACACCAATGATATTGGATCGATGTTTTTTTTCTCAGTGAAGCTGTAGCTCATTCAATTTTAGGAATATTTCAATGTAATTTTCAGGGAATATCGTTAAAAGGTGATACTATCGAATACAATTTTTTTTTTGGAAAATGCAATTTTTTGACCTACCTAGGGAGTCGATTAAAAAAAGAACAAAAATCGTTACCAAATCGTAGTAAAATGGAAAAATCGTAGAACGTGTGTCATCAATATCCGCCCAGCTTGTGGCCAGGACTGTACGCCCAGAGTACATTCGTATACCAAGAAAAGCCCCCACGGGCCGCGCCGTTGTACGGTTGTTGATAATGCCTCGTACAGCATCGTAGCGTACACAGTAGTACGCTGGCTGCACTCGGAGCACCGAGGGCACCTACTAGCATTACCCTCCTCATCGCACTATATATCTCATCTCAATTTTCTGCCCTCCACCCTCGACGGATTATGCATTCCTTGAATGCATGTCGATATCCTTGTGCCAACGATGTTATGACCGGAAGCGAAAGATTATTTCGTCATTGATCCGGTAATGCGGGATCGTCGATCAACGCCAACTCGATGACGCAAATTCCAATTAATCTTTCGGTACTTCCCGAAATCTTGCAACCTGCGCTATCGACCTGAGGAGGATTGAGCTTATTCTCAATCGAACTAAATCTAATTGACCAATTCAATAGAAAAACATTTATTTACAATTTCATCATTGAGACTTAGGTTTCCGAATTTTAAAATGAATAAATGTGAATAAACTGATTGATTCAGGCCTTAAGGCTACTCTAGAGGCCGAAAAATAGGCTTTTTGGGGATTTTTTTTCAGAAAAATTACAAAATAAATCGAGATTACGAAAAAGGGCGTTTATCATGTGATTGTATACAATAATTTGTTTCAAGCGATTAATTTCAAAATGGCGGCTGGGCAGCGTTTATCTCAAAACTGCATTTTTCAAGTTGGCCGGAACCATAACTCAGACAATTTTCAATCGATTCACTTGAAATGTTGAATATATCTTGAAAAATACATTGTCTATGGAAATACGTAGGATTTTCTTTTACATTGCACAGTTCATTTGTGATTAACGATTTTTTAGGCAAATTTTTGGAAAGTGAACAATTTGCCTCAAAAAACATCAGATAATTGTTCATAACAAATGAACTATGCTGTATAAAGAAAAAATCCTGCGTACTTCCATAGACAATGTATTTTTCAAGATATATTGAACATTTCAAGTGAATCGGTTGCAAATTGTCTGAGTTGTGGTTCCGGCCAACTTAAAAAATGCAGTTTTGAGATAAACGCTGCACAGTCGCCATTTTGAAAATGAATCGCTTCAAAAAAAATGATTGTATACAATTACTGATATTTACAATAAACACCCTTTTTGTAATCTCGATTTATTTTGTAGTTTTTCTGAAGAAAAAACTACAAAAAAAATCCCCAAAAAACCTATTTTTTCGTCCTCTAGTGCGGCCTTACCCCTTAATTTATTGAAAAATAAATCAACCTAGATTTAAATTAATTTAATTTATGATCTTCTTTAAGGCGTTACCCCCACTTGTAGCGCAAAAAAGGCCTTTTTCATGATTTTTTTTTAAGAAAACTACAATACTTTTTTAATCGATCAATATACCATCTTAAAGAACACATCTTGAAGAACTTTCAGTAATTTTTTTATTGAAAAATATTACATTGTTTAGTGGCAAATAGCCATCAATGAAATAATGTTTTTATATACACGGTTTGCGGTGACCAACATTGCGGCGAAGTGGATCATGTGAAAAAAAAATGCGGATGGATTTAGTCAAATGTAAGTATAAACTAGTCTTTAATCAAAGGATTTTTGAAAATATTCATTTTTCACAAAATGGCGGACAGTCAAAGTTAATGGTTCGATTTTAACGAAAAAAAACGGCCGTTTTTTGGCTATAAAACAGCCATTTTTTTTCGAAAAAAAAATCGAATGATTAAAGACTACATTTTTATGTATTAAATAAGCCTGCAAAATTTCAAGAAGATCGGTTCATTAGTGTTCGAGTTATCTTGGTCACCGACTTCAGAAATGCCATTTTGAGAAAAACGCGTTTAAAGTTTCAATTTCAGTTTACACGAAGAAAATATTTTTTTTTGTAAACTTACACAGAGTCATCTATTCCGGGCATAAAAAAAAACTGCACTTCAAATTGCACTTCAAAAAAATGCAATAAAAAAAAATCGATTTTTTCAAAATCGCAAGTGGGGGTAACCCCTTAATCGATGAATTTTGAGCAATTGAAATAAATTTAGATTAATTACCTTGAAAATTCATTGATCAATTTTAATTTTTCAATAATTATTTAATCATTAGTTATAATTTAATTTACAAAAAAGAAAACGTTGGCTTGAAGGGTAGCGTTTTTCCCCCTTTCGGCGTCGATACTCATCCCATGAAAATTGAACTTCGACGATTGCGGAAGTGCCCCTGCGTTGTTTTCGAGAGAATTATTTTTTTTCAATGAAGCGAATAATATTAATATGATGAAGAATATTGAACATCAATGTATAATAACTGTGCATATAGCACAGTTTTTCATGAGGGATCGTGAATTTATAATAGCAATTAATATCCCCTTGATACTTGAGGCAGATCAATTGGCTGTGACCTATAATTGACTGTCCTCATTAATATGTGTAAAATTCACATAGTCAATGGAGAGATAACAGCGATATGTAATATAATCCTAATTAATAATGATAATAATGATCATCATCATGATGATTATGGCGACAATATTAATAAAAATGTTAATTAGTACTTTTGTCAAACATTGGCTTATTATGATATTTAATGACGATAATAATATCGAAAGAACCATATTACTATTATTATTGGTATTAGCATTTTATAATAATAATAATAATGATAAAAATATTATAATACTCATCTTAGTACAATGATGAATAACATAGATTATGTAATAAATAAAATTATATGTATTATAATATGAAATTCGTTGAAAACAAAGAGACTTACAATCTCTCAAAGACATATCGACTACACATGATCCTTAATAATAATAATTCAACAATTCTATCAATATATTACGATCACAACTATCGTCGAGCAATCGTATTATAGAATTCTATTAGTAATCTTAATAGTAATTAGAATCTTATAAAATCAAATAGAGCTTTGATTAATAATAATAATGTATACGAAGCAAATAATTAAATATCAATATAAATAATAGAATCCGTGGAGAAAAATATAAAACTTCAATAAATAATTGTAATAACGAGAAATGATAATAAAAACAATAATAATGATTGCCAAGCCTTCTATGATAATAATAATTGTTGTTCATAATAATAATAATAATAATAATAATAATAGTGAAATTCGAACTTTTATCGATAATATATCTACGTAAAAAGAGAAAAATTAAATATTCACAACTAATGATCAGTGCAAAAAAGTTACAACTTTCCTAATTAATGAAGTTATTTTCGGGCGATTTTGTTGTCCATACGAATTTGCGATTCGTCGCGCTCGTCACTCCACGAGGACGTGTCCATACAGTCGCGAGTTTATCGGCCATTCTCTTCGCTCTTCGTGATTCGGACCTTTTTTATTCCACTCCCTTTTCATTCACCACCAGCCCGCCAGCCACTTTGTGCGTGTGCGTATTTTTTTTTGTCCGTTCGGCTTCCCCTCGTTTCTGGTGTAAAACAATGCGCCCAGTCGCTTGTCGTCAACGTGTCCGAATGTCCGTGCATGGGGGGGGGGAAAGAGAGAGAGCTAAGGAACGAAAAAAATATTTAAAAAGCGCCAGGACGCGGATAATGCTGAGCAAGAAGAGGTAGGGAAGGGATGGCTGCATTACATGGAAGACACCGCATAAGCCGAGTGACGAGTTATCATGATGTGACGTATGGGTAGAGGCGAGCATTGTTCGGCGGCTTCGTCGGATGTGACGTGTGACGCGGAGCGCCCGCCTCATCGGTGCCTTTTGACCAACTACGTATTTTTTTGCCTTTCTTTTTCTTTTTTTCCTTTGTTTATTTTACCTCCTTTTTCTTCGTCTTTTTATCTAGCTGCGACGAGAACGTTGTGGCATTCTGGTTTTTTTACCTGTGTTTTCTTTTTCGGTGCTCTTTTTCTGTGCTTTCTCATTTTTTGTTTTCATTTGCGTTTTTGTAACAGTCAGTGGCTCCTCATCGCTCCTCATCGCTCTTTATGCTCTCTCTCTCTCTCTCTCTCTCTCTCTCTCTCTCTCTCTCTCTCTCTCTCTCTCTCTCTCTCTCTCTCTCTCTCTCTCTCTCTCGCCCCCCCCCCTTCGTGCATCGCACCAAGCACGTGTGAAACCGTCCACGCATGCTGCGACGTCCCATTGCGGAGCGGAGAGAGAGAAAACGATTTCACGTACGTACCACTCTAAAGAGAAGAATTTCAAGCTAAAACTCCATCGCTAGAAAATAAAAGCGCGTTCAGAGAGTCACTTGTATGTTGCTGACAGACAATCGTCATACACTTGGACAAACAACACTCATATATACATATTGGGATGTTGAATAAGTTCGCTAATGATTCATTGCAAAATATTATCTCTTATGCTTTCAAACGTTTTGAAACTGTTGTGTGATCAACTCCTAATGATTCTGCAAGTTCAACTAGCGTCTGACACGAGTCTTCATGAAGTAATGCCTCCAATTCGACACATCAAAATCGTTATTGTTGTAGCATCTAAACCAATCTCTGCATGGTCTTTCCGATAGAGCATGGTTGCCGTAAGTCTCAACAAGAATTCTGTGTGCTTCAGCTGCAGATTTTTTTTAAAATAAAGTAGTGCAGTGAAAGTCACCGGAAATGCTCCTTCTTTGGCACGAAATTTGACATGTTTAAAGCTTTGAAGAAGAAAGTTCTTTACACTTCGGCGAAATGACATACACTGAATTTCAAGCTTGCTTATGTTATTCCTTCATAGATGCGTTACCATCTTAAACTACACGCACGTAGTTCTGGTAACGCCATCTGTTGGAAAACAGCGAGAACTTATTCAACGTCCTAATATACACACACACACACACACTTACGTAAGGGGAAGTCCCCCGGTGGCGACACCTAAGCTTTTCGGACAATATAAAAACACTGCTTCGAGAAATGTAATTTTTTTTTGTTGATATAATTACGCCAACAAAGTTTAAACCCAAAGTAAATTAACAAAAATGCAACTTCTGCATAAACGAAATTAAAAACTTTATTCAAACTTTGGTACAAAAAAATGCCGTCACTGCAAGTGGCACCTAGTACCGGACAGACTTAATTTCGAGCCCCCAGCTCCGAACATCTTCAGAACATTGTGCATCAATCACATATGTTAGTTTTCGAACATTTAGGGATGTCTGCAAATTATTCATAAACCGATCCACGGCAGCTGGCGCACTGCATCCAGGGTTTTTCGTGGTCCTCCAGGTATCCTACGCAAGTAGTTTTTATATTCGATATTTAAGTTGATGGTTGCTTTTTCTTTGCTTTAGCTTCACCTTTTCCTTTGGCCTTCACGCCTTTGTTTTTTTTTTCATTTTCTTCTATCACTGTTTCAAACTTTTTTTCAATTCCTTTCTGTTTGTTCTTAATGTTCTTTTTATTTTCTTTTTTTCGACACCAATTTTGCACGGTGATGAAGTCAGAATTTCACTTCTTTCGGTTTTCCTCTTCCTAGCAACTGAATCCAAGAAAAACTTTAACAAACTTCGAATATTTATGGAACACGACGTATAATAATCATTAATTGGATAGTTCTCTTGGAGTTTTTTCTGGGGTTGGGGACGTCACATTTTTTTGTGACGTCGATAATTACCAAGTTATTTCGGGTGGCTATATATATACATATATATGTGCACAGGGTGTCCCCCTCATCTCTGCCACCCGAAATAACTCGGTAAGTATCGACGTCACAAAAAAATGTTCCAGACAAAAGTTGTACGGTGTGAAGGGGACCATCAAATGCGACCATTTGTTTTTATTTCGGTGAAGGCGCTGACGCATGGCGAAGGTCACCTCCACTTTTTAAAATGGAATGGTATATTTTTTTCAACTATCTTGTGGAGCACCTCAAGTTACATAAGAAACATTAGGGGGTTAAAGTCGTTCAAGGTCATTCAAGGTCACCTATTGAAATAAAATAGAAATCTAAATATCGCGGATTACTACCAAATATTTGGTAGTAATCCGATATATTTAGATTTATATCATCGATACTGACCTTGAATGACCGAAGTAATACAAGAACGAAGTTGAGGCGGGTTTGGGCACGTAAAAAAGGAAAGACCCTGTTCGGCTGAAACGAACCAATTTTAAAAAAAGGAGCATCTGTGTAAAAAATATGGTCCAACGGCATGGTTGGTCTGGAAAATGAAAATAAAAAAGTTTTATTATCTCTCTAAATGTAGTTCTCGTTGTACGTAGGCATTTTTCGAAAAAAAAAACGTTCACAAAATGGCAGGTGTTGAAAAAAAATTTTAATTTGGCGAAATTTTTACTTATATTCGGAGCCTTAAAAATACTAAATTTGGACAAAAAACGGCTACATACAATAATAGCAACTGCAATTAGGGAAGTTTTGGGTTTTTAAATTGAAAATCGGAAAATTATAGCTAGAGTTATGACTCCGGCCAAGTCGAGAAAAACGCGATTGAAAGTTTTAGTATGCCTAAATCGTTGCGCTACCTGCTCTCACTTAATCGTCTGTAACTCGGTCAATTTTTCAAACTCGATATTTTAACTTGAATTTTTTTCATATATATAATCAAGAATATATAAAAAAAATTCAAGTTAAAATATCGAGTATCCTTTCAGAAGATGCAAGAAAAAATCGATTTTTTTACCGATCAAAGAGGTAACAAAAGACTTAACAAAAATTGACAAATAATGAGACATGCTTTGCCTGTATATCTGTAGATCTCTACCTCTACGTATAGCAGATATATTCCGAATATTGTATACAGAAAATGTATATTCTCATGTGCCAAAATGTTACTGTAATGTTTTTTATTTCAATTTATAATGTTTCTACTTGATATTTGGCTCAACAACCCTACTTTGATAAGCATATAAAATAAAAGTGATTATGACACAATAATGATCAATAAATTGTTACGCAAAATGGCTCGATGACTCGAATCCAACTAGCGTTCGTTATAAACTCTGTCCTTGTGCAAAATACACATCACAAGATAACGCGTCTTTATAAAGAACCTCTGGTTTTCGAATCGCCAGGTTAAGTTTTTGATGAAGCCTTTCCAGGGCTGTATTACGTGTCAGAATGGTAATACGCGTAACAATAGGTCTGTAGCCCAACGGTGTCTTTATCGACGGCGCAGTCTTTCCTCGATGTCAGAATCAGGACCAATATTGGAAGTGAGATGAGTTTCACGTGTATTTTGATACTTGCCGAAATGTTGATCAAAGGTCTCTTTCCTTGGGACTCCTGTTATAACAAACAGTCGACGTCTTTACAGAAAGAGGACGAACCTTGGTGAGTACGATGCGAAACTGGTGAAGAATCAGAGCTTGCCAGGATTTGGAACAAGGTGTCTTCAGGTTAACACAAAGGAGAAGATCACGAGTTAATTGTGTCAATGATTTAACTACACTTGTATCAGTTCGTTACATCGATGTTATTTTAACTCGGATGCGGATAACACTCTTCCGGTTTATTAGCGCGATGGTTTAAACGTTACAACAAACGCGTTCGCGTAATTTACGGAGTTTCTTAATGAAAACTTGCGCGTGTTATCCCGTGTACTGTACGGCGTATCGCTAGCGTAGCAGCTAACAGTAGAGGTCTTTAGGAGAGAACCTCTTCGTAACAGTGATTTCACGATTCTGACTTATAGGTCGTCAGTCCCGTGCTACGCAGGGCCGATATTTGTCGGATAGCGATAGTGGGGCAAGGGTTTACGTGACTGCATTTCTAGGAATGCATCCGTGGGACCCATCGATAAGTATATATTCCCACGCGCTAGTCTGACTCAGTCCGCAGTGTTCCAAGGGTTTTGGACAACGGACAGACGGCCGAAGGCGAAGCGCAATAAAATTTAATCTTATAAAATATTTATATAAACGTTGAGAGCTCGGGCGCATATGCAGGCCGAGAAATATCGATACTTAATCCTAGACAAAGTTGCTTTGTGCGTTGGTCGCTTGGTCACGTACGCAAGCCATGAGACATAGCGAGTTATATTAACGAAAAAATATACGAGCATATATTTTTATTTTGAATTTATATTTGTTCTTATTCTATGGATATGAGAATAAAGTATTTGCTCTAATTAAGGCAATTTATGCGGTTGGCTTAACACCCCCCAAGTTAGATTGAACTTCGGCGATAATGAATTTAGATGTCGAAGGTCTTATCTCTTTTGGTTCCGCTACAATATTTTTCAGGGCTCCCGATAGGTTGGATTGTTCTTGCCGTTCTGTCAAGTATTCTAGTTGTTTTTGACGTTTTTGCAGTTCTATTTTCGCTTTATTCTCATATTTCTTAATTTTCTTATTGGCTCTGGGGCAACAACATTTGAAGAGTCCGTTTCTGAGAAATTTAAGGACGGGCGTTACAGCTCCGCATCGCAATAGTACAAACATCGTACCGGTTATTTATTCCTAACGATGATAAACGAATTTTTATGAATTTATCGAGTAGTCCGTTCATGGTATTCCAAAATTAATCGTCGTTAGGTATAATTTCGGCTTTTTTTTGTGTCTTTATTGAGGTTTTCTAGGTCTCGACCAATATCTTTGAGATAGGTGATGTCTATTTGTTTTGGTACATTTTTTACGCGCATACTTAATTCTGAAAAGTTTGTTGCCAAGTACGATTGGCTCGGGTTTATTAATCGATATTCTTTTGGAATTCCATTTAGGAGCGTTTTAGTATTATATTGCGTTAGTGTACATTTATTCATCGTTTTTTAACACCGTAACTTCCTTAATATAAATTTCGCTAGTGTAGTTCTTACATTGTAGAAGTACTAAAACAGGTTTTCCAATTTCTGGTACTAATAATATTCCGTGGTTATCGTATTGGGAGATATAGCTCATTTTTGTGACGTTGATTTTAGTTAGTTCGCATTGTTTAAAATCGCTTTGACAGGTTGGTTTATTTATTCTATCATAAATTGGGTGTGCGTAGTGTGTAATATAGTAAATATCAATCTTTTTCATTCGCAAAATATCAATTTCGTTAGTTATCTTCATTATGTTCGTCTTCTGAAAAGAATAACTTTATTCTATTTAGGTGGACTATTTTTTCTTTATCATCGATTTTTATCTTAACGTTTGACTTATCTTTGTAAATTTCTATTATTTCGTATGGTCCTAACCATTCAAGGTCTAACTTATGTTTTTTACTTTCGTTGTGAAGGTAAACTTTCTGTCCCGTCTTGATCTTATCAAAATCCAGTTTATTTTTATTTTCGTTTAATCGTTTGGCTGTTTGTTCTTGTTTCAATTGTAAACGTTCACGTGCTTCTGAGAGTATTGCGTCGTGCGTATGTGTCCACTTCTTTAATAAATCGTCATAAGTCAATGATTTTTTATGAGGTAGGCTTGATGGTTTTTTAAGTTTTCTATTAAATGCCAATTCGTCAGGTCGATATCCAGTTGCACTGTGTACCGAACTGTTATAAGCGAAGGCTACCAATTTCAATATATCTTTCCAATTGTCTATCTGTCCCTCACACATGGTTTTTATTGATTCCTTAAGAAGGGAATGCATTCTTTCAATGCTCCCATTACTTTGAGGGTGAAATGCGGTAGTTTTGATATGCGAAATACCGTGTAATTGTTCGAAATCCTTCATTAATTTTGAATTAAATTCTTGTCCCTGGTCTGTTAAAATGATGTCAGGGGATCCATGGATCATTATAAAATCATCGTTTAATGTTTGGATGATCTCCGAGCTAGATTTTGTCTCGAGTGGGCATAATACAATGTACTTAGTCAGACAATCTTGTATACTGAGGATATATTCATGCCCTGAACGCGATCTTTGTAGTGGGCCGAATATGTCTAACGCTATTTTTTCAAAGGGTTTATCTGGCAGTTCGGGTACAATGGCAGGAGCAATGTTCCGATTTCTCACAGCTTTAAATTTTTGACATATTTTACAGTTCTTAATATAATGTTTTACGTCTTCTTCGAGGCGTTCCCATTCCCTGTGTTCTTTTGTTCTTTGTATAGTTTTATACTCTCCAAAGTGTGAGCTTAGGTTAGTACCGTGGCTTTCTGCTATTATTTTCTTTTTGTCTATGTAGTCAGGTTCCTTGAAGGTCGAAAAGCAATATTCATACTGTGTTTCGTGGTCTTTGATACTAAAGAATCTTAATATCGATAAAATCTCTTCCTTCTCTGCTTTGGTCATTACATCATCTGTAAATATCCTAACATGTTTAGTTCCTTTGATTTTATTGATGGTAAGCTTGGATCTTACTTTATTAAGAATCTGATAGTAGAGACTTTGAGGTTTATTATCTGTCGGTTGGGTGATCTTTATCCAGTGTTTTCCTTTTACATTGGGTTTCTCTTTTAAAAGGTGTCCCAAATTGTTGGGGTTAAACAACTTGTATGTCGAGTATTGATAATAGTCATATGGCAGTTCTACGCCTAAATCAATTTGGGGCTGATCTGAAGTCTCGTCTTGATTCGTTTCGTCTTCGTCACTGAAACTCTCTAAATCTTTCATAGCGTTTGAGTCTCTTGGTCTTAAGTTGTAATTAATTTGGTTACGGCTTTCAGGAGTTTCCTGACTTTTCTTCACATGATTTATTTCATCATTCGTGGTGCTCATAGTTTTTAATTCTTTCTGAACATTGTCTATCATTGATTTAAGTTTATTAGGGGCTGTTTTACTCTGTTTGTAAGTGTTTCTTCGAGCTATTCGTTTGATTTTAAATTCTGTTTGCTCAATATTGCTGGTAATTATATATTGGTTGTTCCCGTACGAATCTGTTTCAATGTGATAAATGAGTTCGTTGTTAAATGTCTTGTCTTTGTTGTAGTCCTCAGGTAATTCCATATGTGCTTCTCTAGACAATGCGTCAGCTACTACATTATGTTTTCCCTTTACGTATTCGATGTCGAATTCATACTCTTCGAGTTTAAGTCTCCATCGTAATAACCTCGATGCAGGGTCTGGTTTATTAGCTAACCATTTTAATGCCTGATGATCAGTTTTTATTGTAAACTTTCTTCCTAAAAGATATTGTCTGAATCGTTTAACTGCCCAAACTATAGCGAGTAGTTCTTTTTCTGTTGTCGTGTAGTTGGTTTCGGCTTTATTTAACGTCCTCGATATATAAACGCATGGGTGTCCTTCCTGTGATAATACAGCTCCTAGTCCTTGATTTGAGGCATCAGTCGTTAATACAAATTTTTTCGTATAATCCGGATATTTTAATACAGGATCATTCGTGAGGATATTCTTTAACGTGTCGAATGCTACTTGACATTTATCCGTCCATGTTATTGGTCCACTTTTGTTTTCCTGATAATTTTTGGTTAGGTCAGTCAAAGGTTTAGCTATGGATGAAAACTTCGGGATAAATTTTCTGTAGTATCCTGCGAGTCCTAAAAATGATTTAATTTGCTTAGGTGTTTTAGGTATGGGGAATTCTTTTACAGCTTTGCATTTTTCTACGTTGGGTTTTACTCCGTCACGTGTAATAACATGTCCCAAATATTCGAGTTCAGGTTTCACGTATTCGCATTTATCTGGCTGTAATTTCAAATTTGTATCTCTCAGTCGATTGAAGAGTATTATCAAATTTTGATTATGTTCTTCCATGGTCTTTCCAAAAACTATTATATCGTCCAGATATGCAAAACAAATTTTTCCTATTAATCCTCTTAATGCAGTGTTCATCATTCTTTGAAATGTTGCCGGTGCATTTTTTAGTCCGAAGGGCATTTGTAGGTATTCAAAGTGTCCTTGGTTAGTACTAAAAGCGGTATACTTTCTCGATTTTTTCTCCATTGGTATTTGGTGGAATCCTGCACTTAGATCGAATGCAGAAAAAACTGCGGCTTTTCCTAGGTCGTCGAGAATATCTTCTATAACAGGCAAGGGGTATGAATCCTGAGCTGTTTTTTCGTTCAATTTTCTATAGTCAATCACCATTCTCCATTTTGTTTTTCCTGACGCATCTTTCTTCTTTGGTACTATCCAAATGGGTGCATTGAATGGTGATTGAGAATGTTGAATTATTTTCTTTTCTAATAACTCTTGCACTTGTTTGTCCACTTCTTCCTGATGGATTTTAGGTGGTCTGTAAGATTTGATATTGATGGGTTTCGTTGGTTCGTCAATTACGATTACGTGTTCTGCTAAGTTGGTACTTGGTGGCTTGTCATGGTCTAATTGGAATAGATCTGAATAGTTCTGTATGATTTTCCAAATTTCATCTTTTTCTTTAATACTCTTTATGTGCTCCAGTCTAGTCTTGGTTTTCAGTTCCTGAATTCTTTTATTACTTTGGTTCGTTTTGTTGCTCGTTAACCTCGGTTTTACTTCAAAGATTTGAATGTTTTTTGTTTGAAAAGTGATGTTCTTCTTTCCTTCGTTTGCTAATGGAATATTTACAATACCTTCCTTTATATGATGGATACTGTCTCCTTGAGGGGTTCTTACTAAGACTGTTCCTTTCCGTTTCTCTACTTCTACGGGGATAGTTATAAACCGTCCGGCAGGCACAGTGAATTCGGATGATTCTATTTCTTGATATTTTTTGTTAACTCTTATTTTTCTCCGGGGTAAGTCAACTATGACGTCGTTGTTTAGGATGAAAGGAGTTCCTATTAAAGCGTCTTCTCTAATCGGATAGTCTGATGGGACTATATGAAATTTGTCACGTCGGTCGTTAATGTTTCCTTTGCATTTAATAAACGTATATCCGAGTGTTTTATTTGTCGTTTTTCCCGTGTTAAAGAGGATGGGTTTTTTAATAATGTGCTTTTCTTTCACAAGATGTTCTTTGATTATGTTAATGGATGCTCCTGTGTCAATTAATGTCGTTAGAGTTTTAAATGTTGTCTGTTCGAAATCGAATTTGGCAGTGAAAAGATGTCCTCGATCTATTGCGGAGATATGCTCTCGTCGTAAATGCTCTCGTCGTCGCTTGTGCTTTCTTGCTCTTCGTCTGTCGTGTTCACTTCCTGTTGAGGAGGTCTCTTCGGATGCGGAGCCTCCCGAAAATTTTGATTTCCTTTTTGAGTGGCTTTCTTTTTCTGGTTGGTAATTTTGTTGAAGGGGCTCAGAATACCTTGATCTTTTTCCTTCTGATTGCAGTAAAGTTCCGTATGTCCGGGCCTTTTGCAATAAGTGCACTTTCTGTATGGATGATTCATTACCATAATATATTCAAGTGCCTTTTTCATTTGACTGGTTGTGTTTATCGAGTCAAGGTCGAATTCTTGTATATCGTTCTGATATTGTCGTTTTTCTTCCGTCATGCTTTCTTGTCCTTCTTCTTCGTCATGTGAGTCGTATTCGTTGTACTCAGTGTGGTGGACGTTTGGTTTGTTCATTGAGAAGAATTTCCTGTCTTCTTGTGGTTTGTTACTGAATCTTGATTTTTCGTGGTTGAATCTGGGTTTTTCCGGCCTTCGTTGGGGTTGAGGTTCGTGAAACATTCCTCGTTGTCTTTGGATGCTTCTTTTGAAATCTTCGTGTTCTCGAGCAGTTGCTTCTGCTTGTGCGAGCGAATATATGTCCTTCGTTCTGAGATAGGCTCTTGTGTCTTCCTTGAGACTTTGCAGATAAGTCTGAATGATGTCTTTGTCAGATATTTGTAAATATATGGTGATTGATTCATCCGTTTGATGAGCTTGTTTAAGTTCGAGGCGTTTAGCATTTAGCCAAGATATATAGATTCTGCGGAATCTAGTGTTGTGTTCCTGGATCGTTCCTTGAGTGTGGACGCATGCCGTCAACTCGTTCATGAGTAACAATGATGATTTCACCGGGTTAACTCGTTTTATCAAGACATCTTTCAATTGTTCGTATGTATAGATATCAACGTTCGAGATACAACTTTGTGCTCTTCCTTTGATTTTCATTGTCATTATCTTTTCCAATAGCAACCCCTGTTGCTCTGGCATTGTCCAGTGTCGTGCTCTGTCAACTTTCGTTGTCCATTCTGAGATGTTGACTGCTCCTTCTCCCGTGTCTCCGGTAAAAATGGGTACTATATCAATAGTCTCCTTGGCTGGTGCGGTTTGGTTCGGTAGTAGGTCGTGAGGCATTCGATGTGGTCGGTAATGATTTCCTCTGGCGTTAGGTTGGCTATCAGCGTCTTCATCATCGTCATCGGGGTCGTCGTCGTCTGGATTTCCAGGTGGTGGTGCGCTGGGTTGATTTCGATTAGATCGATTTGGTGGTCGTCTGTTATCCTGAGATGGCCTTTTGTCTGGTTGTGAGGAGGTAGGTTGCGACTCTTGTTTCGGTATAAGTTGTCTCATCATGGTTTCGAGATTTTTCATTTGGTCTTTTACTGTCTGTAGGTCTTGTCGGAGCTGAGTATTTTCTGTTTTCAGTATTCGCATTTCGTATTCGTTCGTCTGGTCTTGTTGGTCTTTGGTAATAGTCAGAGTATTCATTTCTTGTCGGTGTATTCGTTTCAAGTCGTCTATACCAGAATTTAATTTTCTAATATGCTGTTCTTTTTGTTCAACAGTAGCTCGTAGTTCTAAAATGGTGTTCTCTAACCTTTCTTTTTCTACGTTATAATCTCGTAATATACTTTCTCTATTCTGTTGGAATTCTAGCCTCGTTTGTTCTCCAAATTGCTGTTTCTCTTTAATAAGTTTTTCTTCAGTTTTTTGGAATTCTCGTATTTTTTCTTTTAGTTGTCGATCGAACTGAACGTCGTAGTTCCTTTTTATTTCTTTAATTACTTGCTCCTGTCTATGAGCGTTTTGTTCTTGTAAGGCTTTGAATTGATCTTGGGTCTCACTGGTTTCTTTTTCAAGGTATTGTTTCTGTGCTATAATCTGTGATTGTAGGGCGAGATTCGTACTCTCAAGGGTCTCGATATGTTCGCGATAGCCTTGAGCCTCTTGCTTAATGATTTCTACCTGATCTTGTAAATATTTTTGTTTAATTACTTGGTTTGATTTTTCCCTTTCTAATTGCTGTTTTTCTGTCTGGGTCTCCTGTAAATTACGTCTGAGCTCATTTATTTCGTCGCATTTTGCTGAGAACTCTATTTGTTTTTTCTGTAAAGTTTTTTCGAATTGGTTCTCGAGGTCGAGGTTTCGAGTTTCGAAAGTTTTAATAAGGTCGTTCTGGTCAAGGTTTGCTTGACCTATCCGTTCTACAAGGGCAAGATTACTATCGTAACTTTTTTGTACGTGAACTAGTTCCGTTCTTAATTCGAGTTGTGTTCTTTCGAAATCTAGTTTCTCAATATCGAATCTGTCGATTTGTTGTCCTTGCAGTCTGATTTTTTCTGTCAATATCCTTATTTTGTTTTCTGATTCCTGAAGGGCGTGCTGTAATTGTTTGATTTCTGTGTCTCGTAATTTCACTTCTTCTACCGCTTTGTCTTTTAAAGTAAGTCCTTCGTCAAAGTATTTGTTTACCAAGAGAGTGAGTTGAGAGTTTGCTACTTCAGCTTTTTCAAGACTTTTTACAAGTATAGGGTTTTCTGTGGACTGTTTTTTTCGTGGTGGTCTAAGTTCGCTAAGGCTGGACGCTTCTGATTCTAATTCTCTTGTCTTAGGGATAGCGATTTGATTTTCTAAACGTAGTGCTATGGCAAGATTTTGTTCTTGAACATCCTCAATCTTCTTTTTCCCCGTGGTCACTAAAATATAATCTAATGAATGAGGTAGATCGTGATATGCTAATAATTGTGGGTGATTCTTCGGATCTTTGTGAAATTTCCAAGTTATTTTTTCTATGTGCTCAGATTTTCTCAGCGTGTATAAATCTTCTTCGGGTTCCCATTCGGGGTGATTTTTATAATACAGAAAATAACTGAACAGGATTCGTGAAGTGTCTTTTTTGAGTTTCTTTACATGGTTGGGGATTTCTCCAACTATAATGCTTCTTCCCGATATACTCTTTTCTGCTGTGGACATTATCTTTGGTTTTCGTCGCGTCTACGTATGTATATTTTCATACGTTATTATTATTTCTTCCCTATCCTATGTATATATATATATAATTATTTTTCTTATTCCACACATATATGTATTAATTATAATAAATGTCGGGCGATGTTGAGTCTCAAAGATTCTTGTGATCTGAGATGTTATGTGGTCGAGTAATTAGATGGTTTTTTTATGTTGTTACTCAAAATAATTCCAGAATAGGCGGTATTTGTCATAAAAGACAAACTTCGACTAGCACCACTAGATTTATGAATTTACTTATTTTCGGTACCGCCGGGTCTTTTATTTATTGTAATAACGAGACACTATTATTTTGCCGTATCTATTTTCGTTACTTTCGGACTGGACATAGCTTCCAATGCTAGTGGTTCTTTTAAAGTTAAACACACAAAATTACTTAACTACATTGTTTGGGAATAAGGTAGTTACAACTTCCTATTTTTAATTTGTCGTGCGCAGAATATTAACTGCGGAAAAGTTTTGTCGCAAGAGTCTCTAATTCCCTTACATAATGAGCGGGATTTTAAACTTACTCTTACTCAGTGTTCGCATACAATACTGGTCGAATGATGTTGATGTCGGTGTTCTTGAAGAGGCGAACGCTGTTACAACGATCGGTTGTAGACTTTTCGCGTCGATTGATGATCCAGCATACCGTCGGAGTTGAGGTTATTTTCTGAAGGCGTGTCTCCCCCAGTTTTTATTCAATCCTTCCCGTGCTCGTGCTCCTGCAGCGAAGTCTTATAGATGCGCGGTACGTGCAAGTTCCTTAATACACAATTGTCCGTCACTCACTTACGGAAAATTCAGCGTGGCAATGTCTTTTCCGTTAACACAAAATTAACTAAGTTAAATGTCTGTTCAACGTTCACTCGTGCACAGGTTTAATGTTCGTAGTTTTACACCCTCCGTCGTGGAGTTTCGGTAACCAGTTTTCACTTGACTTTTGGTATTACGATTTTTCATTGAGGTAATCCTGGCAGGATCGCCAATTTTATGTTACGCAAAATGGCTCGATGACTCGAATCCAACTAGCGTTCGTTATAAACTCTGTCCTTGTGCAAAATACACATCACAAGATAACGCGTCTTTATAAAGAACCTCTGGTTTTCGAATCGCCAGGTTAAGTTTTTGATGAAGCCTTTCCAGGGCTGTATTACGTGTCAGAATGGTAATACGCGTAACAATAGGTCTGTAGCCCAACGGTGTCTTTATCGACGGCGCAGTCTTTCCTCGATGTCAGAATCAGGACCAATATTGGAAGTGAGATGAGTTTCACGTGTATTTTGATACTTGCCGAAATGTTGATCAAAGGTCTCTTTCCTTGGGACTCCTGTTATAACAAACAGTCGACGTCTTTACAGAAAGAGGACGAACCTTGGTGAGTACGATGCGAAACTGGTGAAGAATCAGAGCTTGCCAGGATTTGGAACAAGGTGTCTTCAGGTTAACACAAAGGAGAAGATCACGAGTTAATTGTGTCAATGATTTAATTACACTTGTATCAGTTCGTTACATCGATGTTATTTTAACTCGGATGCGGATAACACTCTTCCGGTTTATTAGCGCGATGGTTTAAACGTTACAACAAACGCGTTCGCGTAATTTACGGAGTTTCTTAATGAAAACTTGCGCGTGTTATCCCGTGTACTGTACGGCGTATCGCTAGCGTAGCAGCTAACAGTAGAGGTCTTTAGGAGAGAACCTCTTCGTAACAGTGATTTCACGATTCTGACTTATAGGTCGTCAGTCCCGTGCTACGCAGGGCCGATATTTGTCGGATAGCGATAGTGGGGCAAGGGTTTACGTGACTGCATTTCTAGGAATGCATCCGTGGGACCCATCGATAAGTATATATTCCCACGCGCTAGTCTGACTCAGTCCGCAGTGTTCCAAGGGTTTTGGACAACGGACAGACGGCCGAAGGCGAAGCGCAATAAAATTTAATCTTATAAAATATTTATATAAACGTTGAGAGCTCGGGCGCATATGCAGGCCGAGAAATATCGATACTTAATCCTAGACAAAGTTGCTTTGTGCGTTGGTCGCTTGGTCACGTACGCAAGCCATGAGACATAGCGAGTTATATTAACGAAAAAATATACGAGCATATATTTTTATTTTGAATTTATATTTGTTCTTATTCTATGGATATGAGAATAAAGTATTTGCTCTAATTAAGGCAATTTATGCGGTTGGCTTAACAAAATGCACAATTTAGAAAAACTATCACAGTGTCCAGAATTAATTTCACTAGTGTATATCTATATCGAGTGAAGCAGCAACGATAAGCGGTAGAAATATTTTCTAACCGAACAGACTTGGGAGAAAACTTTTCCTACAAAAGTTGCATAGTTCGAAGCGGGTTTCGAGTGGCGGCTACGCGGTTTACCCAGGTAGAGGCGCTTCAGAGACTTCAAGGTCACCTCCATTTTTGTTCGAACGGGACGACTATTTCCTTCAGAATTCCATCAGGGAATCAAAAATAAGTTTAAACGCCAAATTTTAGAATGATCGATCGAGATTTAGTATTAAGGCGTTAACCCCACTTGTAGTGCAAAAAAGGCCTTTTTCATGAATTTTTTTAAAGAAAACTACAAAACTTTTTAAATCGATCAATATACCATCTTAAAGAACACATCTTGAAGAACTTTCAGTAATTTTTTTATTGAAAAATATTACATTCTTTAGTGGCAAATGGCCGTCAATGAAATAATGTTTTTATATACACGGTTTGCGGTGACCAACATTGCGGCGAAGTAGATCATCTGAAAAAATGCGGATGGATTTAGTCAAATATAAGTATAAACTAGTCTTTAATCGAAGGATTTTAAAAAATATTCATTTTTCACAAAATGGCGGACAGTCAAAGTTAATGGTCCGATTTTAACGAAAAAAACGGCCGTTTTTTCGTGATAAAACGGCCATTTTTTTCGAAAAAAAATCGAACAATTAAAGACTACATTTTTATGTATTAAATAAGCCTGCAAAATTTCAAGAAGATCGGTTCATTAGTGTTCGAGTAATCTTGGTCACCGACTTCAGAAATGCCATTTTGAGAAAAACGCGTTTAAAGTTTCAATTTCAGTTTACACGAAGAAAATATTTTTTTTTGTAAACTTACATAGAGTCATCTATTCCGGGCCCATACAGAAGTATGGGCCCGGATACTTATACTTCAAAAAAATGCAATAAAAAAAATCGATTTTTTCAAAATCGCAAGTGGGGGTAACCCCTTAAAGATGGATAGAAACGAAATTTCAGTGTTTTTAGCGTAAAATCGACTGAGAAAATGGTTCAATTACATACTTTCACGGTTTTTCTCAGGATAGAAAATATTTCGACTGCTAATGGTTGTTGCCTCACACGGTACGTATATACAGCATTGGCCAAAATTATTAGGCGCCCTGTACATTTTCTACGCCTACAAAAAATCGATAATCTTGGCGAAAAAAAATCGTAAACC
Organism: Ophion slaviceki; assembly: GCA_944452715.1. NCBI lineage: Eukaryota > Metazoa > Arthropoda > Insecta > Hymenoptera > Ichneumonidae > Ophion > Ophion slaviceki. The sequence continues at coordinate 64,552,548 of OX101784.1, read as the reverse complement.
AATTTACAAAAGGGGGTTTTGGAGTAGACAAAGCCAGCTTCATTTTGTTTTTTTATTTTTGCGATTTTTTCGTACTTGGTACGTCATTTTGAAAATGCCGGTTTTTCACAATTTTCGCACTTTGCAAAATCGCATGCTAAACTTTAAAGAATACTAATCTCACCATTTAGTGATATGATTTTTTAAAAGGACATCGTTAGGTTTAGTTTCGTTTTTTTTAAACATTTAGCGATTTTTTTATCACAGAGTTATTTTGTTTATTCTTGAAAAAAACGACAGGTTTCCGAAAAGCCAGCATCGTGCGGCGTAGCATGAAAACTATGAGGTTTGGAATATTTAGTCTAAGGAGTAAAAAAGTTGTATTTTGTTGTGATGAAGTAACTAAATTTTTTTTAGATTTTTTTTTTCAACATATCGCTGTAACGCTATTTTTGGTTGATAGTCGACGATTTGTGTCATTAATTTATTGCCATTACTTTGAAATAAAGATGTTTTGATGAAAATATGAAGAGGAGCAACGGTACATACAGCCTTGGCTAAACGTATTAGGCACCCCTATAAAATATTGATATTTTCCAAAGTATACAAAACTATTACAATTGCTTTAAACTCAAGCTTAGACGGCATCATCAAATATAAAATTAAACAATAGAACACCTCTTTCGGTGGATTGCAAAACATCGTAAAACGCTAAACATGTACGTTTTTTTATTTCGACAAA
>OX101784.1:64436827-64549327 GCA_944452715.1 Ophion slaviceki | reverse complement strand
TCTCTCTCCTTTTTGCACTTCCCATCTCTCTCGCACCCCTCTCTCTTCCTCTAAATATGTGCATATGAACATGTGCCTGTATAGCCTATATACAGGCGCGTGGCCTTCCTTGCAGTTTTATCATTCCTCTCCTTACACACCGCATGCTATATATATATATTCGGGCACGAGATTGCCGAGTACAGATTGTCCGTGCGGCATAGACTTTAATCCCTTATCCCTGGCGGTATATGGTGATTAATCGGATTCGCGATTAAACGTCGGGGCGGTCGGACTGGCGGGCGGACTCGCCAGAGAGGATGCCCGCGCGCACTCGCCCACACGTGGACGAAGTACATGTCGTGTATACGGTGGCGAGCACACCCCACACGTCCACGTGATGGGCAAATCACGCAAGCCTCTTCTCACGATAAATATATATATGTATATATGTATGTATGTATGCATGTATATATGTACGTATGTATGCATGTATATATGTATGTATGCATGCATGTATATGTGTATGTATGTATATATATAAACATATGGGCGAGTATATATAAATATGTATACATGTAATAGGGGATGTTGAACAAAACGTGTAGTGTGGCATCAACCCCCCAATGTGCTCTCTATACTGGGTGGTTAATGAAGTCTTGAATCTTACACGCGCGGCTGATTGTACGTAACAATACACGTATATATGTCTACAGCGTCTCCACCCTTATAATATGGGGGTGTGTTTATATATATGAATATAACGACTACGACTAAAAACTACCCCTCCAATTCTCGTCCTTTAAAAAGAATTGATATATATGTAATAATTTTTTAAATATATAAAATTGTTTAAATATATAGTATATATTAAGTTTTTTTTAAATATATAGAATATATAGAATTTGGAAAAATCGTAAAAATAAAAACTGGAGAAAACGCGCTTCAAAGTTTTCAGTAGGAGGAAATATCAATGTTTGGTTACTTACACTAATAATCTGCTAATCAGCTATTCCTGGTCCATACAAAAGTCTTCTGCTTCCTCAAAGTACTCGTTCGGATGACTTCGGTCGAGTCTACGAGCTGTCCGAGCCTCCTTGGTGCTAAATGAGTGGCGCCTGTCCTCCCTCTCGATCCGTGGCGCGTCAGCGAAATCAGCAAACACTTTGCACTGCTGGCCAATACTCAAATTGAGCAACTGCAACCATGCAGTTGCTCAATTTGAGTATCAACTCAAAATCACCGAATATCCTTCTTTGAACATACCCGCAGGCATGTGGGCGGCAATTTCAACGACTTTTTGGCCGGAATTCAGGTGTTTTGGTGCGACGCGCCAAACTGATGCATCGAACGACTCGTTGCAATTTTGCGTGTGACCGCGGAAGCATCGCGTTAAAAGGTCATCGTTTGAGAGTTGTTCACAGAATGGGCGAATGTGTTTCTCAATTTTATGATCAATCAATCGAGCAGGATGCTTAAAAGATTGTAGTTGGTTCATGGATTCAGCTTTGCGCCGTTCACACCAGGTGTCGAAGCCTATTGGACAATTCTCGTGGCGAGGGGATTTGTCCGTTGAACAATAATGATCCAGCGTTGCTATTATAGCTTCTTCATCTTTTGGACAGAATTATTATTTTTTCCAATCGCCAAACCATAATAAATTGCTAGTTGTTTTTATGACATCTTCCGTCAGCCGGTTCCTACCACCGAGCTCCTCTTTTTTCTTTATATTTCGAAGTCGTGTACCCATACGTTTTTATATATGTCCCACGCACTCATTTTTTGTGACAGGGCAATCGTATCATTGTACGGATTTGTGTCCAAAATACCCGCAAAAGTTTTCGAATCGCCGTCGCCGTTGTAGTTGTATGTTTTACGCCAAATTTTTCGTCAGATCTTTAAAATATTTTTATGATAGAATCAACCTCCATCTCTCCTGCTGAACCTACATGATTTAAGGAGCACGATTCTCTGTGATTTTCATACCACTCTTCAAATTCGTCGTCGTTCAGTGTTTTTTTGTTGGGGCCGGGTTGAAATTCCGAACTTTGAATGGTCAGAACTCCGAAAGAATTTACACGAAAGACCAAAACTCCGAAAATCTTAACACCGTCAAAATAATTCGGCTATGGAAGTTTTAAAAGTTTCAATTTTTCAATAAATCGACGAATTATTTCAAGATTTTTATTTATTAGGAAGTGATTTTACGTCAATTTTGAAATTTGTCTAGACAATGTTATACGTTCTACATAGTTTACAGTCAACTGTGTAGACTTTCGCTGGCATGATCTTGACATGAAGGCCGGGTTGAAATTCCGAACTTTGAATGCGCCGACGGTTCAAAATTCCTAATTTTAATGTTCCGCAATTACAAGGTTGGTCAAGATCATGCCATCGAACGTCTACATAGCTGACTGTAAATTAAGTAGAACATATAACATTGTCTAGACAAATTTCAAAATTGACGTAAAATCACTTAATAAAAAATAATTCTTGAAAAAATTCGTCGATGTATTGAAAATTTTGAAACTTTTAAAACTTCCATAGCCGAATTATTTTTACAGTCTCCAAATTTTCGGAGTTTTGGTCTTTCGTGTAAAAGTCTTTCGGAGTTTTGATCTTTCGGGGTAGTATATTTTCGGAGTTTAGAGCGTTCTGATAATGCAACGTTCAGAATTTCAACCCGGCCCCTTCTCGTTCACGGTACATGCGTGGCAGTATGAACTTTTTAGGATAAGGTCGACTACTTTGCCACAGTAGTACCCAATGAGAGTTGTTACACCGTACAATGAACTAAAGCCACGTTCTTTCCAGGATCCTCCGCCGGACACTTTCAAATGAGTTTCGATGCTTCTTTTTTCTACATTCTTTTCCTGCTCCTCTTTGACAGCTTTCTCACTGATTGTTTTGAACATCGATTCCGATGCCAAGTGAAGGTGCTGCACTATCCTTTCGTACGTTGATTTCGCCAACTCTTGGCACAGGTAGATGAGGCCACAAAAAACATTGATGCCTTCTCGTGCAACACCAAGTAGCCTCATAACGAATACGATCCGTCTATTTATTTCGTAACCGGTGTTTATTAACGATCCTGAATTAATTTCTCTTCGACCGCACATACACCATAAAGTAATTTTGAAACCTCAACCTCGCTGTCCGCTCTCTCCAAATGTTATGCTCTCACCAAATGTTATGCTCTCACCAAATGTTATGCTCTCTCCAAATGTTATGCTTGGTTTGCACGTTCCGCAGATTACAATATCAGCAATCGCATGAAAAATTGTGAGAAATTAAATGATTCTATAACAATGAAGTGGATTCACAATTATATCTTCACTGCTCGAAGTTGACAATTTTTTCGCGCTAGCGCTCGCATCCAAGTCTTCATCGTCTGCTTTACTTGTGAATCGATTACCGCGAAATTTACGTTTACGCGGTTTCGAAACCCGTTCGGAGGCCGATTTTTTTACCTTTTGGATAACTTGCCATGATGTTCTTACGACGTGTACGCGCCAAGAATCGGAGCAAAACTAACCGTCGATGCTACAAGCTGCAATGTAGAAACACGTACACAGAGATGTATCATACACCGTTATACTTCAATAAACCATGTTATGGCTCAACACAGCACTACTGCAAAATCTAAGTATTGTTCTGAAAGACCCTTAAACCATTCCCAGGTATAAAATTCGGATGAGATGATCGAGGAGTTCGACGGTTTTAGCCTTGTATCTTCGAAAATACTTATAATTGACCTATCTAACTTTGTAAATATATACTTGGATAGTTTATCTATCGATTTGAGCAATAAAAAAAACAATGTTTCGGACCTTCTAATTCAGGCTCCTGCCTTAAGTGTTCGCCTTCGATTTTGTTGAAACTCATATACATAATGAAGGGTTGAAAACTATTAGGCATGTACTTTTTTATCGACATAAAAACGGGTTTAAGCGGGGGAACACCCCTCAAAAAAAGGCGTGTCGCCCCTTAATTTAATATTTTTTCAATACTTTTAGTGGATTTTTCACCGCCTTGCATTTAAAAAATGTTGATTTTTTTTCATTCAGCTTGTTGGTAAAACTGCAAAATAATCCCCCGACACGCCTTTCTTTGACGAATAGATTCTCCCTCTAAAACCGTTTTTCCGGCGATTTAAATAATTACGTGTATAATAGTTTTTAATGCTTTATCATATATATACATATGAGTTCCAACAAAATCGAAGGCGGACACTTAAGTGATGTTCCTTGTGAGAAGGGTCCACACCACACCTCACTATGTGGGATTCTTACCTACGAAAATCTCTCTCCCTCCTGACCTCCTTACCGCTCCGCCACTTCCAATTGATTCAGTTAATATATACGGCCCGTAACGCAATTTCCTAAAATCTAATAAATTATACACAAAGCACCCCCTTCAGTATGATTATATGTAGACAAAGATCTACAGCTTTACCGACAAACCATGACCAATTATTTGTCAATGTTTGTCTATAATTTAGATTGGCCTTCAATTTGAAGTTTCTTTTTCATTTTTTTATTTATATATCCCTTGTTAAAAATAATAACGAACTGCAAATACTATATGAAAATGAAAAAAATACACAGAACTCCTGATTATTCGTAAATTTTTGTTTCTCCCTTCGTTTGTTCGTTTCCTATTCGTTTTTTTTCGTTTGTTTTTTTCAATATGATCTTTGTTACGTTTGTTCATTGTAATCGTAATTGACTATGGAGCATAGTGCCTATAGCTGAAATTCTATTTCAGACTTCAAGCTGTGTTATTGTGAAAGAGTTATCGAAATCAATTCAGTAGTCCTTGAGTCATGAACGAACAAACGTACGGACCCTACAGTTTTATTATTTGTGGAGATATGTGTGTTTGCGCCTCCCCCCCACCCCCCCCCCCCCCCAACCCATATATATGTATACACATATAAGGCATGTTATTTATTACATTACATACTATATATACATATGATGCTCTACATTGTGGGTGTGTGTGTGTTATTTACGGAAGCAACCCTGTTGCTTCGTTGGGTCGGTATCAATTTCCCCGTCAAAGATAACACGACGCGTATATATGGATTCATCGCTGCTGATCCTATGCGTCCCTACGAACGTCCTGTACCCTAGATACCTGATGCTGCTGTGTATGGGTCTCAAGAAGGATCTCACTCCTTCCGATGCGCTTGAGCGATATGAAGGGTCGTTGTTGGGCTTTGTCCTTTGAAAATTGAGGAGACGCTTGGATATCGGCGAAAGGACGAGGGGGGAGGGTCAGAGAGAGAGAGAGAGAGAGAGAGAGAGAGAGAGAGAGAGAGGGAGAGACATGGAGAGATACAGAGAGCAAGATCTTTGCGAGTCTGTGCCGCGGATAACGTTCGATAAGCACGGCCAGTGCACCCGCAGTTGCTTGTACTGCGGGGATACCACGATTGAAGGACAGATCCACCGGGTTCTCGAGAATTCCAGGCATTCCGAGGTATCGAGGATTCCACGTGCTTTTGTGGCATTCCATCCATCTGTTTGTCAGTCTCTCTCATTGTCTGTCTTTCGCTCACTCTATGTCTATCTCTTATCGCTCGTCTCTCTGTTGGTCTCTCTCTCTCTCTCTCTCTCTCTCTCTCTCTCTCTCTCTCTCTCGCTCTTGCGCTTACAAGGGGGCATTCCCTACTCCCCATCACCAATTTCGCTCAAATTTATAGGACATGCACGGCTTGGCTAGAAATGAAAGTACCCGAAGTGGGAACTCCAGATGACCAAGCGTTTAGAAAATAAAAATATTGACGCGGCTCTCGCACCGTATAAGCCATTTACGTTAGTATGTTTGCCAAGCAGCGGTTGGCGTAGCGGTAAGAGCTCGGACTAGTAATTCGATGGTCGTGGGTTCGACTCCCCGTGTGGAGACTTTTTTTCTAACTTTTTCTCATTTTTTATATTTTTTATTTTTCAATTAAGCAAAGAGGTGAATAATTTATTTTATTTATTTATTTATACGCAAAAGGCATATAGGACGTTATTTTTTAATGAGCGCATAATCGTAGAAAATTTGGAGTTGCTGATTGACTCGTGGGGAGGACATACAAATCCGCAATTACACGACAAACTCTTCGGGGATGAAGAAGGATTGCCAACGTGTAGCATCAAAGTAATTCCCCCTAAATGTACTTCACTGGTGCAACCCTGCGATGTATATTTTTATCGTCAGGGTAAAAACTTTATTTAAAAAAATACAAAATTGCTCTTATCTCATCGAGCAAGAAAAAGAAATAACTTCCCGAGAAGACTGCATAAAAATACATTCGATTGTTCATCATCAATTATCCGCGCCAATATTCGGTAAAATATTACATTACCTGTGGTTCGCTTCTAAACTTTGCGATGAGAGAGAATGCTTTGTGAATGTCAATCAAGTATGTTTCTTTATGGAGACGTTGAAACAACGACGTGGTTGTAAAAATGTGGCGTTTATAACGTGTGCTAGATGCAAAAATAATTATTGTTTCCCCTGTTTATACGATAAATATCACCCCGACACATGTAAATCATCGAATGTCAACGGATAAAGTTTTGAATTGTCATGTACAAAGTCTTTTCGTATGCGCTTCAATTACGATCCCTTGTTAAAAAGTCCGAAATCCCAATTTTTTACCTTTTCTATGCCTTTTGCGTATATATAAATAAATAAAATAAATTATTCACCTCTTTGCTTAAATGGAAAATGAATAATTTAAAAATTGAGAAAAATAAAAGAAAAGTCTCCACACGGGGAGTCGAACCCACGACCATCGAAGTACTAGTCCGAGCTCTTATCGCTACGCCAACCGCTGCTTGGCAAATATGCTAACGTAACTGGCTTATGCGGTGCGCGAGCCGCGTCAACATTTTTATTTTCTAAACGCTTGGTCATCTGGAGTTTCCACTTCGGGTACTTTCATTTCTAGCCAAGCCCTGAATGTCCTATAAATTTGGGCGAAATCGGTGATGGGGAGTAGGGAATGCCCCCTTGTTAGTATGATTCTCTCTCCCCCATGATCTTTTGGTCTCATTCCCTCACTCCGTCCCTCTCTGTCTCACCAGTACGCGCTCTCTCCCTCCCTCTCCTTCTCTCTCTCTCTCTCTCTGACTATGATTCTCTCTGGCATTGTAAAGAGAGGGAGAGGGAGAGAGAAAGCAAAATACTATGAAATAGATAAAGAGAGCAGAACTCTCTCTCTCTCTTATGATCTCTTGCTCCCTCTCCTTCTCTTTCTTGCCCTCTCTCACTCTCATTATGATTCTCTCTCCCTCCCTCTCTCTCTTTCTCTCTCTCTCTCTCTCTCTCTCTCTCTCTCTCTCTCTCTCTCTCTCTCTCTCTCTCTTGCTCTTCTCTCTCACATTATCACTCGATCTCCCATCCACTGTGTCTCTTTCTCACCCTCCTGCTCTCCGCTTCACTCCCTCGCTATATCTCTCGCCCTCTCTTGTCCTCTTATCCTAGCACCTTTGTCACTATTACCGACCTACTGTATGTGGGTGGTTGGCCCATAATTCGTCCCTACGTCCCGAGCCAACAGCGAACGTTCCATTGTGCATCAATTAAGGCGCAAATCCCGATGCGACGTACACCAGTGAAATAACCAATGAACATTCGTTTATCTTGAATACCGCACGGTACGCAAGATTGATCGCTTCTCGCGGCCGTGTCCGAAATTCGGGACAACGGCGAGCCAGGCGTAGATTAAGAGATTATTTATTATTAATTTCAATTTTATCGCTGTTTTGATCATTATCGTTATTGATGGCGTTAAAATCCTTATTATTAGTGTCATTAGCATTATTAATGTTATCTTTATTATTATCAGTATTATTAGCGAAATACGTGTATAAAAAACTGTACTCAATTATAATATTAGTTAAGGCGTTACCCCCACTTGTAGCGCAAAAAAAGGCCTTTTTCATGAATTTTTTTAAAGAAAACTACAAAACTTTTTTAATCGATCAATATACCATCTTAAAGAACACATCTTGAAGAACTTTCAGTAATTTTTTTATTGAAAAATATTACATTGTTTAGTGGCAAATGAAATAATGTTTTTATATACACGGTTTGCGGTGACCAACATTGCGGCGAAGTGGATCATCTGAAAAAAATTGCGGATGGATTTAGTCAAATATGAGTATAAACTAGTCTTTAATCGAAGGATTTTAAAAAATATTCATTTTTCACAAAATGGCGGACAGTCAAAGTTAATGGTTCGATTTTACCAAAAAAAAACGGCCGTTTTTTGGCTATAAAACGGCCATTTTTTTTCGAAAAAAAAAATCGAACGATTGAAGACTACATTTTTATGTATTAAATAAGCCTGCAAAATTTCAAGAAGATCGGTTCATTAGTGTTCGAGTAATCTTGGTCACCGACTTCAGAAATGCTATTTTGAGAAAAACGCGTTTAAAGTTTCAATTTCAGTTTACACGAAGAAAATATTTTTTTTGTAAACTTACATAGAGTCATCTATTCCGGGCATCAAAAAAAAATTGCACTCCAAATTGTACTTCAAAAAAATGCAATAAAAAAAATCGATTTTTTTCAAAATCGCAAGTGGGGGTAACCCCTTAATATCTCGTGCATATATATTTTTAAGTGCTCATTTAAATGAACTGGTCTGCATTAGATTGGGGTCCAAAGAACGGGTTCATTTTCAATATGTTTTTCCGATATTACTATTGGGATGACGGGGTCAACATTTTACACACAACTACCGCACTGTCTTGCTAAGTTTGTTTTTTTTTTTTAATTGAAAAATATCATCGAACAATGTAATTGTTATTATTTAAACAAAGTGCTACCGTTGCTGCATTGCCAATTGGTGTGGGTGGGCCTGTCAACTAGCACGAAAAATAACAAAATCCACTGGCATAAAAAATCACATAATCTATTTTTTGTATAATAAGAAAATTTCCGTATGACCGAACACTTTTTTGAAATTTTGAAAATTACAAAAATAACAACCTGTAGGACAAAAAGTTCGATCTTGGACCAAAAAAACAACTTGAATCGTTTGTCATTAACAAATGGCAATAGACATATGAAAAAATCATGCAATCATACGATAGAAAATGTTATAAACTATGTTCCGCCCGAATGGATTTTGGGATCCGACATACACCGTTTCATAAAACATAGCGCTCGAGAAAAATTCAAAAGAAGAAAGGGTAAATCGCAGCGCGATGGTCCACCGTAGCGCAGTGGGTCCTTCACAAGAATCGTCGTAACTCGGTAAATTTTTTGAATTTTTAGAAAACCTTCGTTGCAAATGTGTGTTTAAACCCTACGCCATAAAACTATGCAATAAAAAATGGTATTTTCGAAAACTCATGTACACAAAAATGTCCATAGATACACGCTTGAATTTTTCTACATATCCCGGTGGTTGCATACAAGTGCATGAATATACCTAAACACTGAACAAAAAAAAAAACGAAAAAGGAAATTCTCGTACAATAAAAAAATCTAGAGAAAATTTTCTACCACAGCGTAAGAGAGATAGAGAGATCAAGCAAATTCGTCTTACCGGATGCAGCATCCAGCGAAACGTAACGAGAAGATGACGACGACGGCAAAGTTGCAGGATTCCACACAAGAAGGATGGTTAGGGCCTTAAGCGGACTGCGTGCAGGGATGAGGAGAACTGCGGCAGTAGGGGCGGGGGAGTGGAATGCAGAAGCTTCGTCGGGCAATCATTATACATCACGGCCACTTATCCCCGGAGGCACGTTACCGCTCGTGAGGCTCACATACGAGCCTCACTGGCCGGGCGCGCGCGCTCGAGATACTAATTATGACGAATAAACACCGTTCATCACGTTCGCCGTAAAGCGAAAATGTGCGGGAGCGGGAATGCAATATAAATATACACACATATGTTAGGCATTCCACGTCAATTCAGCCAGTAAAAAAAATCCACAAATAATTTTGGAAAATCGAGTTACTTTATTGAAAAATATTCACCGAGTGTCGAAATTTTTTAAAAAAATTATGATGTTTTTTCTCGTTGATTACCATTTTTTAACATTTTTGCATTCAAATGGCTGTATCTTTGGCAGGATTTGACGTATTTACATTCGTAAAAAAAGAAAATGTTCGTCTTTTTATAGCCTTCGAAAAAAAATTAATTTTATATTTTATTGAGCAAGTCGAACGTCCGTTTCAGGGCAATATATGCAAAAATATTTTTTTTCTCAACGAAAGACACGCGTTATTTTATTTTTTTAAATTTCCCCGAATTGTGAATACGAAAAAAGGATTTTTGGTATTTTTTATATTATGGGATTCCTAAACACCGTGAAGTAACAGCTATTTTTATTTTCTAATTTTTTTTATTGTTATTCGATTGAAAGGTGTGGAGCACTCCAAGGCTCCAATACATATGACATATTTGTCATATGTATTTCAAAAACCTGGTGAACATACCGCGAATGCTCTACACTCTTCAATCGAATATTAACAAAAAAAAATAAAAAAATAAAAATAGCTGTTACTTCACGGTGTTTAGGAATCCCATAATATAAAAAATACCAAAAATCCGTTTTTTGTATTCAATACGGGTTCAATACAATACTGCGGGTTTCCTCACACCTATATGGTGGCGCTCGGCCATGATTTAGTTGAATTTTTTCAACCAAGTGCGCAAGAAACATTTTATTTTCGCATAATTTTTTAACCAATTCAGACTTTTGCTTAATATTTTTCAATCAAAAGAAAATAGTAATATCTTAACGAATAATGCACTTGAAAATCAATATCGGATATGGTGAAAAAAATAAAATAACATATTTACTCAATAGAAATTTTATCTGAATCAAACGAGCGAAATTCAATTTTTTTTGTGTACTCGAATCAACAATATTCATGTGATAAATTGAAACCCTTTTTTTGTTCGTTGCAGAAAAGACATTCAAAACTATATAATTTGTTCGCGACAATTTTTTAGATAATATCAATGACACATTGTTCTCGGCGCACAATATATCTTTTGAATGAAAAAAAAACTTAATTTTATCATGTTATTAAAGTCAATAGAGTTTTGTTTGGACTAATAAATCCGATTATTTACCCCAGCAATTGTACAATTGAAGCAACGAAATTTCATTTAATAACACCAATGATATTGGATCAATGATTTTTTTTCAGTGTACGTAGCCGTCTTTGTTTTTTTTTAAATCTAGTCTTTTTTAAGCCCTCGGGGTAAAAATTGCCCCAAAATTATATTTTTTTTTCGTGAACGTCCGCCATTTCATTCACGTCAATTTTTTTTTCGAAAAACCACTTCCTACAACAAGCACTATATTTATATAGATAATAAAACTTTTTTACTTTCATTTTTCGAACCAACCATTGCCAACTTATCAATCCGGCCGTTGGACCATACAGAAGCTCTATTATAGCTCAATAACGATGTTATTTTTTTTCCAAATAAAAATTTACACATTAGTTTAATGTATGCCAAATAACATACCTTCTAGTAGACAAAAAGAAGATCGGAAAAAAACTACTTTTTTCAGTCCGTCACAGTGGTGTGCTCCCTTAAAAAACATATAGCTACCTTATAATTGCCAACATTTTTTTCACTCAAAAAGAAAAAAGAAAAAACGTGGATCTAAAAAAAACCCTCCGATATCCTTACGATCGAATAATCTTCCAATTACGCGCCGGAAAACTCACGAGGACCGCACGAACGTTACGCGCACACGTGTTTGCATAGCATCGGATGCGATATTCCGTGGATATTCCGGGGCATGAACCACGGGGGTGGCGATGGCGCGGCAGGGGGTGGGGTTCGGAAAAGGCGCCAGGGGGTGGTGGGGCAGTGCAGCATCCGCGGCCCTCATCGTGTCATCGCATACGCGACTAATACTCCGTATGCGGCTCGCATGTGGATAGACACACGCGGGGCTTATGAGCGCGGAGGTGTTGGCTCGAGGCAAAGTTGAAATGCGACGACGGGGACCAATTTCGGCTAAACACGGAAATGCTTCCCAACTCGGCGAATTAATTTCCTGTTGGCGGAGCTAGCCGTCCCCGACTCGCGGCCTCTGAGCCCGAACTCTCGCCGTTAACGCTCTGCCACCCTCGCACCACCCCCGCCCCCTCTGCCTCCCCCTTTATGAGCCCGTTTCCGCTCTTGCACGGAACGGCCGAGCACGCACCACCAACTGATACTTAATTCCTTAATATATGGGTGATTATCCCAAAATGATCATTTTGCATGTAGCCAAACTTTTTTAATAGATGCTATTCGATTACTTTGTATGTTTTATTGGATTACAACAGTTTGAAATATTTCAAAGGCTTCCTACAAAACAGTATTGACAGAAAAATCGTCGTTATCATTTTAGCATTGAAAATACTTTTAAGGCCTTTTATACGTGAAAAATTTCAAAATTTTAAATTGTTTTTTTAAATTTTTATTCGATTAGCCTGAACGGTCAGGAATATTTTAAGCTTTACAGAATTGAAAAATTCCAAAAATAAGGTAAGATTGTATTCATAATAGATAACGCGCGGCGCGCCCGACCGCCAACTTCAAAGCCGTTTTTCCACGATTTACCTTTTTTGAACCTTGTGAAAGTTCTAACTCTCGAACGAAGGTTCAGATCGCTTTGAAATTTTTACGACATATTCTTAGTATCATCACATATCGTGTGAACCAAAGAAACAAAAATTTCAATGACACAAAAAAATATAAAAAATAAAAGACCAACAGAAAATTGAGTAAACAAATTTTATGTTTCGAATTTTCATTTATTATGCAATTGTAAATATTTTTATTTTTTTCTCAGACACCCACATCGATGCCGAAACCTTTCACCATCAACACTCAGAAAAAAGATTTATTATGTTTCAATAAATTGGCACATTAGAACATAATTTCTTAGAAATTAATAAACGTTTACTCGTATGGAGACAGTTTTTATGTGATTGTAACCACAGAATTTATTCGGCGTCACTAAATATGTTTCTTTACGTGCCGATTTTTCACATCAATTAAAAGCCATATTTAAAATAGAAAATTTGAATAAATATTTCCTCAAATCAAATAAATACTACTTTCCAATCACGAAAACCTCTTATTTCGCGACTATGATACTAATGCGCGCATGCGCACTTTGCCCTTCAACGCGACGGGCCCAACAGCAGGACGCTCGTCAGATGTAGCTCACGCATACGCTTACCATGTAGCTTCTTCCTATGCCAATGCTTTTGGCACAAGTGTCAGTGTTGCGTTTCGGAAGTGAGAAACTCGACAGTGAGGAATGATGTGAGTGTAAGTAAGAATATTAAGTGAGAAAAAAACGATCAAGTGAAAAAATAATGACGGACGAAATGACACAATTCCTCGAAGAAAACCAGCTGGGGGATTATGAAGAATCCTATTAGATGTTAAGAAAAACTCTATTTGTCGGACATAAAAGACCTATTCCTTCTAACTTATATATCGTATTAGATGTTAAGAAAAATTCTTAGTAAATCTTAAACATAAAGTTAAATAAAAAATGTTCTTAGCTGTTAATACAATCGTAGTAGGCCGACATACGAATAAGAAAACTTATTCGCCGGGAGACAAAATTCTTTGTCCTTAATAAATCTTTTTTCTGAGTGAATGCGCGCGCAGAAAAATACATTGCTTTATCATGTTATATCTCCGCCATTTGTTATTTTTTTTTTTTTTTTTTTTACATATACTTAACCATGTGCATAAATGATCTGTAAAAAAACGTTGTCAATATATGCGTCATTTTTTTAACCGCGTCTAGAAAAGTACCTTCGAAAATCGGCGAAATCGCGTATATAAGGCTTTCAGACTGTACGTGCTTTAAGGCCTTAAGGTAAGCTGGTTATAGGAATCCGAGTTAGCTGGATGTCACACGAAACTAACGCTACCCCCACTCCACTGCCACTGTGTTGTAGTAGAGTGGGGGAAGCTGGGACATGCCGAATGACAGAATTTTTTTGGAAAAAAACAAAAACCAACTCTTTATTTACATGTAGTGGACGTCGGGGCAAAACGAATACGCGGGGTAAGGTGAATCATAAGCCTAGCCACTAAACAGTGTGTACGATCACAGTGCTCCAGTTGGAGTTTGGAGAGGTGGCGGTGAGGTGAATGAGTGTGAAAGTATCAACTGTGGCGGAAGCACGCGTCTCAAGTGAGAAAACAATATCGATTTGTTAACAAAACGATGTTTTTTTGGCAAACTTTAACATCGTTTCAGTTTATTTAAGTTGCTGAAATTAATTGGAGACAGGCAGGTAAACACAATGAAAGTACTAATTATTCATATAATAAGAACGATTTGTCAGAAATTTTCCTGCTTATTGCGTGATTTTTTGTTAATTCGTTAACCGTCTAATGGGGCAAGATGAATACAAGCTATCGCAAACGCGAAATATTTTACAACGTGCCACTGATTACGTCGGAAAGGGTGAAATGGAACTAGTTAAGCATTTGGTTCCTCCCCAACCGGTGTTTCTACCACGGAAAGAAAAAGAACTTACAAATGATCGAAATGATATGGAAGCAAGATTATTCGGACTAATCCTACAGATCTTCGATTGGCTTATCAAATTGATGGTATTGAGAATGAAACCACTTTTATATGCGAAAGACGCCAATAATTCGTGTCCCATAATTATCCCAGCGCTGTTTCATTTTGCCCAGCATACGGGGTAATTTGGGATTTTTTGCTTCCAAAATAAAAAGAGTAATACATGTTGATTAGTTTAAAAAATAATTAAAGTTGACTGACTCATATATGTATTGTTTTATTTGAACATGACCTTAGCGTTATCATCTTGCCCCGACTTCCCCTACCCGTTTTTTATTACCTGAAAAGTTTGATTACATTCTCGAAGCCATCAAATAGTTGCACTTTGTGTAGTATCCGTAGATTTTTATCTGTATTTTGAGCATGAAAATTATTCCCCTGAAGTGTAACTGTTCAGACTTCATATACACTAGCAAGCAAAAGAGGTACAAAAACATCGGAAAATGACATCCCTTAAAACCATTGGGTATTTATTTAAGGGGCTCTACCAGTGTGAACGCTGAAAATTTGGGTGATTTTCGGGAATTTTTTGGAAGAAAAGTACTCAATTAAATGTTTCGGAAAATCGAGAATATATTTAGCTATATTTGACCTATATTACCTAATTTTTTATAGAAAAATATTGAGATTCAAGCGACTCATGCGCTGCCGTCGGAGGTGTCAAAAAAAAAATCCTCCACTGCTGCAAGTTCAAAGAAAAAGAGCAAGATCAATATTCAAAGAAAAAGGAGAAGCAGATATTAATAAACGAAAAAAAAAACTTGATAGGAAAAGGTTTGCATCATTCCTTTGGTCGTACTATTTCTTTCGATCATGATAAATCTCTCAAAACTGAAAAGTCAGTGTGATCCATAGGGAATTAGATTATATCGTTTAGTACTGAAGTGAAATGCAATTTTTAATTGAAAAAATAAAATATTTTTGTTTATAAATTTTGTTATGTTGCAAAAGGATCATCTCGGGAGAACCATCCAAATATGAATATAATCGAATATTAATATTAAAAGAAATAAAAAAATTAGAGCGTTATGCTTGTGCAATAGTATTTTTTACCTTTTTGAGTTGTTCCATAGTGCACCCTCCTCCCCCCCAATACACATCTTCCCCGGAGAAGATTATACTACAGCGCAAAATACATGGGAGAAAAAAATGTGAGGGGGAGGGGGTTCCTATGTTTAGACACCCTTAAAGGGTATACCCTGGAAATAAGACTTCTACTACTCCTACTACAGCGCAATATAATTTCTGCGCTATGTTTAAGGATAACTCATACCCCCTTAAAAAAACCTTGAACAAGTAAAAAAACGCCAAGTCATAAAAAATGCCCTCGCAAAAATTATCCGTCGTTTCACTATCTACAAAATTCTAATTATGGAGTAAGATGCAGTCGAGGCGTGAAAAAACGAGCATTTTCATTAATTTTTTTATAGTAATTCAGTTTGTTTTACAAAAGTGGTTACACAGACTCTATATGTTATATTTCAACTTGACTTGTTCAAATTTTCAAAGAAAAATATTGAATATTTATAAAAATATCGCCATCTTTGTCGAACCCCCTTCGGCATGCAGTGCTTTGCGGTGACCATCATAAAATTTTACTGGATCATCTGAAATAAAAAAAAAAACAAAAAAAAATCATTAGTTTAATAATAAATTCAGTCCCCAATCGAAGCTTTTTTTTCAAAAATTAACAAAATGGCGGCTTCCGACAGATAACTTTCGATTTTCGCCAAAAAAATCGCTCGTTTAATGTTAAAAAAAATATATAAATTTTCATAAAAAATAAAAATCCTTCGATTAAGGACTAGTTTTTAATGCAATCAATAAGCACACCAAATTTCTTGACTTGAAAAACATAGTTTCGAGAAAAACGCGTTTAAAGTTTTTCAATGTGGATACGGTATTATATGTTCGTAAAATTTTGAGCTCGATGGATGAAGCTAAACTTTTTTTATGTATTTTGATCCGCTGACTCCGAATATCACAATTTTTTGCCGAAAAGTCGAGCATTCAATTGTTTACAGCTAATTGTTAAAACAATTTTTCAAAAAATTAAAGTTTTTCGGGATGAATTATTATTTTAAAACATTTTGGGAAATTTTAAAACGAAAGTATTCTTTATAAAATTTTGCTAAAGTTCATAGTTTTTGAGTAGTACATTTTTGAAAATTTCTGAAAGACTTTTCCAATTTTACACTTGATTTATGTACAGAAATACTAATTAAAAAATTACTTACATCGAATCATCAATTCCTGGCCCATACAATAGGGCTTCTGCCGATGTGGAAGCTTCCAAAATATCAATTAGTTGTTGTCTTCGAAGCATTCTGCCTTCCTGGGTATTACCGGTTGCTTGAAGCTGCTGTCCGCTGCCTGCCATGGGGAACCGACGCCCCTTCACTAATTGTGGGATATCCCGAAAACTATTCATCGGATTGACTTGAAATTGTCAGGGAATATTTTCGAAACATCATACTTCAAGAAATTGCAAAAAAATCGGTTTTTCAAAATTCTGACTGCATCTCACCCCTTAAAACACGGTGGAGACAGCCTATACACCTCTTCAGAACCGTCTGGATAATAATGTAGATCCTCCATTATTTTAAAAAGTATGTTATCTACGTTGTTTTGCCATACTGCATGTATCCAGTAACGTCCCTCCAGCAGCCTCTATATATTAGCAAGTTGCACCAGTGCTAGTGCATCTGTGTCTTCTGAGGAAGACATGTTTTGTCAAATCAGACAGTCGCATGTCAAAACCAACCGTCTCTCGTCGCGTCCGCGCCCTGTCTTCGCCCACGCTTCGTCTTTTCTATATAATTTGACAATTTGCCTCCGCGCCTCGACCTCGTCTTTTCTGTGTGGCCTACGCCTGAGGCACCCGAAAATTCAAGGATTTTTCACAATCGACCAAGAGCGCCCGAAAAGTTGCGACCCTTCAGAATTGCAAATTTTTTTAGGAAGAGGCGTTATAGTCGGACGTGAATAACAATGAAAAAATAAAACACCGTATCCACCTAATTCTAAATGTTCACAGCAGTCAAATTTCACGTCCGATCAGTAATCCCAACGAGTTCTCTGTCGTGCGGAGTCGGAAAAAAACGGGGCGCGCGACAGCGAAGAGAATTGAAAGTTTTTCTTATTCTCCCGGGGTTTTTATTTCTTCCCTTTTATTCCGAAGAAACAGGTGGGAACGGGCCGAGCCGCGATAAGTCGCCAGCAGAATATTAATTTTCCTCGATATGAAAGTCGTTCCCCCCCCCCCCCCCCCCCCCGCCAGAACGATCGAGGAAAGAGAAAAGTGGTCGATCGAGAAAAATACTAAATTTGAGGATTTGGGTCACGCTGGAATATCGGTGAGAGGAGGGGGGGGGTGGAGTCTTTTCACGATTCATGGTTGCTCGATAGGTGGAGCTGTGATTTATATTAAAAAACTTCGATCCACGATCACTTAAAGAGATTCGAGGAATTAATATTTTTCGGTAAATAAATCGCCCAAAGTTCGTAAGACGAAAAACAGTCGCCAGTGTTAGAGAGATAAGGACTTTTTTATTTTCATTTTCATCAACAATTTCGTCCGATGCAAGCCGGAAGATTGTGGAATATTAATCAACGGAATTAAAAAATGCAGTCAATAACTGGAGACTAAGAAAAATGAAGTCGTATTCAAAGAGGACCGTTTGCGATAAATGTTGACGAGTACTGACTTCTTTTCGGTATCCCGGTTCCCGGAATGTAACTTCAATTAGTAATAATATTGTTATTAATCTCTTGTTATAGTAAAATTAATAAAACTTGATCTACTCGGAAAAAGTAAGGTCGCCAAAGGTGTGCCTAAAAGAAGAGGTAGAGCAGACAGAACGGGGTTACTTCATCATGATTTTGTTCTAAGTAGTATAGCTCCGAATTAATGAAGTGATAAGTAATGATTTCTTTTCAAATAGATAGATTGTTTATGTGGCTATTTAACGTCATAAAAAACTGCAGTAAAAACGTTGCTGACTAGACTAAACTTGCATGAATATCCCAAAAGACGGATTGCTCAGTTCAGCCAGTGGGATAATAAAGGTTTTTTTCACAAGAGTAAGAAATAAGAAAGAAGGAAAAGCGTAGTTCGATAAAATTTGTTATCTTTTGCCACTTTGGAAACTATAGGTCGTTTAGTTTTTCTCTTGTACTTTCGCATCCTGAAGAAAAGAAATCATTTTTGTAGATAGATTCATAGGTACTTGGGGTGGGGTTTAAACACCTGATTTTTAATGTAAATTGACTACAATTTAGTTACAATGCTGCTATAATGTTAGTTATACATGCTCAAGAGACCCCGCTTGTGTTGGCTCAAATGACCCCTTCCGCTTTTTCACTAATTGGACCGAGCCACCCCCATACTATTGATATTTGATTATTTTTATTCCCTTATCATATAAATACACTATTATATTTCGCGCCTCTCCCTCAAGATCATCGTGTAGTACCCCTACCCGTTGCTAGAGTAACCACGTATACAAAGTCTAAGGAGTTTTTTCCAGTGTGCGCCGAACCTGCTCCCTTGTTCTTCTTCTCGTGCTAGAAGACCACGGTTATCTTCGTGAATAAGCGAAAGCAAATTTTGAATTGTTCAAAGGAAAATGGAAAAAAAGCATTCCGATGAGTCAAGAAAATATGAGGAGCGTTTGGAAAAAACGAATTCGTCAACTAGAACGTCTCACGAAGCAAATTTTTGTTTGGATTCAACAAACTTACAACTCAGAAAGGTCCAACCCGACTGAGGAAGGGCGCAGCACGTGTAAAACAAAAAAACATCGTTCACACAGACTCTTACCTAGGAACGTTACTCAGCTGATAATGATTACCTCGTGCATAACAGGTCACCATCACGAAGCAGATGCCGAGTCGGCGGATGCAAGCGACGACAGAGAGAGACGTTCAGATGCAAATTATCACGACGAGGACAGATTTAGTGTAACTTCTTCGGGAACAAATACAGCTCGCATCGCATACCTGCCTCAAAGGGAGGAGTTCCCTCATAGTGTCGTAGACATCATGGAGGAACCAGAGAACAACCCAGTGCCGGCAGAACAGACGCTGACACCAGAGGCAGCAGATTCGGAAAAGGAAAACTTCGACCCACGCATCATCGAGATTCTGGGCCAGCGAATAACGGAGGATCGACAATTCGCTGCAAAGATTCCTATTGAACTGATGGTTCGCTGGGAAGAGATATTGAAAAACGGAATGCCGACGGAGGAGCGAGGAAAAATGGTCCAAAAAATATCCGCCTCCGGATAATACTGTTTTCATTGATCCACTGGTTATTAATCCAGAAGTCAAGGCAACCCTGGCTGAAAGTACAGCCAAGAGAAATGACAGAATTATTATCAAACAAAAAAAGGTCGTGCTGGCCATAGCAGCAGTCGGAAGCGTCTTTCGCGAGATTATCAGCGGCGAAAAAGACGATTCAAATATTCCCGAAAATCGTAGCGACGCAGGACGCATCCTCACGGACGCGACGAATTCGTAACTCGCTAAAGCCTGATTCTCGCAAATCTAAATACCTCGTTTAAGGATGTACTTAATGCATCTGGTCCGGACGAATGATTATTCGGCAAGCAGGTCGAAGGCAGAGTCAAGGCTGCGAAGACTCTTGGAAAGACATCAAAGGAACTACGGATTCCGCAAAAGCCGTTGACCAACAACAACTCAAAAAACTTTCGAGCCCCGCCTCGTCGCACACCAGGTGGACAGCAGGAAGGAATAAACATAAGCAAAACGTTATCGGAACTTCCAAAATACCCTGAGGAACCGACGGCGAAAGGACAACTACCGCCCACTTCACAAACGAGAGGGTTGGTCGCGTCCGAGATGGTAGAGTGAAATGCAAGTCTAATTGCGGGTCGTTTACGGTTGTTTTGAAGTTAGATGAAGAGAATTGACTACCGATCGATTCATTCTATTGTGGATATAAGGTTATCGGATTCCTTTTGAGACAAGCCCTTATCGCGCAACGTTTCTGAACCTCAAAGATCTAAAAAAGAGCAGAAGAAACTATCCAATTGTAAGCTAATAGATGGGTTAAAAAGAATAAGGGCCATTTATCCGTGTAGCGAATTGGCAGAGCATTTTTTTTCAACATCTTTTGGTTCCAAAACCAGATGGGAAGAAACGTTTCATTTTAAATCTTAAAAAATGTAACGCGTTCATTAAGGCTCATAATTTTAACTGAAAGATAGAAAAACAACGATGAATCTTGTCGAAAAAGGCTCCTTTATTGTAACAGTGGACTTGAAAGATGCCTATTACACGATCTCTATCGCGAAATCGGATCGAAAGTTCTTGAGATTTCATTTTAACCGTCAATTATACGAGTTTGTATGTTTACCATTTGGCCTGGCCACTGCACTTTACACGTTCACTAAGATCCTCAAGCCTATCGTAGCAGAGCTACGTAAGAAGGGCCTCCTTCTGGTATTTTACTTGGATGATATCTTAATAATTGAAAAATCTTTCGAAGAGTGTAAGGAAAACGTACAAGAATTTTGCATAAGCTTACAGAGACTGGGTTTCATTTTGAATGAGAAAAAATGTAAATAATTACCGGCGAAGAGGTGCCGGTTCTTGGGCTTTATTTTCGATTCTGAAAAGATGATACGAGAACTTCCAGAGGACAAAAGGGGCAGAGTAGAAAGTTTGATTCGAAGACTTCAATGAAAGACATCATGTAAGATTCGTGAGTTTGCGGAATTCGTGGGTACACTGGTGTCGTGTTGTCCGGTAATAAGATACGGTTTGGGCCATACCAAGAGATTCGAGAGAATTCGATATCTGGTTCTGGGAAAGAATTCTGGTTGTTACGATGGCGTGATGAAGATCCTGGGTTCGCTGCAATTAGAAAGGTGGGCTCTTACCCACCCACTGCCTGGTGGGTAAGAGCCATACGTTCACCCTACAACTAATCCAAGACGGGAAAATGTAGGTATGACATTTTTAGCGACGCTTCCCTATTGGGATGGAGAGCTATTTAAGGAGTGAGATGCAGTCAGAGGCGTGAAAAAACGAGCATTTTCAATAATTTTTTTATAGTAATTAAGTTTGTTTTACAAAAGTGGTTACACAGACTTTTTATGTTACATTTCAACTTGACTTGTACAAATTTTCAAAGAAACATGCTGATTATTTATAACAATATCGCCATCTTTGTCGGACCCCCTTCGGCATGTAGTGCTTGGCGGTGACCATCATAAAATTTTACTGGATCATCTGAAATTAAAAAAAAAACAAAAAAATCATCAGTTTAATAATAAATCTAGTCCTTAATCGAAACTTTTTTTCAAAAATTAACAAAATGGCGGCTTCAGACAGATAACTTTCGATTTTCGACCAAAAAATCGCTCGTTTATTGTTTTAAAAAAATTGAAATTTTCAACAAAAATAAAAATCCTTCGATTAAGGACTAGTTTTCAATGCAATCAATAAGCACACCAAATTTCATCAAAATCCAGCCAGTGGTTTTTTAATTATAGTGGTCACCGACTTGAAAAACATAGTTTCGAGAAAAACGCGTTTAAAGTTTTTCGATGTGGATACGGTATTATATGTTCGTAAAATGTTGAGCTCGATGGATGAAGCTAAACTTTTTTTTATGCATTTTGATCCGCTGAATCCGAATATCACAATTTTTTGCCGAAAAGTCGAGCCGAAAAGTTTTGCCGAAAATTCAATTGTTTATAGCCAATTGTTAAAACAGTTGTTCAATACATTAAAGTTTTTCGGGATAAATTATTGTTTTAAACATTTTCGGCAATTTTAAAACGAAAGTATTCTTTATAAAATTTTGCTTAAGTTCATAGTTTTTGAGTAATAAATTTTTGAAAATTTCTGAAAGAGTTTTCCAATCTTACACTTGATTTATGTATAAAAATACTAATTAAAAAATTACTTACATCGAATCATCGATTCCTGGCCCACACAATAGGGCTTCTGTCGATGTGGAAGCTTCCAAAATATCAATTTGGTGTTGTCTTCGAAGCATTCTGCCTTCCCGGGCATTATCGTTTGCGCGTTTGTCAGCCGCTACCTGCCATGGGGACCCGACGCCCCTTCACTTATTGTGGGATATCCCGGAAACTATTCATCGGATTGACTTGAAATTTTCAGGGAATATTTTCGAAACATCATACTTTAAGAAAATGTTTTAATAAATCGATTTTTTGAAAATTCTGACTGCATCTCACCCCTTAAAGGAATAGCTTAGACTCGTCCACCGAAGCCTAGATATAATCGTTTCTAGGAACCACGCAGTGTTCGACTATCTTAAGAGCGTGGGGAAGGATGAAGACATACCGTTGGACAGACTGGCAATGCAGACCACGACACTGTTCGCGTTGGTCACAGGTCAAAGAATGCTAACATTGGCCTTGATCCACGTAGATAATGTAAAATGGCGAGGAGAGGCACTGTGGATTGAGATTCCAGATAAGATTAAAACTCCGGGACTACATAAAAAAAACAGCCCCTTTTAAAATTACCGATATTTGAAAAGGAAAAAGCCATTTGTCCAGATACAACTGTACAGAGCTATATCGAATGAACTAAAGTAATTAGAGGAACATGTCAATCGCTCTTCATCACGGCAAGAAGACCTTGTAAACCCGTTGGATCTCAGAGCCTAAGCAGTTGGGTAAAAAAGGTACTAGGTGAAAGCGGAATTGATACGCAAATTTTCGCTGGTCATAACACCAGGCACCTGTTTTCATCTGCTCCTAAAGCAAAGGGAGTAAATATTGATATCATTAGGGGAACGGTTGGCCGGTCTAATAAATCCGAAACTGTGCTAGAAACTCCGAAACTTCCTACGATCGCCCCATAACACAAGATAGCAACTCTTATGCAAGGGCAATTCTTGAAGATTAATGAAATTACGTTTGTATCTCATTTCGTGTCTCATGTCAAAAACTGTCAAATAGACGCAGATTAAATAAAACGCCACAATAACTTTAAGTACCCGCACGATGATCTTGAGGAAGAGGTAAGAAATACAATTGAACGATAACGAACTTACCTGTAAGTGATGTTTGATCGTAATTGTATGTAGCGTCTGGTCCAAAAGAGCAGAGTCCCTCCCCAAGTATGTATTTATAAATATGTATACACGCTCGTATATATATATGTATATGTGGATATAGATTATGGGCAGATAAGTATGAAAATATATATATCGTAGAAGACCCATCTCGCTATGGGACATTTTCCCGAAGGATTGTGGCTATGCTTTAAAAGAATGAGACAGACGAGGCGCCTAGGTCCGGCGCACACTGGAGAAAACTCCTTAGATTTGTATACGTGCTCACTCTAGCAACGGGTAGGGGTACTACACGATGATCTTCCGGCAGAGGCGCTACATACAATTACGATCAAACATCGCTTACAGGTAAGTTCGTTTAATCGTTCAATTATGAAATCAAAATACACTTGTTTGCCGTAACACCACAAGCATGGGGAGGAGCCCAACAGATACGACGAACTGCTTTTTTTACTTTTAGCGCAAAAATAGTAGCAGCTCCCGCTTCTTCTGACATCCCCAACTTGTATCTAGCATGCACCGTCTGTGTGCTGGGTGGGTGGCGCCAGAGACCCCGCGGCTCATTAGACCCAGCTCTGCCCTAAGAGGAATTATAAACGATAACCCGTCAAAGTGGCGAGAAGACGAAAGCCATGCAAGAAGTGAGAGAGGGATGGTTATGGCTGACAATAAGAATCGAGGATTTGGGAGGAACGGCGAAAAAATAAAAAGAGGAATAAATATCAGAACGGATCAGGATATCCAGAACGACTGATGCAAGATCGACAAGTCAACATACTGCACAGAGTATAGGAATAAAAAAGGGAATGCAGATACGGAACAATATTGGGAGGTAAAGGAGCTCAGAAGAGAAACGAAGAAATTATGGACAAGGATAAGGTGCGGTAGTATATATAATAATATATTATATATAGTAGGTAGTAGTATAGTAGGTAGTATATATATAATATAGTATATATAAAAGGTAATAAAGGATATAGAGACAACAGCTGTCGGAGATGCAGGGAAGGGGTGGAGAGTTTGGAACACATTTGTGGCTGCGAGGCAGTGAAGGCATAAATCAGAGCGGAAGTAGCGAAATAACTAGAAGTGCTGTAATACAAAAAGGGGGGGGGGGGGGGAAGAACTACGACAAAAATAGAGGAAGTGGTTAGCAATAATCTCGTCAAAGAACTATGTGCGTATGTAAAAGAATTCGAAGTACCAATAAAACATATAGTGCAAAGGGAAGAAAATTTCAACATATAAGATAATATGAAAACGGATGCTAGCGTACACAATGTGTAAGAAAAATGTAAAGAGGAACAGAATGTCGGGGGGAACTAGCTGCAAACACCCTTAAGGGGTTAGGCCACAGTAATGGGTATAAAATCATGTGCGATTTTAACCATTTTTTTGTATGAAAAAGTGATTTACTCATAAAATTAATTACACATCTATTTAGTATGAATATCAAGCTGTTAGAAAATATATATATTTTCTTTTTTCGATGTACAAAATGGCCGACTCGAAACTTCTCGAAACAGCTTTTTTCCAATTGGCGTGACAAATAACTTCAATTTACTTCAAATTTAAAAGTTATGTTCCTAATTGCATTTCGCAGAGAAGCACGTACGGACTTTCTGATTAATCGAAAACTTTTCATTTTATGAGCAGTTCTAACGAAATTTTTCACTGGAAATTCATTTCTTAAGTTCAAATACCTACAACCTTTGAATAAGACAATGGTTTTAAAATCCGTACGTACTTCTCTAGGTATTCTAATGTAGATTGACGAGAATTGTTGTTTTTTATTGTAGGCAAAACATTTTGGATGCTAAATGTCACGCCGCGGCGCGGCTAAAAAAAAGATAACAAAAGAAAACATTAGTAGTCGGCCATTTTGTGCATCGAATATATATATATATATATATATATATTCTAACAGCTTGATATTCATACTAAATAGACGTGTAATGAATTTTATGAGTTAATCACTTTTTCATAGGAAAAAAATTGTTAAATTCGCACATGATTTTATACCCGTTACTGTGGCCTAAGCCCTTAAAGCATTTCCGAAAGTAACTGTAAAATAATTCTGTAACAAACGTTCTTGAATGTATGTTCTGTGCGTCATATTTCCAAAATTATGCAAAAAATATCTCCCTCCATTATCGACAATAATCTTTGTTCGTAAAAAACGTCCTCAACAGAATTCGCAAAAAAATTTGAGCAATCCGAACTTTCAATTCCGGACAATGAGTCCTTCGAACTTGGTTTTCAAGGAGCTTGAAACGCGCTCATCCTCGAAATAAGCCAATTTACCGGTGCATAATCCGCGATTCAACGAAACGCTGACGATTTTACGGAATCAATGAGGATATCGCATTACAAAGCCACGCAAAAGCGGTGGATTCGCAGTAGAAAATTCGTGTCGTCGACTCGATGAAAGCGTTTGCGTATCTCGAGGATTTCGCGGGTTGTCGAGTGCTCGCTCTGTTCGAGTACCGCACTCCCCTAACCTCCCCTAACCTCCCCTTGCCCTGTCGAGCACTCGACTTTTTTCCTGCTCGTCTTGGTGGCCCGCCACTCTTCGTTGTGTTCGACGCTGGTTTCTCTTTGTCCCTCGCTTATGTACGCTCCCTCGTATATATACCGCCCCTTATAATCGTGACGAAGCTCGCTTAATTAACGGCACGAAAGCGATTTGTACTCGTGCCCACCGCCCTCGCGGCCGTACACTCGTTAATTGACGCCGCGCGACCAGCCTCGGATAATTGATGAAGTAACGGGATTATATATGCGCTGTAGCCGGCGGATGATTCAGGGGATTGTTACCACTTGCGAGAGCGCGGGAGGCACCGATCGACAAAATCTCCGTATATACCGTGGGACGAAAAAGTTTCCGTACACGCTATACAAACGAATTTTTTTCTCCATTATTCTACAATCCTTGGTTTAAATATCGATGTTAACTTTTTAATCTTATATATAATTAAATTGACTATAAATATGAAATAAAAACAAATCCAAAAACACTAACTTCACCAGTACAGAAGTAAACACATCAATAACTAGCCAAATATGTACCAAAAAAGTTTCCGTGCATGTACCACACCTTCAGTTTTATCTATCGTAGTTTCCTGTTCTTACCATAACAAGTGAACGGTGGGTCCCCATCCTTAGTCATAAAAAGTTGTTTCAAGCGTTTTTGCGTAGGGTCAGAGTGGGAACAGTGGCAACAGCGGCAACAGTGGCTACACTGAACGTTTTCTGTTTCTCAGAAGTAGACATGTATATGTGTGCGTTTTTTTCACATTAGAACCGCCCTCCGGATGCCAATAGGTTTGAACCTGTCTGTGAGTCGCTCCCGCGCAATTCAGTTGTGAGAGGTGATTTTATATTATTTTTGGTGTCAAAAGTTGAAATACCAGCTGAATTTGTATATTTTTTGCTTCTTTACCTATTGCAGTTGCGGTGTTTGAGCATTGTGTGTGTTAACCTAACAAAAATAGAAACTTGTCAGTACCCGCTTTAGGAAAAAAGAGAGGATCGGTACACAGTGGAGCAATTTTCCGAGGTGCACAGAGGTAAGTCATAATATGGATATTTTCGCGTTGTGATTTAGATAGGTACTGGTACTACCTCATTGGGTAGGTACTCATTGTTCATTAATATTCAATAATTGATTGTGATTGATCTCATAATATGCCGTTTTTTTTAAAATTAATTTGTCAATAGTTTACTGTATAATACTTCTCATTGTATAGACAAAAGCACTCCATTACCTACAAGTGTACAGTGGATCAGGGTAATTTTCTTCAAATTTTGCTTGATTTTGAAATTTTGTATGACTGTGAAATTAGGCATGTATCACTGTGTACACCCCCAAGTACACAGTGGATCAAACCCCTTTTTTTAAATGGTTATTATCTCAATATCTATTGGGTTAGGCCGTTCAGTGTCTTTTAACGAAATGAAGCCATTGAACACACCTCACGTTTAGTCCAGGTTTCATTGAGATTGTATGGACGGTTAGGCAGCTATAGACCTCTGTAAAAAAATGAGACACTGATCCCACTCTGACCCTACTTGTGTCGAGTTTCGATGACGTCGATGGCCCGGTTTTGTCCCACTCTTTTCGAAGCGCGTTTTTCAATTGTTTTGTATTTCTGACCGCATATTTGTTTTGCCGCCTGCCTCATTCATCTCATAAATGTTCTATTAGGTTCAAATCAGGCGATTGCAGAGACGTACGGAGTTGGTTAGGGACGTTGCGCCATAGTCACTCCTTAACTTTCTTCGCCGTGTGATTCTGGTCGTTATCTTGCTGAATAATAAATGTCTCATACAGATTTAATATTTGTGCAATATCTTGTCAATTATCTTTAAAATATTCATATAAACGTATTGATCCATAGTGCAGTCAATAAATTTTCATTTTCCTACTCCGGTGGCGCTCATAAAGCCCCACACAAGAACACTGCCACTGCCATGCTTCAGTATCGGACACACATTTTTGGTGTGCATCTGCGTATTTGGTTTTATCCACACCATAAAACGACCATCTACACCGAAGATGGTGAATTTACTCCTATCACTGAATATAGCGAAATTTCAGAAACTAATTGGCTCATTATCTTCTTTTGCGAAATCCATTCTTTTCTTTTTATTCAGGTTCTTGATGGACGGTTTTTTTTCGCGCTCCGCGGCCATTATGCCCGGCTTTTCTAATAACGTTCCGGACTGTCTCGGGTACTACACTCGCATTTTAATCGGTCTCAATCAGTGCAGACAAATTTTTAACCACTTGTTTGCACTTGGATCTGTTCGAATTTGTCCTAAAATACCACGTTTAAGATGCGAATCTAGCTTCGGTGGGCGGCCGTTACATTTTCAATCGACGGTTAACAATGTACCAGACCGTGGAATGCGACAACTTTATATTGTTTGCTACTTTCTGAAGAGACTGATCCTCTTTACCACTGTACGACCACAGTACGACTGTACTGTACGACCAACTGACGAAACGCGATCGGAGTTTCCATTTTTGCGTATAACGCACCCGAGTCAAAATTTCTAGCCTCCGTTGAACCTAGAAGACCCTATTTGTCGAGTTCACTGCCATGGAGAGGCCATCATTTGATCCAGTATAGCCTCTGTTAGCCCTTCCAAACCTTCTTCCGACCCCCAGTACCAATGGAACGTGCAAAACATAGGCCCCCTTAACCTGCTTTCGATCTCAAGTCTGTTGCTTCGACCCCACCTAACCTGCTTTGAGCCCAAATTCGTTATCTCCTCCATCAACACTTCATTCCGGCCTGATTATTGTCGAATAATGGTATAAATAAATATGCATTGTCAGTTGTTTCGCCACGTGACAGATGATGAATAAATACTACGCGAAAAGTAAAAATATATCATCACTTTATTAAATTATCAGTGCAACTTTAAAATGCGCAAGCAATCAATGTTTCTCAATATCGGTTTATAATCATTTTATAGGTGATTCGTGGAAAAAGGCTGGTATATCCAGACTTACTTTAATTCCATACAATTTATCGGCGTGCCTATAAATGAGTGATGATCAATTGACATAAAGACACCTACGAATTCTGATGCCGCCACCCGTATAAGTGACATTTTATTCGTTCTATGGCACTCGTGCAGATAAGAGAGTTCGGAACGTATCTCGTTGTCTGTTGTTGCTTGAAATGAAATGGTTTTAACAAGGTGTACGATAACTGCATAATGTTCACCATCGCAAAAACATTCCTTCACATAGTCGCAGAAGGTTATTTTTATAAAATTTTGCACACAGCCTAGCATTTTACTGCCATTTGCGCCATTGTAGAGCACGTGGGACGATGAGCTCCGTAGAATTCGTGGATATAATTCGCCGACGATCAATTTTTTATTTTTTAGGAGTCTCATTGAACGTTGCCTATCGGAATATGTAAATTACGCATTTCCTCTGCAATAAATTCGGGAATCGTGTTATACTTTTTATACGTGCCAACGCTGTAGCAAGCATCAAAAATTTGTTGGCATATTTTGACTTGATGTTTCACGGCAATGGCAAAATCACGAATTGGACCTTCATAGGTAAAAAGTTAATTTGCCTATGTCGTTCCGATATGTATTGTATGAGATTGAACCCAATCCTATTTTATTTTTTAAATATTTCGTTTCTTTTTCTTTGTTTTGACAAAGAAAAAAAAATGCTTAGTTAAGATGTTAATGTTCATTACATTACGCTATGTTAGTACGTTCATGTACGGCAAAAATAAACATATCGAAATTTAAAAAATATTGTTACCTGTATATTTGAAGCACGTTTTGTTTTATTCCTGCGACATGTAGCATTAATAGGCTGAATGGATGGTCTATGACACCCTTAGGGTATGGAGGTTTCGAAGGGACTACGGTACGCCTACAGTAGACCGAATGGAGGGTCTTTGGTGCGCCTACAGCAGGTCGAATGGAGGATCCGGAAAGTATTCGGAGCGCCTACAGTAGGCTCAAAGGAAGGACCGGAGGGTATACGGTACGGATACAGTAGGTTGAATGGAGGGTCCGAAGGGTATACGGTACTGATACAGTAGGTTGAATGGAGGGCCAGTAGATTCTGCGAGAGCGCTCGATCAGGCCCACCCGAGGTTTCGTAGGTTCAGTTGCACGCTACACTAGCCTCCTTTCAGCCTAAAGTCCAGTGTATGCCATCTAGGGCGTTCAACGGAGGCTCTAACATAATAATATTCCGTACATCGTACCTTCATTTGGATACCCGATAATCCGCTACCGCGGACCTCCCGTGCGGAAAACTGATAGGGCATGGCTAATCAAAATAAGGGCCTTTCAGGGATTCCCTATTACTTTCCCTAGTAGGGATTTCCGGCCGCTAACGGCCCTCATGTGGCTTCCAGATTAGGGCCCGAATAAAGTTAGGGGAATATTATTGGGGCCCGATCACAGCCCCAACTCAATTTCCGCACGGGCTCTGTTCGAGGAGAC
Source organism: Ophion slaviceki (assembly GCA_944452715.1). Lineage (NCBI taxonomy): Eukaryota > Metazoa > Arthropoda > Insecta > Hymenoptera > Ichneumonidae > Ophion > Ophion slaviceki. Next base: position 64,518,685 of record OX101784.1, on the reverse strand, counting down.
CTTCATTCCGCAGGTTGAAAGCAGCGCGAAAATTTTGACTCGGGCGCACCGACTGGTCTTTGAAATAATGAGAAAAGAAAATGATTTCGCCCACATAAAAGTAAGAGCATTGTTTCCACTTACCTATACAATACGCCAATGATCAACAGAAGAACTATGTGTCTTTGTCGCTTACTGAACGGAAACTTTTTCACCATGAAATATTCTGCGTGTAAGTTTTCTGTATATACGCCGATGATACACCAATAATTTCGTGCTTTCGCAATGTAGAAAACTGTTACCAGGCACGTAACATAAAACAAAATTAAAAGAAGACAGTACTTTCGTCTTTCATGTATACAGGGTGTCCCTCTTATCTATGCCACCCGAAATAACTCGGTAATTATCGACATCACATAAAAATATTCCAGACAAAAGTTGTACGGTGTGAGGGGGGCCATTAAATGCGATCATTTTTTCATTTCAGTGGAGGCGCTGACGCACAGTGAAGGTCATCTCCACTTTTTTAAATGGAATGGTACATTTTTTTTAACCATCTTGTGGAGCACCTCAAGCCGCATAAAAAACATTAGGAGGGCAGTCGTTCAAGGTCATTCAAGGTCACCGATCAAAATTAAATAAAAATGTAAATATCTCGGACCACTACCGAATATTTGGTAGTGATCTGAGATATTTAGATTTGTATAATCGATACTGACCTTGAACGACTTTGACCCCCGAATGTTTTTTATGCGGCTTAAAGTGCTCCACTAGATGGTTGAAAAAAAAGTACCATTCCATTTAAAAAAGTGGAGGTAACCTTCACTATGCGTCAGCGCCTCCACCGAAATAAAAAAAATTGGTCGAATTTGATGGCCCCCTTCACACCGTACAACTTTTGCCGGGAACATTTTTTTGTGACGTCGATAATTGCCGAGTTATTTCGGGTGGCAGAGATAAGAGGGACACCCTATATAATGTGATATTATATATATCAAATATAAATACAAATTCATGTATAAATATAAATTCATATTCATATAATGTGGATAAATATCACGGCTGTCTTTTCTTAGAATCGTTTATTATTAAAGTCGTTGAATCGTGCTGTACGGAAACTTCTTCTACCCACAGTGTGTGTGTGTGTGTGTGTGTGTGTGTGTGTGTGTGTGTGTGTGTGTGTGCGTGCGTGCGTGTGCGTGCGTGCGTGCGTGCGTGCGTGCGTGCGTGCGTGCGTGCGTGCGTACGTGCGTGCGTGTGTGTGTGTGTGTGTGTGTGTGTGTGTGTGTGTGTGTGTGTGTGTGTGTGTGTGTGTGTGTGTGTGTGTGTGTGTGTAAATTCACCCATAGATACACCCACACAAACATATATATGCGTGTAGATACATCCGATTCAATACGTGCTGCCACCAATTATTATTTCTGAGGCTACCTGTCTGACGTTACACGTAACCACATGACTATTTGCACATCGTTGCATAATATGACTTTATACACATACATGCGTATATGCGGGTGTGTTATTACGTACAGGGTGTCCCATTTCACATGATAAATTGAAATAACTCGAAAACAGCATAGTAGATGGAATAATCCCGAGACCCGTATCGAATAGAGTCAAACGAGGAGTAAAATGGCTCTACAAATTTTTAATTGCACGTTTTTGAGGTGATTTGAGGTCCAACTTTTTTTTCCAATCGAAACCCACATTTTTCACGGCCGCATTTCACTCTACGTAAAAAAGAGGTTACTTTTGTTCGAAATACTTTTCATTTGGTCATTATTTCTAAACATTTCTCAAATGTTTTTTTTTTCACCAAACACGAAGCAATTTTGTACGTAAGGACGTAGGCTACTTTTGTCACGTTTTGATGGGGAACACGGCGAGCACCGTTATTCGAAATGCTTGTCTCAGTGATCACTAATTCACGTTTGGAAGTTTATGATTTTCTAGATATTGATAGATATAGATATTTTCTAGATATTTTCTAAAGTATTGAAGATTATCATTTTCAACATCTTTTGTCATTTTTTATAAAAAAATAATAGCGGCTAAAAATTGTTTCGGACAAAAGTAACCTGTTTTTTCAGTTAGAATAAGATACCGCTATCAAAAACATAGGCTACTATTTGAACAAACCAATTGACCTTGAAATAACCTTGAGACAGTCTACTGAATAAAAAAAAGGTTATCTCGCCATTTCGCTCCTCGTTTAAGGGGCTATACCAGTGTGAACGCTGAAAATTTGGGCGATTTTCGGGAATTTTTTGGAAAAAAAGTACTCGATTAAATGTTTCGGAAAATTAAGAATATATTTTTCCATATTTGACCTATATTACATAATTTTTTTCATAGAAAAACTGGAAAGGAAAGACTGGAAGGTATTTCCTGTACAATGACGTAGCGTTTTTGAAAAATATCAAAATCTAACAAAATAGCGTAGTTATGAAAAAAGAATGTTTTCTTGCCTATAAAATGGTCGTTTTTTCAATGCCAAATCGTTAATTTTCATCCAATCGAAAATATCCTACGTCATTGTAGCGTAAATACATTCAAGAGTACTCAGTTCAAATTTCAAGTCAATCGGATAATTGCTCTTCGAGTTACAATGTCAGCAAATTTGAAAAATCTCATTTCAAGAAAAACGCGTTTAAAGATTTAACTATCGATTTTTGCAAGATAAAATAATTAGAAATACGGCCTGGAAATGTCTACAGGATATTCTTGAAAGTAGAAACTGTCGAGAAAGGCAAAAAAATCGATTTTTTTAAGTGTCACACTGGTATGGTCCCTTAAATCTACTCGTCACGTGTCTCGGGATTTTTCGATCCTCTTCGCTGTTCTCGGGTTATTGCGATGTGCCAAAAGAAATGGGCCGCCCTATATAGAAAAAAAAATAAAACTGAATAAGCCAATTAGCAAAATTGGCGGGAACATCGAATTGCTCAAAGTAGAAGGGTTTCAAGTAGAATTCCCGGGAGTCCGAAGAATTAGGATGTGGGGATGATTTTCCATTGATAAGAGTCTTGCCGAATCGATTAGAGCGAAGAATCAAAATTGGTCCTGATCGATTCAACGAAAAAATGGAAAAGCGTCCGAGTGACACTTCCACGTGCAGGGGGAAACGAGCACAGAAATAAATCCCGCTCTCCCCTCGTCGCAGGGAGTCGTCTGGCGAGGGGGTGGGTGGGAGCAGGTGGGTGGAAGCGGCGTAATGTATATGGAACTTTATCCAAGATGCGACAGGAATAACGGCGGCGAAGCGGGCGGATCAGTCGTTTGCCGAGCGACGTGCTTGCCATGTCCACGATACGCCTCTTTGGATTGAGGAAAAGACGGTGCGGGATTACACGCTGAACACGCGCGAGGACTTTGCCAGCGGTGGCTAATGCACGGGCAACCTAGGAGCGCCCGCTCTCCTTTCGCTCACCCTCACCGATGCATGTGTGCACAATATTTATATTCTTTTTTATTCCCGAATTTATTTTTTTATGTATTTTTTATTTGTGAATTGATTTATCCCTGAACTTAATTATTTATGAAGCTATTTGTCTATGGATGTATTTTTTCATGATTTTATTTATTTATTCATTTATTTACTCATGAATTGCTATATTTATAAATTAATTTTTTTATGCATTCATGTATTTATTCACTCAATTATTTATTTGGACATTCATTCACTTCCTTATTTGTCCACTTGTGCACTTTACCATGCTTCCATTTATTCATTCGATCATTCATTTACGCGTTCGTTCATTTATTCATTGATACCGTCACATTACGAAATACAACTACACAATACAAGTATCAACAGACAGAAATATATACGTAAAAAAAATATTTAAAAAAAAACAAGCTTTTATTTAATGTAGGGTAGCGTGATCCGAAACCGACCGCCTAATCAGCAAAGGCAATAAAAGTGCATCAAATTGATTTTTTTGTCCAAACCAAATTTTGATTTTTTAGAGGGAACGTTATTTTAAGTTTTCAGCAACTTGACGAGGTTTTTGGGTACCGTTTGTTTAAGATAACGTGGCCGTAATGAAAGTCTGCATATTGGTCGTTCTAAAAAATCGTGGTCCGAAGCCGACCCCCTGTTTTTGGATTTATTGGATTTTGTAATTTGGAAAAATTTTGAATTTATTTTGCAACTTGTTAGCAAAACAATACGATCTGGGTATAATTTTCAAATTTATTTTAAAACATTTTGAAGCCTTTTTTAGGAAATACAATTGAATGAATGCATTGATTACAATCTTACTCGCTTAAGGGGGAAGCCTGCTTTAGAGGCTTCAAAAAATCGATTTTTTTCGAGGATTTTTTTGGGAAGGAAAGAAATATTCGATTGAAACGAAACTTTCAGGTTTTATTGTTATATATTTCAACAGTCTTCTCAAATTTTTTCATTAAAATATATGTCATATTATGCCTGGTACAAGCATTTCGCCGAGGCGCCTCGAGTGTGCATGTGTCGTGCGGCGGGAAAGATGCAGGTCGCAATTTTCATCTGAAACAAAAAACCCAAAAAAATTTTTATTTTCAATAGTATAGCTTCTCGTTAAACCAAGAAAATTCAACAAAAAGTGAGAAATTCAACAATTTTTCGCAAATTAAAAAAAAATTCATTTTTTTTGAAAAAAAATTCACTTTAGATTGTTTAAAAAGTGGGTTAATCATAACTTTCTTAAGGTTTTTTAGGTTCAACAAAAAGAGAATTTAATCCCGAATACAATGAATTTTGTCTCGTTTCGATAGGACGTTTAATTTTTTCCCTATCTTTCCCGCCAATTAGGAAAAATCGTAAAAATGAAAAACCGAGAAATCGCGCGTCAAAGTTTTCGTATATAAAAAATCGTAATTTTCTTGAACTTACCGCAATAATATGCTAATCAGCGTTTCCTGGTCCATAGAGTTGCCCTTCAGACTCTTCAAAAACCCTTTGGATACGTACAATAGTTACCATGAGTACAATACATACAATAGATCGAGGGGCGGAGCGCGGACACTCCGAGCGATCCGGCCGCTCGTATACCTGCTCGACGCTTGCTCACTATTTCTTCTGTAACTCCGAAAATAATTTGAATTTGCTTTTGAAATTTTAGGGACACATTCTTGGATAGTTTGGGAAGACATTTATGCAAAAAAAAATCGATTTTTTGAAGCCTCTAAAGCAGGCTTCCCCCTTAATGGAAAAATCGCTGTCTGAGCTGTCTTCTGCCTCACAATAACTGCGCAAAAACGTAGGGGTCGGTTTCGGACCACCCATTGGCGGTCGATTTAGGACCACCGAGACTTTTTTCAAACAATGACTCGCCGTTCACTTACAACGATGCAAGTGATCTAAATTTATCAGTGCGTGTTCAAGTCTAGGCCATAAGCAACCAAAACAACCTACCTTTGGATTTTTCAAGAAAAAATAAAACACTTCAAACTGCAGTTCCGTGTGGCTCAAAAATGAACTTTCGCGTTGTCAAAACACAACGCGACGCAAAACCATAAAATGAAATGAGAGAAAAAGATGGCTCTCTACCTCCAAATTGTCGGTGTTGTGAGAGCTTCCAAATGCCACCACCGACAATTTCGGTTGCAGCACAAGTACTAAGACACATGGAGAGGTCGGTATGGGACCACCGGTCGGTTTCGGACCACGCTACTCTACTAAAAAGTAAAAAATAATTTGTTTACCAAGTCACCTATATGTGACTATAAATAAAAGCTTGGGGTGCCCAACTTTTTAAATGTTTAATCAATTTCATTAACTGTATTTAATTTGGCACTATAGTAATTAGAGAAAAAATATTATCACATGTTTATACTCAGTTTCAGGATTTTTATTTGAGAAATCTAAGGTTGTTTTACAGCAAATTAAATACATTTGATGTGTTAACAGATTTATGTTAAATTATGTCGAAATTTTGAGCGCCGCAATTTTATTTATAGTCACATATAGGTAACTTGGTGTGAAACAAATTATTTTCTACTTTTTAGTACATTAAATTAACGGAGACTCTGTCCTTGGAGTGCCATATTTCAGATGTTTACATTTTATTTTTTTTAAACGAAACGAGTAAAGCTTTTTGAGTGCGGTTTTTTTCTTGCTTTTATTCATGATATACAGAACGTTAAAAAATTTTTTTTTGAAAAAAAAAACCAAAATGGCGGCCGTTGCAGCTCCGCGAAAACAGGTTCTCAAATCGCGGGAGGTAAACGGCTGACATCACTGCCCCCTCTTTGTTCATCTGAAACACAAATTCAAAGCATATTATCAATCTGTGACCCTTTGGTCATGGAATGACGGATGGGTTTTTCGTTTAGTACAAATTTTGGAAAATGGCGGCAATTTAAAAAAATCGAATTTTCGCGTTTTTTTCGCATAAAAAGATAAATAATAAATGCAAAAATGTATCTATCGAAAAAACGATCCGTCATTCCGTGAAGACATATTTTCTGAGTATGCTCTCCAAATTTCAGGTCGATATGTTAATTACAGCGGTCAGGAGAATGTCAGCCATTTTTAAAAACGTATTTTCGAGAAAAACGCGTTTAAAGTTTTGTAATGTGTTTACACAAATGTGTTTATAATTACCGCTAATCGGCAATGCCTGGTCCATAGAGGCATCCCTCCTCTTCTTCTAGCTGCTCATGTTGAGCTGAAATTGATTTTTTTTTAATTTCAAGGACAAAATCTCCCTTAAAGCTAGTTCTTAAAAAAATATTGTTTTACTTACAAATTATTTTCTACTTTTTAGTCTTTAATTGATTCTACTAGTTAGTTGTTGATAGTAGTTTACTAGTTTACGAGTTTGTACGGTATGACCATGGAATGCTTGTGAAAAATAACAAAGGCTGTAATTGGGATTGAACTTACGACTAATTGCTGCACATAAATGTTTCACATACAGAGTCGGCTACAAATATGTTTGTATGCGTTAGTGAGCTTTCATATGCATGATTAGATATCGCTAATTTTACATGAAAAGTTGAAAATCTTATGGATATTTTTTTTTTAATTGAATCATACATTGTCACCGTTTAGATGCGTGTTTGCAAAATTTCAGAGCTCTAACATAAGTAGTCGGGAAGTGGGTGAAATATCGATTTTCCGTTTTGCATCTCACAGAAAGTCAAGTTAAATAAAGGCATGTAACTTGTAAAATAGCTCCTCCTTTATTTAGAACCGCAGTCGCACTCCTTGCACGCGTACAAAAACATACAAATCGATTCATATGTCACATGCGCGATCCACGTGTAGTCCGCGCTGCCTGTCAACAGGGCGCAAAATCTCGCCACATTCTCTCGAACTCAATCGAGTACGATTTTACGCAATCTCGGCTGTGCGTCACGAGGATCGAATCATTGTTGCCATAAAATGCCTGCATGGTCCAATTTGTGCTTCCGAGCATCACGAGCTTACGGTCAATTACGGCGTACTTGTGATGCATTAGAGTCGATGGCTCCAATTTGTTCGCTCTGATCTCGATACCTATCGAATTCGGATTTACGAGATTGTATATATATATATATATATATATATATATATATATATATATATATATATATATATATATATATCGTATAAAGCGTGCCACTGTCATTTATTTGTCGGTCCTAATCCGATCAAGTTAACCGATGAATCTGAACGTAACGGATAACTAAGAAAATAATAATGACAATGTGACAATGCATTTTAAAATATATACAAGTATTGTATTGATTGTTATTTTAAATTTATTTTATTATATTAATATAATTTTTTATTTATATAAATGTATTTTTTAATCAAATGAATTTTATTACTTTATGGTTATTCTTTTTTCATTTTTTTGTATCATTATCACTATTATTAATATTATTATTGTTATTATTATTATACGATTTTTTGCCCCGGGCAACGTACTTCCTTACTTCGCACAGGGAAACATGCCCTTTCTCCGGTGGGTTAGCCTTGATCTTCATTGATACCGGAACAATAATATTTAATTAATTTTTTTTAAATTTATTCCTTTATAACTTATTATTTATAAGGATTCCGTTATTTATTATTATTTCGCTGTTAATAAATATAATAATACATAGTATTTTAGTTACCTGTGCTATTTACGAGATTTACATATTATATTGTATATTAATATATACGATCAGGAAACAGTTGTGTAATATGTGTACATATACAGGGTGCCCCTTTTATCTCTGCCACCCGTAATAACTCGGTAATTATCGACGTCGCGAAAAAATGTTTCAGACAAAAGTAGTACGGTGTGAAGGGGGCCCATCAAATGCGACCATTTTTTTTATTTCGGTGGAGGCGGTGACGCACAGTGAAGGTCATCTCCACTTTTTTAAATGGAATGGTACATTTTTTTTTTTTTTGGAACACCTCAAACTGCATAAAAAAAACATTCGGGGGTCAAAGTCGCTCAACGTCATTCAAGGTTACCTATTAAAATGAAGTACACATCGAAATATCTCGGATCACTACCGAATATTTGGTAGTGATCCGGGATATATAGATTTGTATAATCGATACTGACCTTGAACGACTTTGCCCTCTAATGTTTTAATCGGCTTGAGGTGCACCACAAGATGGTTGAAAAAAAATCGTACCATTCCACTTTAAAAAGTGGGGGTGTCCTTCACTGTGTCAGCGCCTCACCCGAAAAAAAAAATTGGTCGCGTTTGATAGCCCCCTTCGCACCGTACAACTTTTGTCTGGAACATTTTTTTCTGACGTCGATAATTACCTAGTTATTTCGGGTGGCAGAGATAAGAGGGACACCCTGTATATGCTGTGCACATAGGTATTTTGTTTATGTCACTATGATTTATAATCATTGCTATGTTTTATTATTCGATTTCGATAATAGAATAATAATATGAATAATTAACGTAGAATAATAATAAAATATTATTATATTGTTATTTTTAATAATGTATTTAACGTTGTTACTGAATAACAACGTTATTATCGTTGTTATTTTTATTTATCATTAATATTTTATTATATATTATTCATGTATTTATAATTTGAAAATACATAAATATAATAATAATAATACAATATGAATCGGTATCATTTGTGAATTTATGATGTATTTTATTGTTGTATTCAATATTTTATTGTATTGTGTATTCAATATATATATATAACTACAATTGAAATTGTAATCAACAATAAATTATAATAATATATATGGTGAAAATTAATAAATGAACGTGAACACGGATGATAAAAACGTGAATAAAGAAACAAATAAAGAAGTTTACGAATAAATAAATAAACGAAACAAATGAACAAATCAATCCATAAGTGAACAATTTCATAAATAAATCAAATATATAACTGTATATACACATGTATTACATAAAGCACAAAAATGTTTCATTGTGTATTATTATTATAATATTTATGAAATGATTAGCCCTATTATGAGAATAATTGTATTTCTTGTAAGTGGTATCGTAACGAGAATAAAAGTGTCAATGAATATCAATGGAACCAACCGGCACGCCGGATACGCAGTATTTGATCGTTGCAGGCCGGAAGCTCGCTCATTCCCGAATCCACTACGATCCTGACTCGTGCGCCACGTTTGCGAGCCTTTACGATGCACGCAGTGAGATCATCGCACGTCATGACGTACATGCACACGTCCAGGGACTCCGCAGCACCACTCAAATACCACTGTATTCTCCTGTAAAACAACGCAGGCCCGACATTCCTTTGCCTCGTTCTTTCGCTCGTAAAAATACGACGGATTGAAGCAGAAAAGGAGTCTTGGGGACAAGCATATTCGTAGTTCCGCGTTGTGCGGAAAAAGGTTGCAACGAGCTTCGGGCTGAGATTAGGAGAGCCATTCATCTCGTGCTTTCAAGCTTGTCGATAAGGAGGTTAGAGTACAGGAGTCCAAACTCCATAGGGGCAGCTGTGGAAAAAGCGTCCGCGAAAGGCTAGAAAGTATAGGTACAAAACTTCACCAGCAGGGTCGCGCCGATAACAAGCGACCGAGCGGTATAGTGATAGCCAGAGCATAATGTAAAAGTAACTGCGACACTCCGACTAACCCTAAAAAGGTGAAAATTTAAAAGAGGCTATAACATTTTGAATTCTAATCTAATACTAATTCGAATATTCTAATTATTTTAATTCTAATAAAATTCTAACCCAATTCTAATATTAATATAATTATAATCCAATACTAATCCATCTATTCTTTAATTGTAATAGAAATATAATTCTAATCCAATACTAATTCGTCTAATGAAATAATTCTAAAAACGTTTTTCGCAAGTTAATTGCTGTGATACCGGCAACAGGTGCACGGAAATTGTAAGTAATTAAGAAAATAATGCACACACGTAAACAGTTAGCATTGAGATTGGTACTTTTTGAAATAGCAAATTATTTTGTATTATCCGATAACAAGCGACCGAGCGGTACAGTGATTGCCAGAGCACAAAGTGAATGGGGCCGCTACACTTCAATTAGGCTAATGTGAAAATGACGGACACTCGTTTGTCGCTTGAGGCAACTCAAAATGAAGCCAACATATGGTGCAGGAATAGTATTGGACAGGAAAAATAGAATAGAATTGAAGGTAAACTTATGATTGCAACGGTATAACTACTAGTAACACTTTAAGGGACTATACCAGTGTGACACTTTTAGAAAATCGATTTTTCTTGCCTTTTTCGACAGTTAATACTTTCAAGAATATCCTGTAATGAGCAGTTTTTATGGTAAATATCATTTTACCTCAAAAATCGATAGTTAAATCTGTAAACGCGGTTTTCTCGTAATTAGATTTTTCAAATTTGCTGACATTGTAACACAAAGAGTAATTATCCGATTGACTTGAAATTTGAACTGAGTACTCTTGAATATAGTTACTCTACAATAACGTAGGATATTTTTGATTGGATGAAAATTGACGATTTGGCATTGAAACAAAAACGACCATTTTATAGGCAAGAAAACAGACTTTTTTCATAACTACGCCATTTTGTTAGATTTTGATATTTTTCGAAAATCCTACGTCGTTGTACAGGAAATACCTTCCACTTTAACGACATTTTTTCCTTTTTCGGTTTCAGCTACTCAATCGGCCGGAATCATGTCCGCAGTGGAGGAACTTCTTTTTTGCGCCTCCGAAGGCAGCGCATAAGTCGCTTGGATCTCCATATTTTTATTTAATTGAGTACTTTTCTTCCAAAAAATTCCCGAAAATCACCAAAATTTTCAGCGTCCACACTTGTATAGCCCCCTAAACGCGATTCTCTCGAACCTACGTTTTTCAAAACGGTGTAAGCGATTTCTCGACCTCTAATGACGGATGGACTTGAAATTTGGTACAATTGTTCAGTGTAACAGTAGTTTTTTTCTTGGCTGACGTTTTTCTTCGTAACATTTTTTTTCATGAGTTATCATTAGTTATCATTAGTTATCAACAATAATGATGTCATTTTTAATTGGGAAATAGAAGAAAAATCGATTTTTTGTGATTGCAGCACGATAACAAAAAAAAAGCTCAGTCAAGTCTCATCCAATGTTATCTATTTTGAGAAAAAAAAACTCGTGTTCCAGATCAACTAGGTGGCCAAAATCAAGTACACATTTAGCCCTTCACGTTCGAAGGTCCTTCACGAGATCGTTTACAACTTCTCTAATTATTAATATTTTTAATGAAATTTGAGACATAATTTTGTTAATGTACATACAAATAAATGTCTAAACGATTTTTCGATCATCTTACTTATACCTTCAAAAATAATGTTTTTGAACAACGTTGATTTTCGAAAGCGATTAAAAGAGAATTCGTCAAAGAAATAATCCTGAAACGTTTTTCGTAACGTAATTGCTGTAACACCGGAAACAGGAGCACAAAAATCGTAAGTAGATGAAAAACAGAAAACCATTCACAGACGTAAACAATTGGCATTGAAAATGGTACTTTTTTCAATGATAAATTATTTTGTATTATACTCATGCCGATAATAAAATAGAAAGTATTACAAATTTACATGCTATCTACATGCTTTCAAGTTCCGCAAAAAACGTTACGTTACGTTATACGTTACGTTATACGTTACGTTACGTTACGTTACGTTACGTTACGTTACGTTATACCCGCATTCACGTTGCATACTTTGGATTTACATCGAAAACAAATTGAGGTTATGTTCCTGTTAAAATAACAAACGCATATATAGAACATATAGAACGCAATCGACACCAGCGCCGCTTCAAAATACGGAGTTGGAACTTCCGTTTGCCTTGCAGAGTACACCGACCGACAGTAGTGTCGCTTGTGGCGATAAAGCAAATTAAATTTGGCCTACGAGAAAGAAACTCCACCATTGGCATTTGCAGACCCGTATGTGGGATTAGATATCCCGGAAGTGACGTCATTCAGTCCACAACACGTACGATACGTATTTTTTTTGCAGATTATTAAGGTTGTAAAAATATTAGGATGAATAGATATTAATTTAAAAATGTACCAGTCGTTGTGGTATACTTTCTGAATATACTTGCAAAAGGAAAACGAAGGTTTCCGCACTCGATTGTCAAATATTGAACTTTAAAGTTTACGTCAATCTCCGATTGATCACATTGGTTGGGCAACATCGTCACCATTTCGGTTTCTCGCGTGTAGCATCCGCATTCGTGAAGAATGTGATCCAAAAAACGGATACTGTGTGCAGGGTAGTGTACAGAATAATATTACCGAAAAGAAAAACAGGTTACCCATCTAGATAATGAGAATGTATGAAAAATATGCGACCAGTTTACGAAAAAAGTGAGGCTTGTTGGGACGTATGTATCGAAATGTGGCAACGTCGAAACTACGGGAGTAGAAGAACCAATTTTATACCTAGCGCGCCAATTTCAAATACGTTAAGGGGAGTGATCCATTTAGGGAATAAAAAAATTGCCGATTTTGAGAATTTTTTTTTAAAGGAAAGATTTTTTCACCATTTTTTAGACTTAGGGTGTCATATTACTACTTTTGGCTGAAACATGGTATTTTTTTAATTAATCTTTAAAAATGGCACGGCCAGATTTATTAATCTTTAAATCTGGCACCGTCCTCTAAACTGCATTTTCAAAACTGGCGTGACGTATAGCCAAAAAACTAATCGACCAATTCTGATGCAATTTGGTATAAATCTTTCTAACTTCATTGTCTAAAACATGAGCCTAAATGTTTTTGGACATTTTTTAAAGTATTTTTCATTGCACAATGCAGAATTTTTTTTTGGAAAATTCAATCTTTCTGTTTCAAAGCAAACCATTCAATCGATTTTCAATATCTGTCACTTTTTCTTGATTTATATTCTGCGTATATGTGTTAAAGAAAGAAAAATCTTCGTTGGTTTTTTTTTCAGATTAATCCCGCCGACGCTACGTGTCACGCCAGACGGCGTGACACGTAGCGTCACGCCGTGATGTTGTTAAACGACAACATCCGCCAGAGCCATCGTTAAAGATTATTTTAAAAAACACCATGCAACAGCCAAAAGTAATTTTACAACATACTTTAAGTCTCAAAAATACTGAAAAAAAGTTTTCTTTAAAAAAAATCGTGAAATTCAGCCACTTTTTCGCTTAAAGGTATCTGCCCTTAAAGTTAAATGTGAGTGAGGAGGAACTTATTTATTTATTTATTATGATGTATTCCCTTTTTTCTAGCTTCCGTGAGCATAGTACGATGCTTGTGGGCACAAGGACTGATAAATCGTCTTTTCCATGAAAAACTTTGCGGCGTGCTAATTTTTTTCTGAATCACTTGTTGCCTTCTTTTGCTTCGCCATAACCTCTAAAAACACTGGGCGGCATGAAATTGTCATAAGATGGATAATTAAAGGGCAAAGTAATGCCCTTTTTGTATTTTTTTTCGTGAATAAGAAAAACTTTTGTGTTACTATCAACTTGAAAAATTATAACATTATAGATGATTATTATGAAAAAAAAAACTGCACCGGTGAATTTTTTATACAACTCAGAATGCAATTTTGAGTCACTTATAATTATGGCTATTTATAAATATTTATGTCACGAAATTACTTGTTATCAACATTGCTTGATATTAAGGTTGTTATGGGATTTTGCCGTCGGGGGTGAAGTACGAGGGGAGCGCCCTATGCTTATGCACGAAGCCGATTGACTGTTACCAACTCTTAGCTTTCAAATAATCGTCATATTCTATATATATATATATTCGAAAACGTACGTTTTCGAACTATTTTTCTACACCTATTTGGCAAAATATGCATTTTTGAACATTTGGTAATTACATTAAGCGTTTTCATTACTTTGTATTATTATTTTCTATAACTTTTTCTCGCTCAGTGAACGCGAAACGAATTATGAACGTCGTAAATCGTCGTATATCATAATGCCCAGGTTGGCAGAAGTGTCGCGAAGTTAGAGACACATGCGCCCCGTTCGTAACCTCAATATCGGCCCAAGGAGCTGTCAAAAAAAATATCGGTCCGAGTAAAAAAAAATCCGCTGGAAAGAAAAACTGTGTACTAAAGCTGTCTATAATCTCGAAGAAATCAAAAAGCTTAATAATTTTTCGATATTCTAAAAAAAAATTATGTACGAAAAAAAAAATCCGCGTTATTTTGTCTTTGCCTGGAAATGTCTGGAAATGTATAATTTCTGAACATAGTTGTCAAATTAATATTAAGCAATTCGAACTAATTAACAGAATAAGTACCAATAATATTCGTTGTTAATTATCCTGACCGAGTAGTTCCCGGGCATAATTACCGAATACCGATAAGATAGGTTGCATTTGCGCCGTCTAGGACGTTGCCATGATTGCACAGTCTAATATTTTGTGTACTTGATTTTCGCACAAATTCGCTATCAAAAACAATAATTTTATAACGATACTGTGAATCCTCATTTTCACGGTACCAAGGGTTAGTCCGATAATTAGTCGAAGCGTGCCTATTTTTTCAGTTCAGTGGTAACATTGACTTAGCAGATATTAATAATGTACTGAAAAATGATCGGGAGTTTTCCATAAGCGTAATGTAATTGGCCCACGAAATAAGTCGAGTAGCCGATTCTTTTTCTAAAAAACGGTACTGTGGATCGTATTCAAACTGCACAGGATGATCAGCAAAGAAGTTATAAAGGTCCAGAAAAAAATTTAGCTCGGTGGTAATATGTTGACTTAACCCCATAACAACCTTAAGTGTCGGCGAAAAGCAGCAACTTCGCAGACATTGAGGTTGGCAACAATGCTCGTTATTCGTCAGCCAAGATTCGTAATCTTTTATCAAACTTTGCTGGTTCAATATAGAATATATTTGGTTTACGATGGACAAGATAGGTTTTTTTCTAAATGTTTGCGAAGATTAGGTTTGTGTTAATCCGTTGTTAGAAATGGTTTACCTTGGTGCTAAATAGAGAAAAAAAATTACATCACCCTAGTGTGAACTATTTTTTTCTCTCGAATTTATCTCTATTAAACTATTTTTCATCTCTGGTGCTATGTGTTGAAAAAATGTCTAAAACATTCGTAAATACTCGCTATAGTTTAGGCAATGACATGTATATTTTTTTTTTAATTTTGGGTTGTGACTAACGCTTCAAGCTCCTTAAAGTTGTTCTGAATTTATCACAAGAAAATTGCTCACGTGAAATTGCCGACTGGACATCCGCTTTTCTCGCACGCGGACCTCGTGTTGGCGTGGTCGCGGCACAATTTGCCGATTTCCGTAAACATCAACACTTCGTCGACGCCATCGTCCGCAGCGACGAGCGCTTTGTTCTTCGTCGGCGCTCCAGCCTTGCCCGCAGCGTCGAATCTTTCGCGAATACGTTTCCATGCTACCCACGCGATCTCGGAGCCCAGCAAAACCAGAAGCAACGTCAGGGCACTCGTACTTCTCGTCATCGCACTCGAATTCGGCGTTTCTTTAGCTTCGGGCGAGGTTTTTTGTTACTGTAGTCGGAACTGCGATAGTCGATGGCCCCAGGATGCACGTGGTCGCTGCGGTCGGATGAACTTGTACCGTCAGAGGGCCGCGTTGGTCCGCGCGCAAGCGCGTCGAGTTGAAGGGGAGATCGCGCGGATATTCAAATTTTATTTCGTATTTTACTGTACTGCTGAATGGTTAATCCTAGACTGTTGAATAAAACTTCGTGAAACCGTTCGCAAAATCGGAAAAATCCCTGGAGCCTCCGGAGTTTATTCGGGTCTGGACCCAAATTAAAAGTTATTCATATGTTTTTAGCGAAACTTCGAAGCATGTATATATTGGATGTGGGTTAGCATGTGAATTCGTAATACTTTTTTAGTCCCTTTTATTATCAGCATATATGTAATAAAAAATAAGTTACAATTGAAAGAAATACCAAAGTCAATGTTAATTATTTACGTCTGTGAATGATTTTCTTTGTTTTTCCAATACTTACAATTTTCCTGCTCCTGTTTCCAACAATTACGTTGAGAAAAAAAGGTTTTCAGAATTATTTGCATAGACGAATTAGGTTGATATCGCTTCGTTTCAATCTTTACCTTTTTTAGGGTTAATCGGACTATCGTGATCACTTTTACTTTGTTCTCTGGCTATTACTAGACCGCTCGGGCGTTTTTCTTCGGCGCGACCCTGGTGGTGAAATACTGTACTTCAACTTTTTAGCCCTTCGCGGACGCTTTTTCCACTGGTTCCCCTATGGAGCTTGGACTCTTCTACTCTAATCTCCATACCCGTAGATTCGCCAAACAGTGTAGAAAAGACGGTCAGCTGATGCGACCAGCCACTTCTCAAGTAGAAATTTCCAATAAGTTCTCCAGAAATCGGCGAAATTGGTACGAAATGTCCGCTTGGTACGAACGTTCCGGGGGGAAATTGAGTACCCATTTAGATGACTTTTGGAAAACTTTTCGAAAATTGCTACTTCGGTTGTTTCTCCCTACTGTAAGAACGGATTAGAATACGGAGTTTGTTAGGTCTTGTTTGGATCGGGACCCAAATAAAAAGTTATTCATATGTTTCCAGCGAAACTTTAAACCATTCATATTTCATGTAAATTTGTAATACTTTTCCAGTCTCTTTCATTATCGGCTTGAGTATAATACAAAACAATTTACAACTTCAAAAATTACCAATGTCAATGCTAATTGTTTACGTCTGCGCATCATTTTCTTACTTTCTCAAATACTTGCAATTTCCGTGCTCCTGTATCCGGTATTTTAGCAATTACGTTACGAAAAACGTTTTTAGAATTATTTTTGTAGACGAATTAGTCCTATAGTTTCCTTTCAATTTTTACTTTTTGTATGTTTTACAATAAAAGCGAGCGCGCTTTTATTGTGGGTCCACTATTGCTACACGGCTCGGTCGCTTGTTATCGCAGTGATCCTGGTGGTGAAATTTTGTACCTGAATGTTTTTCACTTGTCCCGGACGCTTCTTCCGCCGCTTTCCCTATGCAGTTTAGCCTCCTATACTCTAACCTCTGTATCTACGCGGATAAATCTCCCAGCGCATGTTCCTAACCTCAATTCGTTAGGTAGTTGACCGTCTAAGTAATAGATACTAGCACAATGTCTCTTAATCATACGTATAGTGGAATACCCCTTAATAGTGCCTGACAAAAAAATTGCCAAAGAAAACTAAAACGAATTGGAGAAATAAAACGATTATTTTTATTATTTTGCAAAGAATCGCCCTTTGAAGGTTTTGTAAGTAAAACAGAACTGTTAGCACATCAAATAGAGCACGCACTCAAATAGCTCGAAACACTAAACAAACAGTCGAGATGTAAAACTGCACGTACCCACGTGGTTCGCCGAGCGTCGCTCGGCCTTCCCGGGACTGTGTACACATACTGTCGGTAAGCAATGTATTTGCACACCGCGCTTTTCCGAAATTACTTTTTGAACAGGGGAGAATATTTTTCCCAGATTATTTTCTGCCAGCTCGTATTTCAAACAGAAAAATACTTCACATGGATGTTGATACAAATATAATGCAAGTGAATGAAAACTCCCAAGAGATGCCCGGAAAAAGCAGTGGGACGCGCAGGTACCTTTCTTACCCACCGTAGGTACAACTGACAATTAAACGCAACGGTCACGCGGTACTGCCGTCGTCCGGGTGGTGGCGCTAGCGACGCGCGCGCCATCGCTCGCGCGCTTTCCGAAGCTCCGAATCCAACCCAAACAAAACAATTCTCACCGAACGGCGAGTTTGTATTTTCCGATTGTTCTATTACTCTTTTTCCCCATGATAACTGAGCGTCTTTTTAATTAACGACAAAAGGTGAATTACAAGTGAAACGTATTCACAATGGCGTTGTTCGAGGACCTGCGGAAACAATACAGCGTAAGTTTTGAACTGGTGAATCGTGGCGTAAATTTGAGGTTAAGGCCGGAGCGAACTCGAGAAACCACGGTTTTATCGCGAAAACTCGCGATAAAAGAGCGGTTTAAAAGTGAAAGTTGAGGCCAACAGACAGGAATAAGCCTAAACATAACCTCCAAGAGTTTTTGTATGGCGAGATCTAAACCGAAACATCTCAGAAGACGCAAACATAACATAAACGCGTTCCGCTCACGAATCCAATCTCAAACGCGATTTTGACTGCAAAATCCAAACCCAGACAAATCGAAATAGCACAGATATAACCTAAAACTGTTTTGTTGACGAAATCCAAACCCAAACACACTTTAATACCAAAATTGAAACCCGAACACATTACAAGACCCAAACATAACCTAAACGTGTTTCGAACACAAAATCCAAACCCAAATACGTTTCAGCACCGAAGTACGATTCCAATCACGTCAAAATAACGCAAACATAACCTAACCGCGTTTTCTTTTACGATTTCCAAACCCAATCACGTTTCGATAGCACATTCCAAACACAACCCAGTTCCAGATATGCTTTAAATTCAAACTCAAAAATCCCACGAACATAACCTAAGTGCGTCCATTTGGAAAACCACGCGGACCAAAAAGGGTGAAAAATATTGCAGAATTATCTGAAGGAGTGCTTCACCGGGGATGCATCCGACGTGGAGAGATTTCAGAAAAGATGCCTGCAAAATTGCGCCGCAGGCGAAGCAGAGAGAAAATCGGCAGTCGATCAGGCGCTGCGTGACCACTTGTTGACGATAATACGTGACGACAAGACCGGCAACGTTCAAGATCCCGAGCCTTACATCAAATTTTCCATAGAGATGTGCCGCCGGGACTTGGCGACCGCCAGTATGCCCGTCATGTTGCTCAGCGACATTTTTGCCGCCATGACGCTCGATAGATGCGAACTCCTGTTCGCGTTTGTCGAGAACAACGTCGCTGTATGGAAAGAGGACGTTTTCTTCAGCTCGTGCAAGAACAATTTGTTACGCATGTGCAACGATCTGTTGAGACGCCTGTCGCGCTCGCAAAGAACCGTCTTTTGCGGCAGAATACTGCTTTTCCTCGCCAAATTCTTTCCCTTCTCGGAGCGCTCGGGCCTCAATATCGTCAGCGAATTCAATCTGGAGAATCGAACGGAATTCGGCAACGACGAGGCCCCCGACGAGGACCCGTTGACGGGCGAGACGGCGCGCGAGCAACGGGAACCCCTCGAAAACAAAATCCTGATAGATTACAACTTGTACAGAAAGTTTTGGGCGCTGCAGGACTTCTTTAGAAATCCCAATCAGTGCTACAACAAGGTCCACTGGAAGGTCTTCTCGGCGGTAATTATTGCGTTTCTTTTTCATTTTTTTACTAAACGGGAATAAAATGGAAAAATTTCCACGGTGGGAATTGTTATAAAGAAGGAACAATGTGTTTTTTATCAGTGCCTTGGCAGGGTACAAGAATAATTTTCTTCAGAACGTTCCAGGCTCTTTGTTTCAAGTGTTTTTCTCATTTTACTCCTTTCCGGAATGAATTGTACCGAATAAAAGAGCCAACGTCTCTGTATAAAAAAGTTTGTTCACCGGTATCAACTTCGGAATTTTTTTTTTCCATTCCTTTGAGAGATGACTATACCAATGTTTTAGAATTTTTTTTTCTTCTCTGACATTGTTTTCTGCCAACTTATTTCGAATAAGCGTCGAAACGCTCCATTTGCAGCACGCGTCGAACGTCCTCGCGGCGTTCTCCTCGTTTAAGCTCGAGGACCAGCGCGGCTGCACTTTCTCGCCCGATACGCCGCGCAAGGAGACGCACTACTTCGCCAAATATCTGACCAACCAGAAGTTGCTGGAGCTCCAGCTCTCGGACTCCAATTTCCGGCGCTACGTGCTGCTGCAATTTCTCATTATATTTCAGTATCTCAACAGCACCGTCAAATTCAAGGCGTGAGTATCCTCCTGAAAACCACGTAATTTTTTTTTGTTTTTCAAGTGAAGAAAAAAAATGTTCGAAAAAAATATCTAAAATTTGAAAAATAAAAATGGAAAATAATAAATATAAATTCGAAAAAAAAAAACGCACAAATTGAAGCAAAAAAACGTGAATAATAATAAATAAAAAAAGGACGATATGAAAACTAAAATTAGGAGCAATATAAATCGAAAAAATTTAAAAAAAGTCGAGAAAAAATATAAATAAAAATGTGACTAAATCAGAATAAAATAAAATAAAAATGTGACAAAATCAGAAAAAAAAAGAAAATAAAAATATGAATTTTTCGTTCCTAGGGAGAGCCACGAACTGAAGCCCGACCAGATCGATTGGGTGAGGTCAACGACGAGCCAGGTGTACGCTCTCCTCGAGGAGACGCCGCCCGACGGCCCGAGCTTCGCCGAGAGCGTGAGGAACATACTGCGACGCGAGGAGCACTGGAACGCCTGGAAGAACGAGGGTTGCCCGGCATTCAAGAGACCGACCCCCGAGGGTGGCAACGGAGCGAGCGGGGACGCGAACGACGAGCCGCGCCGTGCGAAGAGACCGCGGCGGAGGATCGGTGACGTCATACGGGAGGCCGAGAGCGTCGGAAAATTTCACATGGGAAAGTGAGGATTCATCGGTTTATCATCCTACAGCGAGTTCCTCGAGTTAGTGGAAAAAACGGGACATAGGGAATTTCCTCACTAAGTTGGAGGATTTTTTTTGCCTCGACTAATGCCGGAAAAAAAGATTGCACGATACATAGATCGAAAATATTTTCCAGACAAATTTGGAAGAAAGAAAAAAGCTGAGCTCAAGATTTTACAATAAATGGAGAGGGAAAAAATTGTACGGCGAGTGGAGCGAAGGGACATTCTGAAATGTGCCTAAGAAAGGAAAATAATTCTAAAATAAATATAGTTAAGGCGTTACCCCCACTTGTAGCGCAAAAAAGGCCTTTTTCATGAATTTTTTAAAAGAAAACTACAAATCTTTTTTAATCGATCAATATACCATCTTAAAGAACACATCTTGAAGAACTTTCAGTAATTTTTTTATTGAAAAATATTACATTGTTTAGTGGCAAATGGCCGTCAATGAAATAATGTTTTTATATACACGGTTTGCGGTGACCAACATTGCGGCGAAGTGGATCATCTGAAAAAAAAAATGCGGATGGATTTAGTCAAACATAAGTATAAACTAGTCTTTAATCGAAGGATTTTAAAAAATATTCATTTTTTACAAAATGGCAGACAGTCAAAGTTAATGGTTCGATTTTAACGAAAAAAACGGCCGTTTTTTGGCTATAAAACGGCCATTTTTTTTTCGAAAAAAAAAA
Organism: Ophion slaviceki; assembly: GCA_944452715.1. Lineage (NCBI taxonomy): Eukaryota > Metazoa > Arthropoda > Insecta > Hymenoptera > Ichneumonidae > Ophion > Ophion slaviceki. The sequence goes on along the minus strand of OX101784.1, from coordinate 64,497,005 downwards.
TCGAACGATTAAAGACTACTTTTTTATGTATTACATAAGCCTGCAAAATTTCAAGAAGATCGGTTCATTAGTGTTCGAGTAATCTTGGTCACCGACTTCAGAAATGCCATTTTGAGAAAAACGCGTTTAAAGTTTCAATTTCAGTTTACACGAAGGAAATATTTTTTTTTGTAAACTTACATAGAGTCATCTATTCCGGGCCCATACTCCTGTATGGGCCCGGAATAGATACTTATACTTCAAAATAGATACTATAGATACTATACTTCTATAAATACTATAGATAACTTCTATAAATACTATAGATAAATACTATAGATACTTATACTTCAAAAAAATGCAATAAAAAAAAATCGATTCTTTCAAAATCGCAAGTGGGGGTAACCCCTTAAGAAATGCGCGGCGAATAGAACAAATGTCAGAAAAAGTTCCGAATTTTAGAGAGAATCGAAATTTCAGACAAACGTCTTATCTTTAGAGAGGATATAAGTTTTAGAAAAGATTCTTTTTCTTAATCAGAATATAAATTTTACACAAAATTCTTGTTTCCAGAGCGAATCTTAGTTTTAGAAAAAGTGCTCGGTTTTGGGGAGAATGTAATTTTGGCAAAGGATTCGAATTTTAGAAAGTATATACACTAACGGCGAAAAGTTTCCGGACAAGAATTTAAAAGAGTGCCGGAACGGTTTTTAATGCCATTTCGCCGGTAGTTGGCCTTGGCCAATTTAATAAACGGCATTTTAAAGAGGAGGGATTTACCTTCATTTTGGCATTTTTCAAAAAAATTTACCATTTTTTTTTACAATTAGCACTCTGTTTTGAAAATGACCATTTTTCGTCGTCTTTTTGTTCCTTTTTGAGTAGACCCCGTTTGCAGTAAGCTTCAATTTCGTTTTTTTTAATTTTCTACGATTTTTTTTTCCAACAATATTTCGTTTTTTGTGAAAAAATAGATAATTTGAAAATCGCTCCGGAGTACGAAAACGATGAGATTTACAATAAAACCTCAAGATAGCAAAAAAGTTGCATTGCTTCTTGTGAGTTCACGAGAATTTTTTCAGATTTTTTTCCGAAATTATTTTTTTTCATCTATTTCTGGTCAAAGCTCGATTGATCTGAATTCCTTAACAATAATATAATTAAATTCGGCGAGAGGGGGTTTTTTCGACGAGACCAAAGTTTGATATGTGAGTCAAAATTTAAATATATTATTGTTATGATATTCAGATCAATCGAGCTTTGACCGGAAATAATTTTTTTTTAAATACGAAAAAAAAAAATCTGACAAAATTCTCGTGCACTCACAAGAAGCAATGCAACTTTTTTGCTGTCTTGAGATTTTGTTGTAAATCTCATCGTTTCCGTACTCCGGAGCAATTTTCAAATAATCTATTTTTTTCACAAAAAAAACGAAATATTGTTGGAAAAAAAATCGTAGAATAAAAAAAAAAACGAAATTGAAGGTCCTTCCCCCTTATGATTTTGGTCGAAGAAATGCGTAAAAAATGTTTTTACTGCATACGGGGTCCACTCAAAAAGGAAAAAAATCCCTCCTCTTAAAAATTTAATTGGCCTAGGTCAACTACCGGCGAAATAACATAGAAAACCGTTCAGGCACTCTTTTAAACTTTTGTCCGGAAACTTCTCGCCGGTAGTGTACATTTTAGAAAAAGTTCATTTCAGCGAGGATACAGTTTTGCGAGTACGCATTTTAGGAAAAGATGTGAATGTAAGGGACAATATAGATTTTAGAGAAAGTGCCGAATTTTCGAGACAATCTAAATTTAAGAAAAAGTTCCGAACTTTGGACATAATATGAATTTTCGAAGAAGTGCTGGATTTTTAGACTCCAAAGTTTTCGAAAAAAAGCCTAAATTTTAGAACCTCCTATATTTTAGAAAAGAACACGAAAGAAATAACTGTGAATGAAAACAATTATCAGTTTTAAAAAAACGATCAATTGTAGAAAGAATTCTCAAATAAATTTCGCGAAAAGGAAATTCCACAGGAAATAAAACAACGAGAAGAAATTCAACCGAGGGAAAATTATTCCGCGAAGAAATAACAGGCCAAAAAGAATTTTATGTCGAATAGAGCAAGGGAATTTCAGGGAAAAAAATCATTTCTAAAATGGAGCAAGAAACTTCCTGACGACTAAAAAACGACTAAAAAACCAAGTTCCAAATCCAAAAAAGGAAATCTGAATCGAATTTGCTCTGTCTCCGCCTTTCATTTTATCATTTCGTTCAAATTTACTTGGGTTCTCTTTCGTTCTGTACCTCCCTTTCTCTTCCTCTCCATCTATTTCTGCGATCGATGGCAATTATTCATTCCATGGGTCCTTCGCAGCCCCGAGCTCACCAAACTCTGGAATCTGTGCCCGAACAATCTCGAGGCCTGTAAATCCAAGGACCGAGATTTCCTCCCCTCGCTGGAGACGTACTTCGAGGAGGCGATCGAGCAGTTGGACCCGACGGCGATGGTCGACGACGAGTACAAGTACGCACCTTTTTTTTCCAACGTACATTTTCAGGGCTCAGCAAAGACGACACCTTTTTTCCCTAATGGTGAAAGATCCTAAATAATTCACATAAATAATATCAAGTGAGTACTTTCAAGTGAAATCATCGTCCCAATTGGAAAATTACATTCAAAAAGAAAAAAAACGGAAAATACAAATTCAAATTTGAACACCATATTTTCAATTACATTCACAAAGAAAAAAATCAATTATTTATTTCAATTACATTCAAAAAGAAAAAAATCAATTATTTATTTCAATAACATTCAAAAAGAAAAAAATCAACGATTTATTTCAATCACATTCAAAAAGAAAAAAGAACGAAAAACAGTTTCAAATTTGACCGCCATATTTTCGGCTTGGACGCAAAAAAAATGCGTTTCGATCGATAACAATCGTCATTCATAAATCAGAGTTTTTGAACGATCGTCTGAGAGTTTTCAGGAAAGTGAACGACGGCAACTTCGGCTGGAGAGCTTTGAGGTTGCTGGCCCGGCGGAGTCCGCACTTCTTCGTTCACGGGAATTATCCGATAAACAAATTGCCGGAGTACCTCGAGACGATGATAAAGAAAATCGCCAAGGACCGACCGGTCAGTCGCCCAGCCGCGGGAATCGCGAAATCTTCGCGATCTTTACCGCTTCGTTATTACGTTTTTTCAAATTTATTTCCCAGCAAGCTCACTCGGACGTTAAAACCGAGGCCGAGGAGACGCCGCCTCCGGACTCGAACGATCAGGAGTTCAACGAGGACGTGCTGAAGCAGGACGCCGAGCAGGTCGACTCGGAGAACACGGAGAACAAGGCGGGCAAACTCAATCACGTAAATCCGGACATGGTCGCGCGATTGTCCGAGGCCCTGAAGGAGGACTGGCAAAAGGTGGCGCCGAAACTCGGCTACACGAACGAGGAGGTAATTTTCGTGTGGAGCGAGACTTTCGACGAGGGAACAGGCTGCGAGAGCGCAGATGAAAATGCAATAAGTTTTCGGCACGATGAAATTTCGTGGAGATTAATTATTATTGGGCAATTTCCAACTCATAATATTGTCGACAAATATTTCCGAGCTGGGAAATCATATCGATAGTTGTAATTTTTGCAATTGAATAGGAATATATAGAAATTTTGTTCGAGAAAAAACGACCGATCGATTTGACAATAACGACAGTGTCTGCCATTGGCACGGTTGATTATCGCTGAAGTCGTATGAAGTTGATAAGTCTGCAGAATTGTTGATAGTTTGGAGGAATGTTAGATAGCTCCAACGAAATGTTGATAATTCGAAAACATTGTTGATGGTTCTAAACATCTCTTGATATTTCCAAAGAATTGTTGATTGTTCTAAATAATTGTTGATGGTTCTGAAGAATTATTGATAGTTCTAAATAATTATCGATGGTTCTGAAGAATTGTTGATAGTTCTAAAATATCATTGATAGTTCTAAAAAATTATTGTCAGGTCCAAATAATTGTAGATAGTTCCAACAAATTGTTGATAGTTTCAAGGAATGGTGGACATTTTAAGCGAATTGGTGATGATTCAAAATAATAGTTGACAGTTCTAGAATTGTTGACAATTCCAAGGAATCGTTGATAGCTCTAAATAATTGTTGACAAGTCTAAACAATTGTTGATAAGTCAAGAGAATTGCCGCCAATTCCAAAGAAACGTTGATAACGTTTAAAAAATATTTATGCTAAAAGATTGTTGGTGACATTCGAAAACTCTTGATAACTTTGAAGATTTTTTTACGGTTCCGAAAAAAGTCTGCAATTTTCAGGACTAAAAAAATGTTGACGGTTCTCGACGTTCGGTGAAAAATCTTTGGTAATTCCGAGAAAAAAAATTCAGTAACAGTCCAGAATTGTTACTTCTGAAGAGTCGTTAATGACTGACAATTGTCGATAACTATTGATAATTCTGTAGCATTAATGATAACTTCGAAGAATCGTTGACGGGCCGAGTTCTGGACTGGTTTACAAAATTGCTGAATAGTTCTAGAGAACCATTCCATTTTTTTTTTGTTAATGTTGATAACTTTAAAGAATAGTTGACGATTCTTAAGAACTCCTGGTACTTTTGATAATTATGCAGTTGTGATGAATTTAGTGATTTTTTTAATGGCTCTGAAGAATTGCTGTAGACTTATCTAACATTGTTCTTTATTTCCATGTGTATACCCTTGCAGGTACACAGTTGGCCCCTCTGTACATTGATACCCTTTAACACGTTTTCTTCTTTTCGCTGTTAATATCTGTCTTTCGTCCTTTTTCTCCTTTATGGTTCCTTTCTTACCATGAATTCGAAGGCTCTCACATACTCGCACAGTTCTTTGATCGGTTTCCTTTTCATTTCTTTATCAATCATTCCTTTTATCGCCTCCCTCTTGTAGCCCCAAACCGTCTACCCCTTCCTTATTCATTTTTTCTTTTATTTTTCCGCATTCGACTATGTGTTCCAAACTATCTTCTTCCTTCCTACAACACCGGGTATCTGCGTATCCCTTTTTATCTCCATTTCCTATATTTCCGCATCTCAACCTGGCCCGTGTTTCATTGGTTCTTCCCTCTATTCCCTTCTCTTCCCAGTACTCTTCCATTTCTACACGTTGTTTTTTACTTAATTACTCCCTACAATACGTCGAATTCTCAAATTTCTTCCAGTCTTGTATTCCCTGGTCGGCTTTTATTCGTATAGCTCTTTCAATTATTTTGCTCAATGCCCAGTTCTCGACAAATCGGGAAAATCGTCAAATTATTCCAAAGCATGTTCGTTAATATTTTTTGAGGCGTTAGGCCAACGGGTATAAAATCATGTGCGAATTTAACCATTTTTTTCGTATGAAAAAGTGATTCACTCGTGAAATTAATTACACATCAATTTAGTATGAATACCAAGCTGTTAGAAAATATATATATATTTTTTTCGATGTACAAAATGGCCGACCGCTAATATTTTCTTTTGTTATCTTTTTTTAGGCGCTCCGCGGCGTGACATTTAGCATCCACAATTTTTTACCTAGAACAAAAAACAAAAATTCTCGCCAATCTACACGATTCAAAAGTTGTACGTATTTGAACTTAATAAATGAATTTTCAGTGAAAAATTTCGTTATAACTGCTCACAAAATGAAAAGTTTTCGATTAATCACAAATTCCGTACGTACTTCTCTGCGAAATGCAATTAGGAACATAACTCTTAAATTTGAAGTGAATCGAGTGAAAATTGTTGAAGTTATTTGTCACGCCAATTGGAAAAAAGCTGTTTCGAGAAGTTTCGAGTAGTCGGCCATTTTGTAAATCGAAAAAAAAAATCCCAACAGCTTGATATTCATATTCAATAGATGTGTAATTAATTTTACGAGTGAATCACTTTTTCATACGAAAAAAAATTGTTAAATTCGCACATGATTTTATACCCGTTACTGTGGCCTAACCCCTTAAATGTTAATTTTAGCAAATGGTCACGACTTCAAAGAATCCCTCATTATTTTGGCAATTCTAAAAAATCGCTGTTCCGTTTGGCAATAAAAAAATCTACAGCTCCAAAGAAATCCTCAAGAATCACACCTTCGCTGGGATCATTGGCAGTTCCAAAAAAATCCGTCCCTTAAAAAAAATCGTTAAAAATTCCGAAGACTTTAATAACGACAAACTCCAAAAATCCCAAAGAATTTTCGACGATTCCAAAGAATAACGAAAAGTTCCGAGTTTCCAGCAATCAGCAACAACTTTCTACACCAATTTTTTCGTCGACATTTCCGAAGAATTTTCTCTCTCATCGTGGAATATCCCGTTCTTGCAGATAATATTTTTCCAACGGAAGCCGACGCAATACGAGCAGTGCAAGAGCATGCTGGAGATTTGGGCGGAAGAGGACGAGGACGCGTCGGTGGAGAATTTGTCGTACATACTGGAGGGCCTTGACCTCACCGAGGCGCTCGCGATACTGAAGTCCTGAGGGAACCGAGGGAAGGGAAAAACAAACGCGAACCAGACGATTATCGGCAAAGTACGTCCAATGTATGTCGATATGTGATACATATTGTCTCCAACGAGGACAATCCGTGCGACGAACTCGTCAACGTTCAGGAGAAATACAAAGACATCTCTCTCTCTCTCTCTCTCTCTCTCTCTCTCTCTCTCTCTCTCTTTCAACGTGAGAGACAAAAACGACACAGTCAGTCTTTTTCAATAAAAACATCCAATGATTACGGCAAATCCGGTGCGATTACACGTGCGTTTTTTTTTCTCGTGATTTTGTGCGTGTTTCCTTCCGTTTGGGGTTTTTTTTTTAACAACAAGGACAGAGACAACGATTATTATTCATTCTTAACGATTATCACTTATCGTATTGCAAGTAATATATTATTGTGCCGCGTTAAAAATGGCGAGTCTACGACGGCTCAAGGCGCCGCGAGGCCCTCGAGATGCTCCGCGTAATCGTCGATCGTAAACTCCCCGACATCGTCGTCCGTCTCTTCTCGCGTGCTCCTTCTGCGCCTTCGCGCGGTCTCGCTCGCAACCTCGATGCAGAGAAGGGCGAATCTCTTGTTGCACGAGTAGCGCACCTGCTCGAGCAAACGACCGCCGGTCAACGGCGACGCGAGGCCGTAACGGTCCGTCCCGCCGCTGTGCCAAGCGTCGCAATACGTGTCCATCGCGCGGTCACCCAACTTGTGGGAACCGTGCCACACGATCTTCTCCGGCCTGGGGGTCGAAATTTTTACACGCTTTAATTGGAGTTCATTTTACAACGTATGTCTGTTCTCGAATCTTATCATTGCCCCCCCCCCACACGTTTTTTACTATCCGTCTCTCATACTAAATTGGTGCGATGTTTTTTAATTTTTTTTTTCAACTCAATTTACAATTTCAATTTATTTGATTTTCAACTAAAATTTCATTCGTTTTTTCAACCGCATGGAAATATGCCACTCGACATTCTTTTTATACTGGCCATTTTTCAAACTCGAATCGACTTCACGTTAAATGTGTCAACCAATAAAAATACTTGAGGCTTCACCATTATATTGTCGTTTGGATATCTACGGCAAATAAAAAGTAAGTACAAATAAATTCATGAGAAAATTCAATCGACGTGGTGTTAAATATTTAAATGGATAACTTGAGCGTATATATATACACACGTACATATGGGTTTGTGATTTTGCCAACGTAATTTCATTTCTTAACAATTAAAAAAAAAGTAAGTTACTAAAATAATCACCCAACATCCACTATAAAATAAATAAAAATAAATAGTATGTGAAATATAATTATATTATCGATTGTTAAGGTTTTCAATTAACGGGGTCCTCTAGTTTCTCGGGTCGAAAAAATCGATTTTTTTTTTTTTCATAAATCACATCTACAACATGTGTAGAAAATTTGTGCCAAAGGATTTTTCGATATTCGAAGCGGTTCACAAGTATAAATCACATGCGCGAACTTTCAAACGCGTTTTTCTCGAAACACCATTTTTCGAAACGGTGACCACGATATTTCAGAAACTACTGCACCGATCTTGTTCAAATTTATACAGCATCTTTAATATGTTATAAGCCAGCGATTGAACTAGGATTATCATGATTGCTTCAATAGTTTTTTTTGTACGAGCGAAAAACTTAAGAAAAAATGAGTAAAAAATAGAATGTAATTTTCAAAAGTGTATAAAAAGTCAATTTTTGTAATTTAGAATTCACTCTAGTTCAATCGCTATTCTTAAATATGAAGATTAAAATGCCGTTTGGTTTTTTGATTTCGGATAAGCAGAACAGCCGCAATCTTGGTCACCGTCAAGCAGCTCTTTACTTGATGTCTTCCTGTCGGCCACTATAATGTTTATTCTATTATATATTTTGACTTAAAAAAATTTGTAAAGCTTATTTAAATGTTAATAAAGATTATGCAAAAACAATGATATTGATTATTTCGATGCTTTGCCCGTAAAAAATTATTGAAAAAGCCGTAAAAAAGCAGCCGAGAAACTAGAGGACCCCGTTAAATGCTAATATACACACACACACACACACACACGTATGTATACAAAGTTAAGGCGGGACACCACGGTGATGGATTCAAAGAATTGATTTTTTTGCAATTTCCTCGAAGTATACAGATTCAATTTTTTTTTTATGTTCAATTCAAAATATTGAAAACTGACCAAGTTACAGAAGATTCAGTGAGAGCGACTTACGCACCGATTTACGTATACTTCAACTGCAATCGCGTTTTTCTCATAACGACTTTTCTCGATCTGGCCGGAATCATGACTCTAGCTGTAATTGTCCGATTTTCAATTTAAAAGTACCAAAATTTCCGCAATCGCAGTAGCCATCGTTTTACATAGCCGTTTTTGTCTTTTTTGAAATTAAATACATTTTAAGCCCCCGAGAATAAGTAAAAATTTCCCCAAAATTACATTTTTTTTAACACCATGATGCGAACGTTTTTTTTTCGCAAAACGGCTACGTACAACGAGAACTACATTTATATAGATTATAATGCTTTTTTATTTTTATTTTTCAGACCAACCGTTGTCACGTAATTGATTCGGCCGTTGGATCAAATTTTTTATACAGACTCTATTATACCTCAATAACGTTGCTAATTTTGTTTTCATAAAATTTCCACGAAATGAGTCCAATGTATGCTTAATAACATACCTTTTTCCAATACCCAGAAGAAAATAATCTAGTAGGTAAAACTAATACAGAAGTAAATTTTTTTAGAAATCGAATTATTTTTTAACATGTTAAATAATATGATTTCTAAAATAATTTACTTAAATTAATTGTAGAAAAATTGAATTCAACAATGAATGAAATGTTGTCATATTGGTGTGAAGTTTATGAATTAAATTCCAAAAAATATATATATTCTACATTGACTATATATATATATATATATATATATATAGTCAATGTAATATATATATATATATATATATATATATATATATATATATATATATATATATATATATATATATATATATATGTATGTATGTATGTATGTATGTATGTATGGGACATTCCACGCCATATCGCCTAGCCTGTGACCCCGACCATTTTTGGTTTTCCTGATTTTTTTTGTAAAAATTGCACCCCAATGAAAGGAACATCCACACCGATTTTTCGATTTTTATCTCTTTTCTTTTAGGAGTTATTATTTTTCAAAAAATGTCGATTTCGGATGTTTGGAAACGTTTAAGCGCTGATAGCTCCTGAACTAATTGAGATATCGACAAATATCACTATATTTTGTTTTTCATTTTGCTGCATACTATCGTTAAAAAAATATGAAAAAAGGATCAATTATCAATGTCGACGTTTTTTTGGCTTTTAAGGTGAAAACTATTTGTTTTAAAGATGATCGACTTTTTTGATTTTTTTCAAAAAATTCTCTAAAATAGAGTTACCCATTCTATGATTTTTAAGACTAGTCTCATTGTGGGCCCATTTTTCCTTCTATTTTTTTCGAATTAATCATATTTTTTTGAGAAGACTTTTATAATTTGAATAATTAATAATGCTACTGATGATTTTATGAATTCCGATTCGGCTTCGCCAGGCCTGAAACGGTTTCTTTTTAATTTGTGCTGAATTTCAGGAAATGAAAAAGATTTTTTATTCCAAATAACAATTCCGAGATTGTTATTTGTCGTTCATAAACATTTTTTATTGTAGGACATGATCTGACCTATCCACAGTGGCAGGGTTATCTATTCATAACAACACACCCTGACATATATATATATATATATATATATATATATATATATATATATATATATATATATATATATATATACAGTGGCGTGCAAAAGTTTCGGGCCAACCTTTTTGTCTCAGTTATTCGATAAAATATTTAATGCCTGAACCTCTCCATCATTTCAAATATTTGAGGGAGCTATGATATGCATAACAGCGTGGTATATTATTTTGTTTGTATAGTGTATGGTTTGTGTACAGCGTCGAACGCGTTCGGTCAGTGTGCAAAAATATTGGGCCGCTGTCTCACCTCCAGCCACACGGCTTGTTTACGTTTTCTTTCGCTTTTTCTTTCGCGTCAGTTCGAAACATAAAGAACCATGAAAAAATCAGTTCTATTTCTGCCGCAATGGCGAAACACACGAAAATTGAGGTCCGCGAAGTTGTGTTGAAACTATTTGAAAAAGGAAAGAGTTCTCGTGATATTGCAAAGATTCTATCTATTGGGAAAAGCACAGTAAACCGTATTATTGCGAAATATAAATCAACAAATTCGTTGTGTGATAAAAGTCGAAGCGGTAGGCCAAAAAAAACTTCAAAACGCGTGGACAAAATCATTTTAAAAGAGTGCGTCATAGATCGGCGAAAAACTGCAGGAATAATTTCGCGAGAATTACGCAGTGAAAATCTTGCTGATATCAGTCGGAGTACGGAATCCCGACGTCTGAAGGCTGTGGGATTGATAGGGCGCGTCGGTGTAATGAAATCACTCATTAGCACAAAGAATAAGAAGGCTAGATTGAATTTTGCCAAAAAATATCAACATTGGACAGTATCGAATTGGGGGAAAGTTCTTTTTTCCGACGAATCCAAATTTCAATTGTTCGGAAGTGATGGTCGCAAGTACGTAAGACGTCCAGCAGGTACCAGATACGATGTACGATATCAAATTCCAACTGTAAAACACGGTGGCGGAAATGTTAAAGTTTGGGGAGCATTTTCTGATAACGGTATTGGTCCGCTAATAGAAATCCAAGGCAATATGGACGCTACAATGTATCGAAATATATTGCAAAACCATATGCTCCCATTTGCAAAGAAAAATATGCCGAATGGGTGGATATTTCAACACGACAATGATGACAACCATGCTTCGCGTCTTGTGAAGAATTTCCTTGAAAGCCGAAAAGTGCGCCTTGTCGACTGGCCCTCGCAGTCACCGGGTTTAAATTCGATTGAACATTTGTGGCGAGAGCTCAAGGTTCGCGTTGGAACGAAGAATCACTCCAACAAGAGGGAATTATGGGATCATTTGCAATATGAGTGGGAAAAGATGCCACAAGATCGCATCTCGCAATTAATGAGGTACACCAGCTTCATACAATGTTGCCATGCTAAACCATGGTCAAATTTCAAAATGGTGATAGATCAATAAAATTTGGTGAGTATATTCTTTAGTATTATATATGTCAATACAATTTTTTTCAGATTTTTTCATTGTGCCGTTATCGAATAATTGAACATTGAAGTTCACGTGTATAAGCATAGCGTTTTTATAGATATAGGTATATATTCCGGGTATAAGAATAAACGCTTGTGATTTATTTGTAAGAAAACGGCACAACCAAAAAATCTGAAAAAATTTGTATCTACATGAATAATACTAAAGAATATATTCACCAAATTTTATTGATCTATCACCATGTTGCTGAAGCTGGTGTACCTCCTTAATTGCGTTTGTACCCGAACGATGTGCTGCTGTAATCGCTGCTAAGGGCATGGCAACGAAATATTGACTCTAGAGAGAAAACCAAACCATGTTTTGTTATTTTTTAAATGTTTGGTTTTTTGTTTTTATACGCAATAGTATATGGCCCAATACTCTTGCACAGTCATTCAATAAAAACTCTTGGATAATTAATTGTTGAAGAGTGATATTACGATTTATACCACATTTTTTTTTAATATCAAGCATCTCGACCCCAATTATAAGTGTCATCGCTCGTTTGTATTTCCCGTACCATGGTATTGCTATGCAATATCCACGAAAAATAGGGTGGCCCGAAACTTTTGCACGCTACTGTCAACAAGTTATCGACAATTGGTCGAACTTTCGCGTAGCATGTTTTTCATCGTTCTCCAACTCACCAGCCAAAGTCCGTGAGTATGTTTTTCCCGTTGAAACTGTAGATCCTCGGATTTTGGGAGAAGTAAGCCCCTTTACCGTCGAACATATCCTTCCAAGAGTTGAAGAGAACGTCACCCTTGATATTGACGATCGGCAGATCCCTGTCGCCGAGGCGAACTATACTATCGACGTTCTGCACCCTCGAGCTGAGGAAGGCACGGAAAGTTCCTCGTAGGCCGGCGCGCTTGGCCTGTCGATAACAGGCGTAATCGGCGCCCCGCACCCCGTGGGTATCGCCCGTCGAGGGCTCGTTTAGCGCGGCCATTCTCAACTGTCGATCAACAATTTTTATTCACCCCACCATTCGTGGCAGTTATGATCGGTTAGCGGAAAGGTTGCGGGGTATAAGGGTGTTTTGAGAAGAAAAAAGTTCGTCTCCTACGCGTCCGAACAGCATTGTTGATATAAAAAAAGGCGAATTTGAGTTCTCTAAAGTTGAAACGGAAGTTTTTTTTTGCTAATTTTTCTAAAAATCCACCATATCTAAAAATGAGGGATTTTTTTCTAATTCTAATTGATTTTTACAGGAAATTCGCTCGGGTAACGAAAAAACTAATGAATATTTGTTTGGGTTTTTTGGGTTCAAGTTGAGATGACTCAAGAACTAGTTAATATTTATTTGTTTGAGATCGAACTTGAATAACACAATAACTCATTGATATTCAAGTTGAAATGAAATTATATTTCAAGTTGGAATAAAATAATATTTCAAGTTGAAATGGCTCAAGCACTCGTTAAAATTCGTTTCGGTTTGTTTGGGTTTGAACTCTGGTAACTCGAGAACCGATGAATATTTGTTTGGGTTCAAATTGAAAATACTCAAGGAGTAATTAAAACTCGTTCGTTTTGGTTCGAACTTGAATGACTCAAGGACTCATTGATATTTGTTTGGGTTTGAACTCAAATGACTCAAGAACTCATTAATATTCATTTGAGTTCGAACTCGAGTAACTCGAGAAGTAATCAATCTTTGTTTGGGTTTGACTCGGATAACTCAAGAACTCGTTAAAATCGGTGTGGGTTCAAATTGAAATTACTCAAGAACTAATTAATATTCGTTTGTTTTGGTTCAAACTTGAATGACTCAAGAGCTAATTGATACTTATTTGTGTTTATCTGGCTTCGAACTCGCATGACTCAAGAACTCATTAAGGGGTTGAGCCACAGTAACGGGTATTAAATCATGTGCGAATTTAACAATTTCTTTTCGTATGAAAAAGTGATTCACTCATAAAATTAATTACACATTAATTTAGTACGACTATCAAGCTGTTAAAAAATATATTTTTTTCTTCGATGTACGAAATGGCCCAATACTCGAAACTTCTCGAAACAGCTTCTTTTCAATTGGCGTGACAAATAAGTTCACCAATTTTTACTCGATTTACTTCAAATTTAAAAGTTATGTTTCTAATTGCATTTCTCAGAGAAGTACATACGGAATTTCTGATCAATCGAAAACTTTTCATTTTATGAGCAGTTTACGAGCAGTTATAACGAAATTTTTCCCTGAAAATTCATTTCTTAAGTTCAAATACCTGCAACTTTTGAATAAAACAATATTTTTAAAATTCCGTACGTACTTCCTTAGGTATTCTAATGTAGATTGACGAGAATTTTTGTTTTTTGTTCTAGGTAAAAATTGTCGATGCCAAATGTCACGCCGCGGAGCGCCTAAAAAAAGATAAAAGAAAATATTAGTAGTCGGGCATTTCGTAAATCGAAAAAAAAAACTTTCTAACAGCTTGATATTCATACTAAATAGATGTGTAATTAATTTTATGAGTGAATCACTTTTTCATACAGAAAAATGGTTAAATTCGCATATGATTTTATACCTCTCACTGTGGCCTAACCCCTTAATATCTGCTTGGGTTCGAACTCGAATAATTCAAGAACTAATTCATATTTGTTGAATCTGCTTGAAGATGTTCATAACCGACCATAGCTCGAAACGCTTTTTTATTTGCAGTTGTCAAAAAATTCCCTTTTTTAAAATTAACTTAAATTTTAAAACAAGTTTTAAATTCTGACAAGAATACGAGCAATGAAAGAAAATATCTTTGAAGCTCGTCAATTTCAAGGATCGCTAATTTTGAAAATATCAATTAGTTGAGTTATTCCAGTGTTATGATCGAGAACGAATTTTCGTGTAAAAGGATTGAGAGAAAACGACAGCTCAGATTTGTTTGGGCTTGTTTCGGTTAGTTTGTGTCGAAGCGCTCAAGTTTCGCTTTTTTTTATGCCTAATGCTATTCGATCCTAAGACTTAACTTTTTTCGGCCCATTTTAGCGTGCACATTATTGAGTTAATTTTCGGTTGGAAATATTACCATTTTCGGATACCACTGCCCAACATGATTTTCCGGATTAGTGTGCATTTTCACGAAAAAACAGACAAACAGTTACGTTGACGAATTTTTAATGGAAAATGAAAATGCTTCGTATTTTCGTATATCATGGGAACTGGAGATTATAGACTCACCCCTGTGCCGTCTGCCTTCATGGGTATCTGATTGATCAGATTTGACGACTCGAAGGGTGGATTTGCCGGGGGTGGAAGGGTGGTCGGCGGCGTCGGCGTTGTTATCGGCAAAAGCGAGCCCAGCTGCAATAATCGCCGCGATCATACGCAATTTGATTACAGCGAAGAATCACCCCGTCGCAATTTTGTTCCCGGGGAAGGCGGAGGGTTGGAAAAAAGACGCGAAAATAATACAAAACGCGCGAGTTTCATATTGGCTCGTGTAAAAATAACACGTTTCTCAGTGCACCAACGGTTATTGAAAAAAAAATCATGTTATACAGGGTGTCCCATTCGAGTTGGCACAGCGGAATATCTCGAGAGGCATGCATTTTAGGAGAAGATTTTTCGAACAAAAGTTTCATAGTTTTAAGAGTAGAATACTATGGTGTTCGTTGTTTTTCATTTGGAGGCAATATTCAAGGTTATTTCAAGGTCAACTTTAGTTTTTCAAATAGGAACCATTATTTTTTATTTCGGAATATTTTTTTGCGTGACAAAGTAGGTTACTTTTGTCCGAAACTTTTTTCCGTCAGACTTCAATTTATTTAGGAAAATTTGAATATTTAATTAAATAGGCGCACGATAAATCGGTATTGAATATTTTGCTAAATATTTAAGTATGACAAAAAATTGAAGTCAAATAAAAAAAAGTTTCTAACCAAAGTTTTACAGTTTTAAGGGGAGACTATTATGCTGCTCGTTGTTTTTCATTGCGAGGCCACGTTCAAGGTTAGTTCAAGGTCAACTTTAGTCTTTCGAATAGGAACCAATATTTTTTATTTCAGAATATTTTTTTGCGTAATAAAAGAGGGAACTTTTGTCTGAAACTTCTTTCTATTAGACTTTAATTTTGCAAGATATTTTGACTATTCAACCGAGTAGATATGCAATAAATCAGAAAAAAATATTTTGATGAATATTCAAGTATCTTAAAAAAATTGAGTCAAACGAAAAAAAGTTTTAAACAAAAGTTTCATAGTTTTTGAGAGAAAAAATTATGATCTCCGTTATTTTTGATTTCGTGGCAATGTTCAAGGTTATTTTAAGGTCAACTTTAGTTTTTCAAATGGTAAATAATATTTTTTATTTGAGAATAATTGTTTGCGTAATAAAATAGGTCACTTTTGTTTGAAACATTTCTGTGTTTGACTTGTCGAGATATTTCCAATACACAAACGATAGATGCGCGATAAATCAGTAGGAAATATTTTGTTAAATATTCAAGTACCTTAAGGGGTAGGGCCGCTAATAATTTCAAAAAATCGATAACGTCCTGCACGAGCAGGACGTTAATTTGGAATGGCAATTGCATGGCGCAGGCATCGCTGACTGAAGGTATATAAAATTTATCAATGACTTTTCCGTAACGAAAATTTTAAACGCGTTTTTCTCGAAACTGCAATTTTCGATGTTTTTTTGAGTATTTTGAATTTTTTGAATTTTGTATTTTGAGTATTTTTAATTTTGAATTTTTATTTAAAAAACGCGCTGTTTTTGCAAAAATCGATATGTGCAAAAAATCCTACGTACTTCTGTAGCTATTCACATGTATAATCGAAAAAAAAAATTCCATTCACTCCAAATAAAAAATTTAGCAGCCGCCATTTTGTTTTATATTACTTTGAAAAAAATATTCTATATACTTTATGATATGCACAACAAAGGGCTTTTTTCAGAATTTTGATTTATTCCATTGTCCCGCCAAAAAAAATTCCCAAAATATACTTATTTTTTTCTCCGCTAAAGTGGCCTCACCCCTTAAAAGACTGGATCGAAAAAAAATAGTTCCAGACAAAAGTAACCTATTTCGTTACGCAAAAAACGACTATGAAATAAAACACGTTGGTTCCCATTTGAAAAACTGAAGTTGACCTTGAAATAACCTTGAAAAAAGCCACCAAATAAAAAATATCCAACATCGTGATTCGCGTACCCTGAAACTACGAAACTTTTGTTTGAAAAATTTTTTCCTAAAATGTTTTCCTCCTGCGATATTCCGTTCCTCCAACTTGCATGGTACACCCTGTATAATCGATATCGAGTGCCCCCCCTTGGAGCTACACAGAATGTCGATAAATATACAAACCGCGATGTACTGCCAACCGTTGTTGACTCGGACCAGCAATGCTTCCTCGTCGATGATATAGGCGAGTGTACCGACCGGACTCACGCCCGACATCTGTCAACGAAGCGCGGACGAGTTAAAAAAAATTAGTAAAAAACAAGACCGGTCACTTGTCTTTTTATTTTACGACAACGCGGTCCGTCTAAAAAGAAAACAAAAATAAAATACAACGGACGTACCTTGGTCATTGCCTCGGTATTTTGGAAGGTCACCGCACCCGGCACTATTCTCGTCGAGGTCTCCGATATTGTCCGCGAGCCTGGCAGTCCGGAAGCTCCGCCACTTCCTGCCGGATTATATTGAAAACTCTCGTCACTCTGTCAATGGCCGAAATTTGTCACGACTTCGGTTTGGGTGGGGGGAAAAATGTCGAACGATCGATATGCCGATGGGCCAAAATGTCGAATTCGAAAATGACGAATGTTCGAATATAGATAGATCAATCTTACTAGAGTCTGTGAAGTCGAAAATAACAATTACGAATATGAAAATCTCGGAAGTTGATAAATAGCGAAAAACAAAAATCAGATTTAATAAAATATCGAAAAACATAAAATCGATGGGCCTGTATGCATAACACCAAATAATTCGAGACGACAATTCTCCGAATTAAAAAAATGGCGATGGTTCACAATGCAGAAAATCATTAAAGCGAACGGCCAAAAAGTCGAGAGGTTGAAATCGCGGAGGGTCAAAATGTAGAACGGCCCGAATGGCGAATCGAGCAATACGTCACTTGCGCCTCAGAGTGAAGCTGCGAGATGGCGTTGGCGGTCTGTAGGCTAAAATATCGTAAGACAGTCGTCCCACGTGACGGGCCCCACCACGTTCGCCATTTTGGCCGTTCGACCTTTCGGCATTCGACATTTCGGGCCATCGACATTTTGCGTTTCGATATATTGCTTTTCGCCATAGACAGTATTACGCATATTCGGCACTCGCTATTTTCTGTTTCGGAGATATGGGTGTTCTACATTTTTCGATTCTGTATTTTTATGTTCCGAATTGCAGACAATCTGAATATTCGTTTTCGAATAAATTACCTCTCTAATAAATAATGGTTCGATTTATAGTCATTCGATTTTTTTATCAGTCGAACGATAAAATTTCGAATGATTTAACCTTCGTTATTTTGAGAGTTCATAATTCTGTCGTTTCGAAATGTTTGTCGTTCTATATTTGGTCATTCGACATTTTTACCCCCACCCTTCGGTTTCACCGGATCGCGCCCCATTGTGACATCCCCAAATTCGTAACGACGAACAAAATGTACACGTATACGACGAGATGTGCTTACCCAAATGATCCTTCAACTCTTTCAATTGTTTCAACTCCTGGAGAGCTATGAGCTCGCTTATTCTCGTTCCTTGCAGCATTTTCGGACGCATATTGTATTATGCAGTTGGCGTGTTAATTTGCAAATAAGCCTAGCCATGCGGGTTTACAGGGTGTTCGAAGAGTGACGAGCTGCTGTGAAGGGCAACGTTTTTCAACGTGAAGCCACATTTCGTTCTTATAGCTCAGCCCGAAGGCTAGTCAAAACACTGTGAATTGGGTTTTTTGAGCTACGAGACTGGACGAAAAAATATTTATTCGTAGTGTTTGGAAAAGCTCTCGTAATAAGCTTCCATAATACACGAAAAAAATGTAGGTTCTCGTTTAAAAATTCCAATTTGACCTTCACGCGACCTTGGATTTATGACGAAGGTCACGATGCTATATTTTCTTAGCTACGAGAATACGCGACACGAAATGGAGGTTCTCATCGAAAAATTTCACGTTGACCTTCACGCGACCTTGAGATTTATGGCGAAGGTCACGATGCTATCTTTTCAGCCCCTTGAAACTAAACAACTTTTACTCGAACCATTTTTTCGTGCAATGCGTACGTTTCGAGATATTAGCTTGTAACACTTCGAGTGGGACACCCGGTATATCGTGTCCTATATACATGCGAAAACTTCAAAGTCCCATAACTTCCGTGTTTTTAAAGCTAGCGAGATCGCTTTTTTTTGGTTGGATTCGTTTCGTGACTGGCTATTTTTCTAACGCAAAAACTTTGCCCTCTTTTTAGCAATAACGAATGTTAGTGCAAGATTACAGAAGGGCGTTGACGATTTTTGTTTTACAACATCTGCATTTTATGCCGCCTGCAAAACGGTACTTCTTTTGTAGGAAATGTTTTTCGATTCGACTCTATTTTGGCGATTTATTCGCGGTTTAGAATTATAAGGGGACACCCTGTATATGCCTGTAGGTATGAATGGAAATAAAAATGCGAATGAGTGTCGCGTGTCCACGTACCCTGTCTCGAGGGGTAATAATCTCGTTCCTCGAAAATGCGACTTCTACCTATTCCGGGCTCGCCGGGTTGACCCACGAGCGAGAGTCCCGGTGATCCAGGATTACCGGGAGGTCCGGGTGGCCCCGGAACCGGAACGTAATTACCCTGAGATGGTAAACCAGGAGGTCCCGGGGGACCGGCAGGTCCTCGCTGTCCGTCTCGGCCAGGTGGCCCTGGTATCCCGGGAAAACCGTCCGCGCCCTTGTCGCCCTTCGGCTGCGCGTAGTTTTTATTTTTGTTATTCATTCCGCACTTCCGGTGTATTTTTGACATTTTTTTAATAAAATGTCAAAAGATAAAAAAACATTTGTTTTGGTAAATTTTATTTTCGCAAATTTCGTTTCGGTTAAGTATTTTTTCACAAATTCGTTTTTGTAAATTTTATTTTTGCAATCTAATTTTGGTCACTTTAATTCCGCAAATTTCGTTTTGGTCAATATTATTTTTTACTTTTTGCAAAATTTTATTTTCTCAAAATTTGTTTGCGCAATTTTCATTTTTGCATGTCTCTTGATGCGTTATAATTGTCGCATGCTTTGGGAATGTTGTTCATATAGGAAACTTACCCCCAGGCCCACCCCCATAGAGCCTACCTCACACGGTTCGCCCTTCTCGCCCTTCGGTCCGGATGGTCCGGAATTTCCGGGCATACCGGGAGAGCCTGGTCGACCCTGTGTTCGCAATGAATAATCTGCGTTTGAATCTTCATTTTTTAATGTCGAACGGGATTTTTCAATCGCGACTTTCGTTTTCAAATCGCCATCTGCTTTTCGAATGTCAATCTCCATTTTTATGTATCAAATTTCCTTGTGAAAACGAGTGCGTAAAATGACAGTCCTCTTAAGAGGTAACACAACATGTTGAGCGGAAAACAGACATGAGAAATTTACATTCTCTAAAAAAATTGTCTTTATTCCACTTTTTTTATAACATTTCGAAGGAATATAGTTGCGTTGGGTTTGTTTGGGTTCGTTTGGCTTTGGGCAGACTGCTGGTGCGCTGCTACGAATGATTAGAATATTTCATTTATTTATTGTGTCTTCTCTTCTCTTTTTTTTTTTTAGTATATTTTGAGGAACCAATTGTTTGGGTTCATTTAGATTCGTTTGGCTTTGGACAGACCGCTTGTGCGCTGCCTTTTTGTATTAAAATATTTTATTTTTGGGTATATTTTGCCGCCATTTTGTATGGAAAAAAAATCTTTGGAAATTCGCTCGTAATCCTTATTGTGTGTATTTTTTAAAACTAATTGTGAATTTTCCATATCGTTAATGTTTCAAAAACAATCACCTTCCTCAAAAAATAAATTCCTTAAGGGGTTAGGCCACAGTAACGGGTATAAAATCATGTGCGAATTTAACATTTTTTTCGTATGAAAAAGTGATTCACTCGTAAAATTAATTACACATCTATTTAGTATGAATATCAAGCTGTGAGAATTTTTTTTTTCGATGTACAAAATGGCTGACTACTCGAAACTTCTCGAAACAGCTTTTTTCCAATTGGCGTGATAAATAACTTCAACAATTTTCACTCAATTTACTTCAAATTTAAAAGTTATGTTCCCAATTGCATTTCGCAGAGAAGTACGTACGGAATTTCTGATTAAGCGAAAACTTTTCATTTTATCAGCAGTTTATGAGCAGTTATAACGAAATTTTTCACTGAAAATTCTTTTCTTAAGTTCAAATACCTACAACTTTTGAATAAAACAATTTTTTTAAATTCCGTACGTGCTTCTCTAGGTATTCTAATGTAGATTGACGAGAATTTTTGTTTTTTGTTCTAGGTAAAAAATTATGGATACTAAATGTCACGCCGCGGAGCGCCTAAAAAAAAGATAACACAAGAAAATATTAGTAGTCGGTCATTCTGTACATCGAAAAAAAAAAAAATGTCTAACAGCGTGAAATTCATACTAAATAGATATGTAATTAATTTTATGAGTGAATCACTTTTTCATAGGGAAAAAAATGTTAAATTCGCACACGATTTTACACCTGTTACTGTGGCCTAACCCCTTAAGGGGTCTTCTCACTTTAGACGCTAAAAAGGCTGTTTTCATTAATTTTTTGATAGGTTTATGTTGTAGATATTCATATAAAAGTTACACTTAATAAATACACTTTCAAAACACATTTAAAAAAAAGTTATGTGTATTTATGTAACCCAAACAAACTTTAAGGCAGTCCTCTAGTTTCTCGGGTCGAAAAAATTGATTTTTTTTTTCATAAATCACATCTACAACATGTGTAGAAAATGTGTGCCAAAGGATTTTTCGATATTCGAAGTGGTTCACAAGTTACGGCCCTGGAACGGAGCAGGTATACGGAGCAGGTATACTTTCAAACGCGTTTTTCTCGAAACACCATTTTCCGAAACGGTGACCACGATATTTCAGAAACTACTGCACCGATCTCGTTCAAATTTATACAGCATCTTTAATATGTTATAAGCCAGCGATTGAACTAGGATTATCATGATTGCTTCGATAGTTTTTTTGTACATGCGAAAAACTTAAGAAAAAATGATTAAAAAATAGAATGTAATTTTCAAAAGTGTATAAAAAAGTCAATTTTTGTAATTTAGAATTCACTCTAGTTCAATCGCTAGTCTTAAATATGAAGATTAAAATGCCGTTTGGTTTTTTGATTTCAGATAAGCAGAACAGCCGCAATCTTGGTCACCGTCAAGCACCTCTTTTACTTGATGTCTTCCTGTCGGCCACTATAACGTTTATTCTATTACATATTTTGACTTCAAAAAATTTGTAAAGCTCATTTAAATGTTAATAAAGATTATGCAAAAACAATGAGATTGATTATTTCGATGCTTTGCCCGTAAAAAATTATTGAAAAAGCCGTAAAAAAACAGCCGAGAAACTAGAGGACCGCGTTGAACGCGTTTTTCTCGAAACGACGTTTTTCGACGGCTTATTGATAAAGTCTTCGAAACTACTGAACCGTTCCTTATGAAATTTCAACGACATATTCTTTGCGACTAAAGCTATAGCGCATATGAAGTTTTTTTAATTTTGATATTAAGGGGCCAGTCCACTTTGAAAATTTAAAAAAATCGAAAGCTAGCAAGGCTTGAAGAAATCGACGGTGATGAGCAATCAGAAGGGATTTTGTACGGTGCAGGAATTGCCGATTGAGTTTAGGTAAGAGTTTTTCATAGTGTAAAGTTCAAACGCGTTTTTTCTCGAAAGGACGTTTTCAAAATCTAGCTCCATCGCATCTCTAAAACTAATAAACCGATTCTCTTGAAATTTGAACCACATATTGTAAGCATGATTCGCAACAAGACAACCCTCGATGGTTTTAAAATTTTGATTTTTACTCTTTTTTTTGCGAAAAACTGCGAAAAAACGCATTTTTTTACTTTTTTCGTTTTTCATCTGCCATTTTTTTATTTGTTGATAAAACTTTATATCCGAGGGTCATTTTGTAGCCGGTGTCATATTGAATCTAATGGACTTTGATTTTTTGTTTCAGACAAGCCGTTGCCGAGTTGTGATGGAGCTACCTAGCCCACCTATTTTTGAGGCGTTACGTTGAACTATAGTTTTTCTACTTAAAAATGCATAAAAATGAATTAATTTTTTTTTAATGTATTTAAAGACTTTATTTATCAAGCCCAACAACTTTAATATTCACATCTTTTATAAAATCCTCAAATTTTTTTTTAAGGTTAACTATTTGTTTGGCCAAAAACGGTGAAAAAAAACACGTTTTTTTGTTTTTTTTTTTTCGAAAAATGTCCGCCATTTTGTTATTTTAGAAAAAAATATCAAAAATCGAGTGATATGCGCTATAGCCATTAACATACTGAATTTAAAACCGTCTGATTTTTTTTGTCTCGGATGATCCATCTCCGAGATTTCGTCAACAGCGCAGATCTACAATTTTTTTAGGAGATTTTTTTAACTACGATTTTCGTCTATAAATAGTGACTTAAATAAATCAATAAAAAATTTAAATGTATTTCGAAAGTGTATTTATTAAGTCTAACAACTTTTATATCAATACCTATAATACAAGCCTATCAAAAAAATTCATAAAAACAGCCTTCTTTAGCGTCTAAAGTGAGAAGACGCCTCAATAAAAATGAAAAGGCGTAAAATGAGAATGCTCGTTTTTTACCATCCATCCGGGTGGTCCGGTTTCTCCGTCGATGCCGGGTTTCCCGGGTGGTCCGGTGAGTCCGATCGGTCCCGGGCGTCCCCTCCGTCCGCGTTTGCCCTCCGCGCCCTTCTCGCCCTTGATGGCGATGTAGTCGCCGGACCCGGCGAAAACGGTTTCGCCCGCGGGGCCGCGCTCGCCTCGGTCGCCCTTGGTGCCCTTGACGCCCGAGAGACCGGGGATTCCGTCCCTACCCGGCTCGCCCTTATCACCGAGAGGTCCCTGAACGCCGTTTATACCGGGAACTCCCGCGACTCCGGACTCGCCCCGGTCGCCCTTTTCGCCCTTGGGACCAAGGTCACCCTTGTAGCCTCGTGGGCCAGAGTCGCCCTTGTCTCCCTTCGTGGCGAACGTGCCTGGCGAACCCAAAGTCGAGACGATCGGATAAAAGGTCAAAACCCTTCGTAACTCGCGGGAGATGACGCACGGGCGAAAAAGTACGAGTGGAAGGTTCGAGGGCAAGAGAAAGGGCTGACAAGCTCTCAAAAGTAGGCAAAATCGATCTGAGGGCGAAAAATTCTGAGCAAGTTCATTTGAAAAAAGGGTTGGAACCCTTCGAAACGCGCGAAAAAATGGTCCAAGGGCGGAATAGTACGAGTTGAAGGTTCGAGGACAACGAAAAGGGCCAAAACTTCGAAAACAGAAATCGATCAGAGAACAAAACACTTTCAGTAAAGTAATCAAAAAAGGGTTGAAACCCTTCGTAACTTGCGAAAGTCGATTCAAGGACGAAAAAGTACGAGTGAAAGGTTGGAGGACAAGAGAAAGGGCTGACAAGCTCTCAAAAGTAGGAATATCGATCTAAGGGAGAAAAATTCTGAGCAAGTTCACTTAAGGGGTTACCCCCACTTGCGATTTTGAAAAAATCGATTTTTTTTATTGCATTTTTTTGAAGTATGAGTATCCGGGCCCATACTTCTGTATGGGCCCGGAATAGATGACTCTATATAAGTTTACAAAAAAAAAAATATTTTCTTAGTGTAAACTGAAATTCCCGAGTAGAAATCTTGCTCCAGCTACAATAAGCACCTGATCAGGCATCCTGATTTCTTTTTCCAGCCTTGATCAGAATTTTTTATCAAGCCCTGATCATTTTTGAAACACAATCCCTGACTTCCGTCTGATCAGGGTAAAAAATCAAGGCCTGATCAGGGTAAAAAATCAAGGCCTGGTCAGTGTAAAAGATCAACGCCTGATCAGCGTAAAAAATTAAGGCCTGATAAGGGCTTAATTTTTCACGGCTTGATAAAAATGAAAAATCATATGATTTTTCACGGCTCAGGATGACCGATTTTTTCCTGAAATAAAAAATACAACGCATACACAAAAGAGAAAAAGGTACCACTTTATAAATAACGCTGATCGTTTATTTTTTAATCTTAATATAAAATTTATCACATATATTTTTCACATATATCTATATGGAAAACAAACATCATTTTTCTTGTATTTGTAATAGAACAAAAACTCGAAATAAACTAAGATATATCACTGTATTATATTCCACTTATCATCCCGAAATAAACGAATATATTTTTCAAACAAAAACTTAAGAAACTTCGTGAATAAAGTAAACAGAGCTCAACGTTTTTATGACCAGACGTTTCTAGGAAACGTTATATTGGGCGTTCTGTTCGTTTTTTTACGCGACGCTCGAAACTTGTCCCAGTCTTTTGCTGAATTAATCAGGCCTTGATACCGCTCCAACAGCTTGTCCAATTTGCTTCGAAAGAACTTCTATTCCGTGTTCCCTATATTTCGAAATGACAGCCACTGAAAAATACGAAAATGTTCATCCCACTTAGAATTCAATGTCTACATATATATCTATATAACGTATGCACATTATTTTATTAGGGTGGCACAAAATTGAGCTCTATTTTTTTTTCCTTTTTCTCACCATCCAATTATCTACTTTAAAGAAGAAAAAAAATTGTTGCAAAAGCTGAGAGCGGTCATTTCTTAACGAAAATTAGAATCGAAGCAGGAGAGCCCGTACAGCGAAGACCAACCAAATAATGGTGAGTTGACAGCGTAGTGCAGTTCAGTGAATGTAATGTCCATCCGAAGTGCATTTCTTATGGGCTAACTTGCACCGATGGAAATACTTTCACTTAACTGAACTATGCAGTCAACTTATCATTATTCGGTTAGCCTACAATGTCTGGGCCCGTAGCGAAGACTAACCAAATAATGGTAAGTTAACAGCGTAGTGCGGTTCAGTGAATGTAATGTCCATCCGAAGTGCATTTCTAATGGGCTAACTTGCACCGATGGACTTACTTTCACTTAACTGAACTACGCAGTCAACTTGTCATTGTTCGGTTAGCCTACGCTGTCCGGGGCCGTACAGCGAAGGCCAACCAAATAATGGTAAGTTGACAGCGTAGTCAGTTCAGTGAATGTAATGTCCATCCGAAGTGCATTTCTTATGGGCTAACTTGCACCGATAGAATTACTTTCACTTGACTGAACTGCGCAGTTAACTTATTATTATTCGGTTAGCCTGCGCTGTCCGGGCTAATCAGCACCGATGGCAAAACATTTACCAGATTGAACTACGCTGTCAGCTTACCATTATTTGGTTGGCCTACGCTGTCTCTTCTTCTCCTCTGACAAAGGAGACGGACCAAGTAAAGAAACATAAAAGCGATACACAAAACAAATATAAATCTACTTACATAGTGGTAGCGCAAACACATGCCAATCCTCAGGAATTTCGAGTTGTTCCTCGCTGAGAGGATCTGTTCCAGATCTGTCAAATGTATCATAATAAATATTTCAACCAACGCATATATAATTTGGCGTATGGTTAATTTACAGTCAGATTTAATTCAATTTACATTTATAGATTTAAGAATTGTAAGTCTTTGAAAAAAATTGTTATACTAACCTGCTGCTGTATTATTTCTTCGTTTTTTCCCTTATTTAGAGCCCGCTATTCACGCAGACACAGTCGTTGCGCAATCTTCTTCCGATTGTGATTATCCATCTTATTCACAACGTACACGTTATAGGTAAAAATGTATAAAGTGATTAATAATATGTCTCGTGCTTCTCTCGTGTCTGTGTATCATTTGACAAGATGAGGTTAGGCACGTTTTTAGCGCCAAACTGTAGAAGTCCAGTTACATGATGATTGCTTGAAATTAGCTGGATCAGGCGAATTGAAGTAACCCGTAAGTCCAGTTGCTTGACATCGCCTGAAGCTAGCCGGGTCAGGCGAATTGAAGTAAGCCGTAAGTCCGGTTGCTCGACCACCGCCTGACCCCAGCTTGATCAGGCAAATTAAGGCAAACTTAAGTAAGGCCTTCGTACTACAAGCTGATCAGGCGCAGATCAAATATCAGGCCAGCCTGACAATATTTCTACTCGGGTTGAAACTTTAAACGCGTTTTTCTCAAAATGGCATTTCTGAAGTCGGTGACCAAGATTACTCGAACACTAATGAACCGATCTTCTTGAAATTTTGCAGGCTTATTTAATACATAAAAATGTAGTCTTTAATCGTTCGATTTTTTTTTTCGAAAAAAAAAATGGCCGTTTTATAGCCAAAAAACGGCCGTTTTTTTCGTTAAAATCGAACCATTAACTTTGACTGTCCGCCATTTTGTGAAAAATGAATATTTTTTAAAATCCTTCGATTAAAGACTAGTTTATACTTATATTTGACTAAATCCATCCGCATTTTTTTTTTTTCAGATGATCCACTTCGCCGCAATGTTGGTCACCGCAAACCGTGTATATAAAAACATTATTTCATTGACGGCCATTTGCCACTAAACAATGTAATATTTTTCAATAAAAAAATTACTGAAAGTTCTTCAAGATGTGTTCTTTAAGATGGTATATTGATCGATTAAAAAAGTTTTGTAGTTTTCTTTAAAAAAAATTCATGAAAAAGGCCTTTTTTAGCGCTACAAGTGGGGGTAACGCCTTTAAAAAAAGGGTTGCAACCCTTCGCTACGCGTGAAAGCATGATCCAAGGGTCGAAAAGTACGGGTTGAAGGTTCGAGGACAACATAAAGGGCCAAAACTCTGAAAACGGAAATCGATCGGCGAACAAAACACTCTGAGTAAAGTCATCAAAAAGGGTTGGAACCCAATCGTAACTTGCGACTGTCGATCCAAGGGCGAAAAAGTACGAGTGGAAGGTTGGAGGACAAGAGAAAGGGCTGACAAGCTCTCAAAAGTAGGAACATCGATCGGAGGGAGAAAGATTATGAGCAAGTTCATTTCATAAAAGGGTTGGAACTCTTCGCAAAGCCCGAAAAAATGATCTAAGGGCGGAAAAGTATGGGTTGAAGGTTCGAGAACAACATAAAGGACTAAAACTCTGAAAATGGAAATCGATCGAAGAGCAAAACATTCTGAGTATAAAAAAAAGGGTGGAAGCCCTTCAAAACATGTGTAAAATCGAAAGACAAGAAAAAAGGACAAAACGCTCTAAAGAAAACTAATAATCGATCAGATATTGAAAAGTTCTGAGCCATGTAATTGAAAAAGGGTTGATACTTCGAATCGTCCAAAAATTGACCCAAGTGCCAAAAGGTACGCGTGGACCGTTCAAGAACAACGAAAAGGGCCGAAACGCTAAAAAGCCCACTAAATATCGATACGAAATGAAAAAAAAAAAAACCATGAGCAAGGTCCACAAAAAATAGTTAAAACCCTTCGAAGCCCCAAAATATCGATTTAAGGGCATAGGGCTACGGCTAAAAAAATCCCTCAGCACCTGTGATCATTCTTTCTTACCGTTACGCAACGATCCAAGTTCACCGAGGACCGCAGTGCCAACAGGACCGGGTGGTCCCGGTGATCCCGGTTTCCCTTCGGGGCCCATATCGCCCTTGGAGCCCTTTTCCGCCGGTCGGCCGTTTTCTCCGGGGATCCCGGCAATTCCCGCGATACCGGGCACTCCGGGCTCGCCCTTGAAGCCCTGGATGCCTCGAGGCCCATCCTTGCCTGCTTCGCCCCTGGATCCTTTGCTACCAAATTCACCCTTTTCACCCTTGTCGCCTGGTATGCCAGGCTCGCCTTTGCCGCCCGTGCTTCCGTCTATTCCGGGCTCGCCCTTTTGGCCGGGCAATCCTGGTCTCATCGTCATACCGTCCTGATTTAAATACACGCGAAATCGTGTGCGTCATTCAAGCTCGTACACAATGACGAATCCATGGCAGTGAGCACCAAAGGGACCATTTTTCATTACGAGAAAATCGCGTTTTTTTTTCTTTTATTTTCATTTTTACCATTACTATTTTTACCCGTATCATTTTCACCATTGCCATTTTTACCATTACCATTTTCATCATTACCATTTTTACCGTGACCATTTTTACTTTACCATTTTTTTACGAGAAAATCTCAATTTTTTTTCGCTCATACTTCACAATTTTTTTTTCAAATGTTTTCGGTTTATCGACTCACCCTCGAAATACCTCGCGGCGTCCAGCTCGGCTGCGTGCGCATTATTTTTTTACAATTAGCCATAGGATTACCATTTAGATTACCAATTACAATGTCATTTGTCAAGCGGATATTGTGCACGAATAAAATTTCAGACCTGTTTTTTACAGGTGTAAATTTATCAGCAATCGTAGCATTTTATACACATCCATTATTTTTTAATTCGATCAAATTATTCATGAATTATAAAATATATATATATATAAGCTTTGGTTTGACTGCCTTCGCACGAACTTTTTTTCTTTTTTTTTCTCAAAGGTATGAGTCAATGCAAAAGTTAAATTGCGCAAAGAGCGAACTGTACTTAAAGCTTTGAAAAGTCATCAGTCAGAGTGCCTCACGAAAGTCTCGGGGAAGAAAAAACAATAAACATCGTCGAGGAAAGTTGTGTACTTTTATTTGCGTACGAATGGAAAGGAAGGACAAAAATATTTTATGAGAAGAGAAAGAAAGAGAGGGAGAGAAAGAATTTTAAACTTATTAGTAATTGCTGTAGAAACGATCGATACCAGGCAGGTTTGTCCTATGTATAGTAAGTTTATCGAAATAACCGTTCAATCAATCGGAACAGGAATATTGAATGTGAAGAAAAAATTATTTTACTAGAGGAGCAATAAATGTATGCTTGTTATATACGTACGGAAAAAGTTCGTCGCCGCATTATTTAGAGAGAAGATTTAAATATACGCTAGATTTATATATATGTATTAGGGTGGTTTAAAAAAAAATGATTTTTTTTTCGCGGAACTCACCAGAAAATGTTACCACGTTATGAAAAAGTAATTCATACAAAATTTGAGAGGTCTCAACATTTTTTTATGTAGTGCTCAAACGACCTTTAATTTTTTTTCGATTTTTCGTCACTTTGTTTTCCCCGCCAATAGGCATCATAATAATATAATTCAGATAATTTATCCAACTTATGTTGAAAGAGATTTTCGTTGAACGATTGAGTTTGATTTTTCCGTGGATAATTTTTTCCAATGCTGCCCTCTCCAATCGTAATTTTTGTAACCTTTTGAAACAGATGCAAGGTTGAGAAATTCCTATTCCAGTTTCGTTTCAAATATTAGTTATTTTATCGATAAAGTTTTGTGTACTCTCTCGAACAGAAAATTTAAGAGTATTATGATGGTGAAATAATAGACTTAAGGACGTTGGAGCGTTAGCCACAATCCAATGTTAAATTTAATTAAAAAAAATACATGTTATTGTTTAGAC
Source organism: Ophion slaviceki (assembly GCA_944452715.1). NCBI lineage: Eukaryota > Metazoa > Arthropoda > Insecta > Hymenoptera > Ichneumonidae > Ophion > Ophion slaviceki. The sequence continues at coordinate 64,466,716 of OX101784.1, read as the reverse complement.
TATACTGAGTCTTTACGAATTTTTTAAACTTTTTTCACCACCAAACACCAGAGGTAAAAAATAGTTTAATGTATGTAATTTAACGTGCGGTTAGATGGGCTTTCACACAAAAGGTCATGTAATTTTTTTTGTAATTTAGCACCAAGGTAAACCATTTCTAACAATGACAAACGCAAACTGACCCTTTGTAAACATTTAGAAAAAAAATCCTCATCTTGCCCATCATCAACCATGGGCCAATAATCTCGCGACGTAAACATGAATAGGCATAATTATAAATTACTCAAAATTTCGTTGTAAATTGTATAAAACATTCGTTGTCGTTGCTTTTTCATGATAATCACCGATAATGTTATACTTTTTCAACTTGGTAGTAACACAAAAGTTTTTCTACTTTGCGTAATAAAAATATTAAAATGCATAATTTTGCCCTTTGATTATATATTTTTAAAAATTAGCATATGCAGAATAAATCTGTACCTCGTATGCATTTTTTGAGGTTGACTGAAAAAAAAATGACAATAAACTGCCATTTGACTCAAATGAATCTTTGCTTTCTTACTCCAAAACAACATATTACTGCAAAAAAACACGCATACTTGTTAGACGTTCAGTGATGTAAACAACGTGTTCTTGTTCATCAAGTGGTTGATAAAATTTTCACAACCGCATAACATACATTGATTCTTAATCTGCAGATACAAATTGTTTATAGTAACAAAAAACATATAAATAAAAATTGTGTATTCTGACAGAAAAAATCAAATCAAGACGTACATTGGATCACGCACTAACACTCGAGAATTAAAAAAAATTAATACTCCGATAATCATGAAAAAAAAAACATGAACACGGCGTTTGGGCACTAACTAAAAAATTGTTTGGAACCCTCAAATTTTGCAAAACTTTATTTTTCTTAACATACTTCAATTTTCCGTTGAGAAAAAAAATCGATTTTTTTAACCACGCTAATATATATATGGGTAATTCCACCAATTCTGTGTCAAAGTTGTACTGGGTGGTCTGAATTTAGGAAAACTAAGAAGATCATCTGAAAGGTCATATTAAAACAAGCATCCATAATTTTTTCGAATTTTTTTATCCAATAGTTTTTGAGTAATGGCGGCTCACAGTTTTCAAATTTTGTATTATAAATCACCAAATTTTCAAATGCCCGTAACTTCTTTCCAACTATAGCTAGAATTTTTTTTTTAAAAACGATTTTTTAGAGAAAATCATGAACTGTTTGAAAAAAATATGCTGAAATTCTGGGTTGTTTTAAAAATTACAAAAATCACGTTCAAAGTATAAAAATCGATTTTTCGGGCCTTGCCCCATTTTTCCCGGTTTTGAAAGTATTTTTTCCGAAAAGTTCAGAATTGTTTACATCGAAATAGATTTTAAACGAGATGGGATCTCTAAAACATCAGCCTCAGGAAAATTAAATAAAAATTTTCATTTCCCATAACATTTATTTAAATCAACCTTAAATCTTTAACGGCATTTTTATTACGTAAATAAACATTCAGAGTTTTTATAAGGTAATGTCATGTCACATAAGCAAAATTACAAAAAATATATCATTTAATTTTAATAGCTACTGTTGGTTTTGAGGTTATAAAATCTCTCACTTACAAATTTATAAAATAATAATAATAATAACAATAATTTTTATTATCAAATAAAATTTAAAAAATTGGGAAAAATGTTTATTTAATTTTTCTGAGGCTGACGTTTTAGAGATCCCATCTCGTTTAAAATCTATTTCGATGTAAAAAATTCTGAACTTTTCGAAAAAAATACTTTCAAAACCGGGAAAAATGAGGCAAGGCCCGCAAAATCGATTTTTATACTTTGAACGTGATTTTTGTAATTTTTAAAACAACCCAGAATTTCAGCATGTTTTTTTTTCAAAAAGTTCATGTTTTTCTCTAAAAAATCGTTTTTTGAAAAATCTTCTAGCTATAATTGGAAAGGAGTTATGGGCAATTGAAAATTTGGTGTTTTACAAAATTTGAAAACTGTGAGCCGCCATTACTCAAAAACTATTGGATAAAAACACTCGAAAAAAATCATGGATGCTTGTTTTACTATGACCTTTCAGATGACCTTCTTAGTTTTGGTAAATTCAGACCACCCGGTACAATTTTGACACAGAATTGGTGGAATTACCCAAATATATATATATATATATATATATATATATATATATATATATATATATATATATATATATATATATATATATATATAATATATTTGACTGAATTTAGTACTGAATTTGATACTGAATTAGAAGGTCCCAAAATCGTTTTTTTAGTGCATAAATCGATAGATAAACTATTCAAGAATATATTTACAAAGTAACAGAGGCCAATTGTAAATATTTTCGAAGATAAAAGGTCAAAAGCAGAGAAGCGATTGATATTTGATATTGATATTTCCTCCTATTGAAAACTTTGAAGCGCGTTTTCATTTTCACGTTTTTTCCAAATTGGCGGGCGTGATAACAAATAAACTAAACGACCTATTGAATCAAACCAGTTTATTTTCTTCAGTATGAAAATCTCTTCAAAGTTAATTAAGAGTCGTTGAAAAGTCTTTTTAAATAATTTTTATAGCACAATTAAGTGTCTTTTCAACACATTTTTTTTCAAACCTGAGAAAAATTACGATTCCCTGATTTTGTCAGCTTTTTCTAAATTCACCCAGAAAAAAAATATATGACAATTGAAAATTTTATAGGTTTATTTGGTTCAGTCAAGAATTACAAGTTGCATCTTTCCCGCCGATTGGGGACTGCAGCGGCAAGACGCACACGGAATCGGCTGAAAAATCTGCAGTCATTTATTGTTTCATGTTGATTTTTTTTAAAAACATTTCAAATATACACGAAAAGATACCTCAATGATAACTGGGCTCACTTGTTTTTTCCCTTCTAAAAAAATTCTCGAAAAAACGCTTTTTTGGACCTTCTAATTCAGGCTCCCGCCTTAAGGGGTTACCCCCACTTGCGATTTTGAAAAAATCGATTTTTTTTATTGCATTTTTTTGAAGTGCAATTTGAAGTGCAGTTTTTTTTTTTGATGCCCGGAACAGATCACTCTATGTAAGTTTACAAAAAAATATATTTTCTTCGTGTAAACTGAAATTGAAACTTTAAACGCGTTTTTCTCAAAATGGCATTTCTGAAGTCGGCGACCAAGATTACTCGAGCACTAATGAACCGATCTTCTTGAAATTTTGCAGGCTTATTTAATACATAAAAATGTAGTCTTTAATCGTTCGATTTTTTTTTCGAAAAAAATGGCCGTTTTATAGCCAAAAAACGGCCGTTTTTTTCGTTAAAATCGAACCATTAACTTTGACTGTCCGCCATTTTGTGAAAAATGAATATTTTTTAAAATCCTTCGATTAAAGACTAGTTTATACTTATATTTGACTAAATCCATCCGCATTTTTTTTTTCAGATGATCCACTTCGCCGCAATGTTGGTCACCGCAAACCGTGTATATAAAAACATTATTTCATTGACGGCCATTTGCCACTAAACAATGTAATATTTTTCAATAAAAAAATTACTGAAAGTTCTTCAAGATGTGTTCTTTAAGATGGTATATTGATCGATTAAAAAAGTTTTGTAGTTTTCTTTTAAAAAATTCACGAAAAAGGCCTTTTTTTGCGCTACAAGTGGGGGTAACGCCTTAAGGAGCCTTCAATACTACGCGCGCGAAGCCGGGGGCGGAAAGCTAGTACATATATGCATCTTTGCAATCTTGAAGATAAATCATCTGAGATGTAAAAATATATCATATTTTCCAAACATCTCTACCGTTTTGGCAAAAAAAAATCGATCACCCCATACGAGAGGCGCACACAACTAAAAATTTTTACGAGCGTCGTTGTGCAAGAGAAAAAAAAGTGCGTAAGTATACTCACATCGTGAACGGAGAATTCGCTTTTACCAGGAGGCCCGGGAGGTCCCTCAGCACCCTTCTCACCGGGAACCCCGTCTCTGCCTGGTGTGCCTTTTTGACCCTGTGGTCCTTCGGGTCCTATTGAGCCGACGTTGCCCTGATCGCCTTTCGGCCCGGTCGCGCCTGGCCGTCCTCTCTCGCCAGGTGGTCCAGCGGCACCCTGCGGCCAATATCGTCATCGTCTCTTACGCCTTTGCAATGACCTCGCTTAATCGTTCAATCGACGAAAAAAAAACAAGCCAAATCGCCCGCGAAGAAATACGAAAACTTCTATTTATTCAAGTTTTTTAAATTATTCGAATATTATATGTGTGTATGATTATTCAAATAATTTTTCAAACTCGTTTGAATAAGTTTCCAATCCTTGATACTCGATGAAATAAAAAATATCATGAGTGTTGCAGTTTTTTTGAATTATTCGAAGAAATACGAAAACTTGTGTATAATGAAGTTTTTGAATTATTCGAATAGTATATATGTGTGTATGTTTATTCGAGTTATTTTTCAGACTCGCTAGAATAAGTTTTCAATCCTTGATATTCGATAAAATAAAAACATATCATGAGTGTTGCAGTTTTTTGAATTATTCGAAGAAATACGAAAACTTGTGTATAATGAAGTTTTTGAATTATTCGAATAGTATATATGTGTGTATGTTTATTCGAGTTATTTTTCAGACTCGCTAGAATAAGTTTTCAATCCTTGATACTCGAAGAAATAAAAAATATTATTTAGAAAAGGCTCGCGATTTCCGAGATAAAAATCATCTGCATGCCTTTCGCATGCCATTTCTACAAATGATAAATTTTTTTGACCGGGTTAAAAAAAACACTTTTGGTTATTTGTTTTATCTAGAAAAGTCTTATTTTTAACCTCAATTGTTAAGGAAACTTGATGAAAAAAGGTCTTATGCAGAATTTTCATACAAACCAATTTATATCATTGGTCGAAATGGCATGCGAAAGACCAAGAGCAGATGATTTTTTTTTTTTAAATAACATATAGCCCAAAATCTCAAAAACCGTGGCACTTTTACTAAACAGAAATTCCAGCATATAGCAGGACATGATCTGCCCTATCGACAGTTGCAGGATTATCCGGTCATAACAGTACACCCTGTATATATTTCCCCCTTAAAAAAATCTTGAACAAGTAAAAAAAACGCCAAGTAATAAAAAAATTGCGCTCGAAAAAATTCGTCGTTTCACTATCTACAAAATTCCAATGAACCTCGAAATACTTGTGATTTTTTTCAAACACTACTTTTATTTACATTATTACTTTTTCAATTCAAACGTGCAAAAGAAGTGAAATAACTTTTTCTGCAAAAGCCAAGCAAATTTGCTAGAAACGTACACAAAATTGTCAAACCCTAGAAGTACTATTTTTTTCAACATTTTGTTTCAAGAAACCATATTACTATTATAAGAAAAAGTTCGAATCACATTGAATAATTTTCGTGGTCAAAAAATCGTTCGGAAATTCGGTCCAATATTATGAGATCTAAAGATTGAATAGACGGATCGAAAAATGACCCAAACAAAATCGATAGAGAAAGATCACATTTCATTGGTAAAATGTCGTTAAATTTTCGATTCGTCGCCGCGTTTTCGCGTAATATCGAATTAAAGTTAAAAGGTCGTCTGCTAAAGCACATCTTACTGTTTAAGGGGTTACCCCCACTTGCGATTCTGAAAAAATCGATTTTTTTTATTGCATTTTTTTGAAGTAAAAGTATCCGGGCCCATACTTCTGTATGGGCCCGGAATAGACGATTCTATGTAAGTTTACAAAAAAAAATATTTTCTTCGTGTAAACTGAAATTGAAACTTTAAACGCGTTTTTCTCAAAATGGCATTGCTGAAGTCGGTGACCAAGATTACTCGAACACTAATGAACCGATCTTCTTGAAATTTTGCAGGCTTATTTTATACATAAAAATGTAGTCTTTAATCATTCGATTTTTTTTTCGTTGAAATCGAACCATTAACTTTGACTGTCCGCCATTTTGTGAAAAATGAATATTTTTTAAAATCCTTCGATTAAAGACTAGTTTATACTTATATTTGACTAAATCCATCCGCATTTTTTTTTCAGATGATCCACTTGGCCGCAATGTTGGTCACCGCAAACCGTGTATATAAAAACATTATTTCATTGACGGCCATTTGCCACTAAACAATGTAATATTTTTCAATAAAAAAATTACTGAAAGTTCTTCAAGATGTGTTTTTTAAGATGGTATATTGATCGATTAAAAAAGTTTTGTAGTTTTTTTTAAAAAAATTCATGAAAAAGGCCTTTTTTGCGCTACAAGTGGGGCTGACGCCTTAAAGAGTCGCGACGTATCGTCGGTGTCGGTGGTGCTCACAACCAGTGGTGTCGCATCGAATCAGCGGTGACGAATCGAATTTTTTAATTACTTGCCGTCAAGACGCTGCCGCGTCTCTTGATCCGAATAATTTTTAAAACTTCAATATTTAGCGATTTACGTATTTTTTTCCGTTTCGAGGATTTAGTTAATATTTTTGTTTTTTTTTTCACTACTTTTTTCCAACATAATACATTTAAAAAAAATGATTTCCAAAATTATTATTTTTCAATGATTTCTGAATGATAAATTTTTCGAAGTATCGAATTACCGTGAGGCCCATCTGTCCCTGCTTGCCCTCTTTTCCGGGCAGACCAGGATCCCCCTTCGGTCCCTGTATCATCTTGGGCATCGTGAAACTCGCGAGTAGATCAGTCGCGTTGCAAGTACAGCTCCCGGGCTCGCCTTTGGGTCCTGCTCGATTACGCTCGTCACCACTTCCGGCCGTCTTCGATATGGTCGCGAGAGAGAGGGGGGGGCAGAGAGAGAGAGAGAGAGAGAGAGAGAGAGAGAGAGAGAGAGAGAGAACAATAGAAAACGTCAGTGGCCCAGCGACGACGATAATTCTTGAATGATACGCGCATGTCAGTCGACGAAAATACAAACGGGGTCAACGTACTCGATGAGCCTCGATCGAATCGTAGACAGCGGTACCGGGTGGTCCCGGTGGTCCTGGTGGACCACGCACGCTCTCCCCCTTGTCGCCCTTCTCGCCTTTGGCTCCTTTCGCTGTTTCAGAAACCGGAAAGATTATGGGATTACACGGGCTCACCTCGGCGAAAAATTAAAAAAAAACACGTTATCCCGGCCTCGCTTATTATTAGGTTTGTAAAAAAAATTCGAATTCCCGGTCGAATTTGAGTTACTGAACAATTCAGTTATTAAAAAAAAAAATCCGCGTGGAGATTCTTGTAGCTGATCCTTTGAGATGGAAAAAGATTTTCTTTTTGAAAATCGAGCTATCATTGTTTTTTATATTTATTGCAAGTGTTTGGGAAATGCGGTTCGTGGAGAAATGAAATTCGGGTCGATAGTTGAATCGTGCCGACATAAAAATCATATGAAAATTATATTTATATCGAACACAAATGTATGTCCAAACTAATATGATTTCGAGATGGAATTTATATTGAAATTAAATTTACACAGAAATAACATTTCTATCGAAATAAAATCAATATCGAAATTGAATTGATACGAAGTTAAATTGATATCGAAGTCCAATTTATATCGAAATTAAATTTGTATCGGTACTAAAGTTATATAGAAATTAAATTCATTTCGAAATTATATTCACTGCGGAAATAAATTAAGGTCGAAAGAAAAATCATGTTAAAAACCATTCATGTTTAAATTCAATTCAGGGCCAAATGAAATTGATGCCGGAAAAAAGGCACTTTTCGATCAGCTGTAATAGTTGCAAAAACAATGATTTTAACATTAAACCAAAAAAAAAGAAAACTACCAGGGTCACTTAAAAAAAATTTGCGACCGAGTCAGCGAAATATTCATCACTCGTTGAGTTATTTCATTTCGAGCATCAAGAGCAAACCCCTGTAAATCAAATGGGGGAAATAATTATCGATCGCCTCCATTTAGCTGCAGAGCTTGAATACGGTACAATTTTTTTAATACTTCATAACACCAATTAAAGGAGTGAAATACGAACAAAAAATTGACCCACCCCCTAATACATTCACGTAACGGAAAAAATTCCAAGAATCCTGAACAGTATAAATAAAAACTCCGAAATAAGAAACACGGCAGCTCCATTAACCTGTTCTTCGTCCCTCTAGCAATTTCTCAACGTATTACATTCTTGCAGCCCCGGGAATTTTTGGATTCCAGTTTTTCGTGATTTTTCCATTCTCACTGAAAACTTCGGAATACGTTCTTCCCAATGTCCCTTTTTCGTATGTTATCGCACATACTTTTTAGTACATTAATCATAATCAAAAAAACAAACCGGAAACAAATGCAGATATCGTACATTTGGAGACAGACGAACAAATATAGATCGAAAGATTGCGCTGGCTCTGAAAGTTGCGCCAGCATGGAAACTTAATCAAGGAGTTTGATGAAGCGAATCACGACGGAAATAAGGTAGATACGTTCGAGGTACGCGAACGGAAAGTCTCTTGCATGTACAAATAAATAATGCATAAATATATATATATATATATATACACACACAGGGTGTCCCAGAAGTAACGTACGCCCTTCTAGCATCTGGTAGAAAAAAAAATTCTGACACGAAAAGTCCTCATTCATTTTTTGATCAGACGCATAGATAATTAATTATGAATTAAAATAAATAGCCAATCAGGTGCGCGCTACAGCGAAAAAGCAGCGTAGAGGGGAGGGATAGGGGAATGCGTTGTAATTGCGTGCGCCTGAATATGTGTGCGGAGGGAAAATTCCGAAAGCATGTGTGCAAGTGCACACACACGCACGCACGCACACACAATTTCACACACACACTTGCACACATGCTTTCGGAATTTTCTCTCCGCACACATTTCCAAGCGCACGCAATTACAACGCATTCCCCTATCCTCCCCCTCTGCGCTGCCTTTGCGCTGTAGCGCGCACCCGATTGGCTATTTATTTTAATTCATAATTAATTATCTATGCGTCTGATCAAAAAATGACTGAGGACTTTTCGTCTCAGAATTTTTTTTCCTACCAGATGCTAGAAGGGCGTACGTTACTTCTGGGACACCCTGTATATATATATATACAGGGGACACCCTGTATATATATATATATATATATATATATATATATATATATATATATATATATATATATATATATATATGTGTGTGTGTCCCTGTATATATATAATGTATATGCAAATACGGAACAATTTCGTATCACATATATGAACGCTATTGTATACGTATGTATACATTTAAGGAATCTTCTCACTTTAGACGCTAAAAAAATACTATTTTAATGAATATTTTTGATAGGTTTATATTACAGATTACACTTAATAAATACACTTTCGAAATACATTTTTAAAAAAAGTTATGTATTCATGTAACTCAAACAAACTTTAAACGTGTTTTTCTCGAAACAATGTTTTTCGACGGCTTTTTGATAAAAAATTTAACCACATACTCTTTACAACTATAGCTATAGCGCATATCGAGGATTTTTTTTAATTTTGATATTTACTATTTTTTTTGCAAAAAACGGTGAAAGAAAGTCGTTTTTTTTTGTTTTTTCGAAAAATGTCCGCTATTTTGTTATTTTTGCATATATCAAAAATTAAGGGTGTGCGGGTACCCGATGTTCGGGTCGGGTCGGGTACCCGACGGGTTACGTTTTTGCATTACCCGCCACTATCGGGTACCCGAATGTGGTAATCGGGTACTCTCAAATTTTTGGTACTCGTAAACGTCGAGTACTCTTAAACTTCGAATATTCTTGAACGACTGAAATAATAGGAGAAAACGAAAACTCGAAGAAGGCGATAAAACGAATAAATGATAGTACTGTAAAAAATCTTTTTTCGCCTCACTTTTCTATCCTGTGTGTGTGTGTGTGTGTGTGTACGTACGTGCGAGTGTGTGTGTCTGTTAGGATGGAGTGAAAAACGGTAACTTTTGGCGGGTCGTATCGTAATAGCGCGGGAAAGTTGCGTTTTGGCATCACTAAAAAGTTTCCGAAAGGAAAAAATGTACAATGAATATCTTCTGTTCCGGCGAACGCCTTAAAGTTTTGATTTTTTTAACGTGGGTTTTAAATGGAGAAAAAACCCAAAAAGACCAAGATTCAACGCCTCGCGTTTATTCGAAGCAAGAAGAATGTAGCTTCCATTTCACATTTAAAAATTGAAAATATCTTAATTAGTTTCAGAGATATAAGCGTTTGAAAAACACGCTTTACCTGGAAAAAAAATAAAAAAATGACAAAAAATTAAATTAAGAAGAATGAATCGCCGAAATTACCAGTTAGCACTAGAAAGAATTAAAGAAAATTCGACGAAGAATCTTGCTTTTATTCAGTTTTTTGACATTCAAATATCTCGATATTTCCTGAGATGCAAGTGTTTTAAAATAAGTTTGCCGGAAAAAATTGTGAATATATATATATATATATATATATATATATATATATATATATATATATATATATATATATATATATACATAACAAAAATACTAAAATTATTAAATAAATTATTTGTATTCCTTATGAAGTCCAACCTATCGGCGAAGGGTAGAGAACATAAAGCTGGAGTGTATTTCGTTCGTTTTGGTACGTTTCCGTGGCGCTATTTATACTATGAAAAGAAATTTTGTTCCGGTAACACGACTTATCGAGTACCCGATGTGAGAAGAGTACCCGAAAAAATTCGGGTACCCGAAAAACTCGTGTACCCGATCGGGTCATAGTCTAATTACCCGACCCGACCCGACCCGACTAATTCTGCTACCCGCACACCCCTGTCAAAAATTGTTTAATATGCGCTATAGTCATTAACATACTGACTCTAAAACCGTTTGATTTTTTTCTTTCGGATGATCCATCGCCGCGATTTCATCGACAGCGCAGACCTTCCATTTTTTTAGGATATTTTTTGACTACCATTTTCGTCTATAAATAGTGACTTAAATAAATAAATAATAAAATTGAATGCATTTCGAAAGTGTTTTTATCAAGTGTAACAACTTTTATATCAATATCTATAATATAAACCTATCAAAAAAATTCATGAAAATGGTCTTTTTTAGCTTCTAAAGTGAGGAGACCCCTTAATTACTTGTGTATTTCAATTTCGTATTCTACATCCCGAATATGTTTACGTTATTACGATTATTATTTTTTTTATTTATTATCATTATTATCATCATTTTAATTCATTATTAATATTATTAGTATAACTTGTGTATAATTTTCATTTATTATTTATAGTATTGTTATTATGATTACTATTATCCAAGAAAATCTAAAATGGTACGGCAGCCCGATATTTGGTCCGCTTTGTTAATTGAAAAAAAAAAAGTTGCACTGACCTACGGAATTCGGAGGTGGTGGTGTGATAAACGGTGGCGGATTGACGTCGTCATCCTTGTCCAGCTCGTCGTTGTCGTCTTGACCAAACTTCTCGACATTTTTGTCATCGTGGCAAAAGTCGTTGAAAAAACAGAAACAGAAAAAAAATGATGATGAGAATGAAGGATTTTTATTTATTGTTGTCATCAGTGACGATACAGATGAGGTAAATGTACATGTACAATGGGAGTGGTTGGTTACTGTACTCGGACAAAGAGGATTGAATTAAGTGACAAGTGCGGAGGGAACGGGGGAAGTTGGACGTTAGATGAGGCACGATTAATTGCAGACACGTATAGTTATATCCCACTGTGGAATAGATATATATATAATTTATTGTATAAAATATCATATTATGAACGTAATTAGTGGCATCTAAAATTGCATATAACACATCTAAATTATAATATTATAACGTGTAGATGTTATGTGTAATTATAACATTATACACACACACACGCACACACGCATATATATATATATATATATATATATATATATATATATATATATATATATATATATAAATACAATACCGGTCAAAAGTTTGGATCCACTATTCGATATTTCGTGCCGCACTAAAAGTTACATAGCTTCGTAAAAAAAAAGCTAACCAAATTTAACGAACGGCGTTTTGAAGGGAACAAATTCAGCGTTGTTTTGCTTTTTTGAAATATTTTTTATGATTTTTTTTCGACCCGGTACGCAATTTTGTACGTGACTATTTTTCGGCCATTTTTCAACCATAGAGAATTGGGTGCAGAACTTATGGAATTTTTTGTTGTCATTTTTATGCACGATAAACTTGAAAGGGGTGGCAGAAGCTCCATTTTCGTTTCCGAAAAAGTTTCGTACGATTTTTTTTCGCAAAGCCACTTTTGGCTAAAAAAGACAAATTTTGGAAAATGCAACGTAACTCAAGAACTATACTGTTTAAGAGGAAATGTCAAAGACGTAAAAAATTGCGTAAGTTTATACTGGATCGCCTGGAATTTTTTTAGAATTTTCCTTTGAGATTTTTTGTTTGCCTTTTTACGTTCGAAACTCTGATGAGTAGGATAGTTTAACTCGAAAAGTATGGCGTCTAGGACAAAATATCAGGAGGACAAACTGTTAATTTTTTATTCTAAATTCGTTTGAAATTTTGCAGAATTTTTTTGGAAATTTTTTCGAATTTTTTTTGGCCGACTCTCGGAGAATCGGTCAAATGATTGATTGGCGTATCTCCTTCGTTTTCAATACGTTCACATTTTTTCAGTATTTGTTCAACAGTTTTTTACATTGATTTTTTCAGGTCGTCTACGTGCTTCTGAAACATTGTAAAAAAAATTTGAAAAACATCTGAGAAAATTTCTGATAAAATTCAAGCAAATTTAAAATCGAAAATTAAAAGAGTGTCTCCTCCTAATATTTTCTCCAAAACGCCATACTTTTCGAGTTAAGCCAACCTACTCATCAGAGTTACGAGGCGAAAATAGTCAAAAAAAATCTCAGACCAAAATTCTGAAAAATTTCCAGGCGATCTAGTATAAATTTACGCAACTTTTTACATATTTGACATTTCCTCTTAAACCCCATAGTTCTTAAGTTACGTTGCATTTTCCAGAATTTGTCTTTTTTAGAGAAAGATGAAATAACTTTGCGAAAAAAATCGTAGGAAACTTTTCAAAAAACGAGAATGGAACTTCTGCTGCCCCTTTTAAGTTTATCATGGGTAAAAATGACAAAAAAAATCCATAACTTGTGCGCCCAATTCTCGATGGTCGAAAAATTGCCGAAAAACAGTCACATACAAAACAGTGCGTACCGGGTAAAAAAATCATGAAAAACATTTCAAAAAAGCAAACCAAAGCTGAATTTATTCCCTCCAAAACGCCGTTCGTTAAATTTGGTTAGCTTTTTTTTTGACGAAGCTATCTTACTTTTAGTGCGGCACGAAATATCGACTGGTGTATCCAAACTTTTGATCGGTAGTGTATATAAGGTGATTCACAACTATTAGGTTTCTTTTCCTAAGCGTATAGGGTGTGTCATTACGAGCAGAACTCTTTATTTTAAATGTCGCGCGCATTTTTTGCATTTTCTCAAAGTGTGCACATTCACGGATATATGAAAAAAATGTCCAGTCGAAAAATTGAAAATTGCCAAAGTTACAGACGATTTGGTGAGAGCAGGTAGCTCAACGATTTCCGTATACCGAAACTGTCAATCGCGTTTTTCTCGAAACGACTTTTCTCAAGCTGACCGGAATCATAACTCTAGCTATAATTGTCGAATTTTAACGTTGAAAAACCAAAATTTCCGTAATTGCAGTAGCTATCATTGTACGTAGCCTTTTTTCAATTTATTATTTTTTAAGCCCCCGAATATAAGTAAAAATTTCTCCAAACTTGCACTTTTGTTGAGCACCCGCTATTTTTCGAATTTTTTTGTTTTCGAAAACCCGCTGGGTACAACGTGAACTACATTTATATAGATTATAAAACTTTTTTATTTTTCAGATCAACCATTATTGAGTTATCGGTTATTGGACCACATTTTTTATACAGTCGCCATTATACCACAAGAACGTGTTTATTTTATTTTTTAAATTGCACGAAACAAGTTCAATGTATGCTTAATAACATACCTTTTTTTCGAATCCCAAATAAATAATCTAATAGACAAAAAAATCCCAAAATACTACCTCCTTTGGGCTCGTCACAGTGGTGTCCTCTCTTAAGTAAGGAACGAAAATTATTTACTCGTATGATCGATTTGCCAAGCGAGTCTCCGTGTTCGTTTTTTTCGAGTGCAACAAAAATTCAGCAAAAATGTCACTTCGTAAATCTTATAGTTGCGAATCACCCTATATACATACATACATACATACATACATACATACATACATATATATAGCAAGTTGAGCGTTAACTCGAAGCCAGGTGCATAAAATTTTCCATGTTAAATTGCGAACTATTAATGTCTCGAGCGGGTTGCAAAAAAAACCTTACCTGTGGATAAGTAAATTAACAAACAAAACATTTACACAATTAAAAAATTAACAAATGTTTTTTTCCGTCGTTTTTGTTGCCCCACCCCTGTTATTGCCAATCGAGCCAAGGAATTATTATTCACTCTATTTTTGTATTTCTCTTTGATTCGACCATTTGTGCTCAACGAGACAAAAAATAACGAAAAGCAAACGAACAAAAACAACAACAAAAAAAACAAAATCCCAGCACTGTGATGCCTCTCTACCTGGTCGAAGTCAACGAATCCCGTGACATTCTCAAGTGTCGAGGTGTCATCGTCACCCGAGCCATACTCGGGAAAGGACTGAAAGTAAAGTGGTAAAACTGCACAAAAAATACGTGTGATATGTACACTCGCTCGTATATCGTTGATTGGCTTTTTCGCAATTTTTTTTCCGCCATTTCGATTACGCGCGTTTATTTATTTCCTGATGCATATTCGCTCCGTACTCGTCGCTCTTTTTCATTTCAATGAAGTCATCAAAGTGCGATACAAAATATGAAAATATAACGGAATCAATAAAATTTATAGGATGTTCGGGAGAAATTAAAAAATATTTAAAATAAAGAAATTCAGTCGAAAAAAAAAACAGAATTTTCGAAAAACAGTAGTGAGAAAAATGAAATCCAGCTTGATTTTTTTAAACTAAAACGTGTCGAAATACCTATACGGACACTTAATTTTTCGAAATGACGAAACAATCGAAAAACAATCGGTTTAACTTTTTTGAATGAGGAATAGAGTTAGAAAAATAGTAAAGTTTAGTTTTTTTTTAAGTGATGAACAGTAAACAAAATGAAGAAAATTATAAAATTCAGTTCTAAGAATGGAAATAGAGGACGTGAAAAAAATGTGGCAACTTGCATTGGCAGCAGAAACGAGGCTGGTTAAATTCCAGCGTGAGAAACACGACGTGATCTCGAACATATATGCAGCGAGTTCCTTAACCAATGTACTACGAAAATAATGTTAGTCGGCGAGTGTTGTAATATGGACTTTCATCGATCCCCAAATTCTCATGAATTATATAGAGACTCGCCATATATATATATATATATATATATATATATATATACACGACATATGCGGATATACAGGGTATGTAGTACATGCACAGACTCGGCTAAAAGTATCCTTAATATATCCGTCCTACATCGACATTAATATGTTGAATTGAATTTTTTTATATTTCAACGTTTTAGAATTAGGTAATTAATTAATGTTTCTCATTTTTTTATATTAAGAATTATAATTTTATTAGATTTTTTTCTCAATATTTCTGCATTCATATTAATGTAAATACTAATACTATATTTATGACAGTTAAACTGTTTCATAGTTTAATATTTTAAATAATGACATGTAAACTAACAAAAAAACATATTATTACTAATATGAGTTCGAAATATCAATTATCAATATATTCGTCAATATCAATATAATATTGAATTGAGATATTTTTTTTTCATTTTCACAATTTTAACAACGATTTTTTATCAAATTTTCATTTAGCATATTTTGGCATTGATATTATTATTCAAAAAATTATCATTTTAAAAATATTTTTGTTAATATTATTGTCGTAATATTTCTAGTATAATATTTCGAATATTAATATGCAAGACTTTCATATTTAATCTTAATATTAATGTATTCATATTGTGTCCATACAAATATTCCGCAAACGCTTCGTTTACCCCAATGACGAGAAGAATTCGTTTGTAGATGACAAAAGATTTTTGGGTGCCGATACTTCTGGCCGAGGTTGTATATATACGTACGTGTACATAATATAGAGGCAAAAAGCGAGCTCAGACGATAACAGTCCTTTTTGATCAGAAGATTGTTCGGGTAGTTTCACGCGGCGCGGGGATAACTCACCTTTTCGCGCCATCCCCCCGCCCGAGTCTAATTATACGGGGGGGAGCGTCTTCTCGAGAGCACTCGACGAAGCCAGGGATTGGAGAAGAAGCTTATTCAAATTACGAAATCGGCGCACGTGCGACTCTTTATAGCCGGGCTACCATAGTTGTACCATTATACCATTATAAAGCGACGATGCTCATCGGAGTCTTCGCGCGCGCACGTGCTATTACACGCGGAACCCCTTTACCCAACTGCCATTTACCTCCCGTTCCCTTATTTCCCGACGTTTTATTCTTTCGAACGCGCGGGCGTGCCCCTCGTATACGTTCCACGTGCGACTTGTTTTCCAATCTTACGTTCCTCGCCAACAATGCGACTTTATATCTACAGGGTGTCACAAACGTTGAATCTCTCTACACAGTTCGGAATATACGGGAATTTAGGAGAGAAAAGTCCTTAGCAGTTTTTCTCTCCGTCGCACCGTTCCTTGAATATTGATAAATCAGTGTTGACCAATCCGACGCGCCGCTGACGCGTGCCATGCCGAGTGGGGGGTACGCAGCGCGCGGTGGGGGCTGCGCCCCGGCCACTCGGCCGCGTCGAGCAAGCTCGGTCGTGGTGGGGATGACTGGCGGGCGCATCGGATTGGCTACCGTTCTTTAGTCGATATCTAAGCAACGATGCATCTGACCGAAAAATGGATGAGGACTTTTCGCTTCGCAATTTCATCGTCTACCTCGTTGACAAACCTCTGGTGACAATTCCCAGACACCCTATACATACGCGTGGATCGCAAGACTGGACGAGAAAAAGCAAAGAAAATAAGGCGAAGATCATTCTTGCAACTTCGCGATACCGATTAAGAAGGATCGAGCGTCCCACCTATTAATGTTCAAAGACACTGACTTCTTTTTCTTTTACTCTCATTACGGATAAACGAATCTCCAATCATCGCCGTATACCGGTGGCTGCGGGGCTCTTAACTGAGTCCCACAGACTTTTCGTTGTTACACAATTGCGAATCGAGTGATGACGATGAGGCAGGTTAATTCGCGACTCACCTCGAAGCCCGTAGTGCATCTGACAAGATCCTGTGGATGGCCCGGATAGAGTTTCAACGATTGGAGTAGACCCTTCGAAATAAACAAGCGCCGTCGTTTAATGAAATTCTGGATTATACGAGATTGAGAAAAGACAAGCGGCCTAGCCCCGCCGAGAGACAGTCTTGCACACGCCTCATGATGCAAGAAGCTTTCCTCCAATTATCGTCTACGCGGTTCTCAGCAAAATTAATGCGCTCTATATGCGACGACTCGTACCAATTTCGACGACATATAGTCATATGTCACCCCTACTCGATTCACATACGTTCTCACATGTATATATAATATACGTGTACAAAAAAGGTACCGCGTTTCCTTCACGGAGAAGCATTATATACAGGGTGTATACAGATGTATACAGAGTTTATACAGGGTGTATTTGAGTCCGCACAACGAAATATCTCAAAAGGAATGCATTTTACGATAAAATGTTCCGAACAAAAGTTTTACAGTTCCAAGGAACTAGTATGACGGTGTTGGATATTTTTGATTCAGTGGCCATTTTCAAGGTTAATTCAAGGTCGGCTCTATTTTTTCAAATAGGAACCAGCATTTTCCATTTTGCAATGTTTCTTTCCGCAGCAAAATGAGTAACTATTGTTCGAAATATTTTTTCTTAAAGTGCATGTGTCTCGAGATATTCAACAACTTAAACGGTACCCTATGAATTCAATATTAAAAGTAGACTCCTTTTATTACGAAAACAGAGAATTCCTTCATGATCATTTCCTCGCGGCATGATCATAAGCTGTCCTATTTTCGGACAAAAAATACCGTGCCACAACTTTTTTGAGCCCCAATTGTTAAAAACCCTTAACATATGTACAGGATGGCCCGAAAAGTGACGTTGAAAGGAAAATCCAGATGCCTCGTATCAATACCTATCCGAATCACCGGTATGTTCTACAATCATTTGAACTTTTTGAGAAAAAAAAAAGTTTAATTTTTTTTCTCGACTTTTCCTGTCGCCTGTGGTTTTATTTTTTTTTGTGCATGTCCTTTCCTCTCAGAAGGTTGCCAAAGCAATTGGGAGACGGTAAATCTATCATAAGTGTTTTTGGCATTTACGTGAGTGTTCAGTTGGTCATTTATTTATCGCTCAACGGTGCACTCTATAACGATAACACAAGTTTAAAAATCGCAAGGAAAGTACACACACAAAAGGAAAGTATAAACAAATGCTTTTTTTGTCGACAAGTAAAAAAGATCGTACGACATACGTGCGGGTGATTCGGATAGATATTGATACGAGACATCTAGATTTTCCTTTTGGACTACCTTATATATATTTATATATATATATACACTCTTCTCCTCCTCTGTATCTAAACGTTTGAGCAACGAGCCCAACGCTCCCCTCGGGGCTACCTATAATACAACTCAATTCAAAGAATGATTCATCATCGCCGTGAATAAAACAGCGCCTATTATATCTTCGGTCTATCATCGGTCTTCTCCGGGCACGTAATTACCTACGCGTTACGCCATGATAGTTAAACCCGCGTAAAAGCCTCCGAGTTCGTTGTCGCACTGTTCCCTGTGCCCTTCCCTCGTGGCCTTGCTACCACCACCACCACCCCCCCGACCAACGACCCTTCACCTTCTCTTGCCGTCCAACGATGAATATGTCCTGACGGTGCTATAAATTTCTGTGCGTTTGCTTATCTTCAACTTGTGTATATATATGTACATATATGAATATATATATATATATATATATATATATATATATATATATATATATATATATATATATATATATATATGTACCTACTTGTGAATTTGTCCTATACATATATAAGAGCCCCTTATTTTCGCGAATATAATTTGTCATGTTAATTTCATATATATAAATTACGTATTCATGTTAGATAAAGAATCCATTTCTTGCTGCCCCTTTGTTATATACACACACATGCCTACATACCTACATACCATAGGTATATATATATATATAAAATGGATTAACTAAGATAATACTGTCTGCTGATCAGCAGATATTGCCTCCGAGCTACCGATTAATTTTCCACATATTGACCCAAATCGCCGCATTGCGAATACATACATCCAAACATATGCGCGTGTACCCTAGAAATTTGTGAATTGTCGAAAATCCCACACATCAATTTGGGTATTATGATATGCGCGCGTGCACGCGCGCGTCGAGAAAAGGCACGTTGGCGCGGACGTGTATGGGAAAGGCAGGACAGGAGGTAAGGCAGAGAGAACGGAAGGGCTGGAAGGAAAGGATGACGAGCCTCTTGGCACATTCGCGTGCATCGCGAGGTTTGACTCGTGAATCAACGGCTCGTCAGGAGATCCGACAAGTTAGTGACAGCCGGTTATACGCTTTGCCGGCGATGCATGTTCAGCCTGCACACACACACACACACACACACACACACATATATATATATACATATATATATACATACATATATATATACATATATATATATATATATATATATATATATATATATATATATATATATATATATATATATATATATATATACACACATATACATATACATATACACACACACACACACACACACACACACACACACACACACACACACACACACACACACACACACATATATATATATACATATATATATGCATGTACTATTCACAGTACATGAACCAGAATATATAACGCCTCGTTAGGAACATTAGGAACATATCTAACCTAGGTAAGATTAGTCCAAAGTCTAAGGATTTCGAGTCATCATGGTAAGTATGATTTTTGGAAAATTTTCCAAAATTAGGCACTAACTCGTTCATAATGTTCAATCGACAAACACCAATACATAACATCTGTATCCACACAACTAACTAAATGGGACGTGTTGAATAATTAAAAACTTGTCAACAAATAAACATACCTTTTATGTTAATGCTATTTTTTTCTTATGCTATTTTTTTCAAAATTGTGTGCTATGCTAATTAAAAAAATGCTATTGAAAAAAAATGTCATTATGTTAATGCTATTTTTTTAAATAGCATTAACATAAGGAGTATGCTTATTTGTTGACAAGTTTTTAATTATTCAAAATAAGTTTTTAGTTACCAAGGTTTTGTCTGTTTGAACATTATGAACGAGTTAGTAGATAATTTTGGGAAATTTACCAAAAATTACACTTACCATGATAACTCGAAATCCTTAGCCTTAGGACTGAGGTAACCTAGGATAAATATGTTCATCACGAGGTGACCTATCACCCCCTTAAGGCTTTGCATCGACCTTCGTAACACCCTGTATAGATCTATATATATATATATATACTCACACATATAATTTACAGGAGGAGCAGAGGCTTCTTGCATGACATAACTCGCCCTTAGCATTATCCCTTATTTGTTTGGCAAACTACGCGGTAAACTGTTATCGAGCTCGCACGCTCTGTTTTACTTATATATATATATATATATATATATATATATATATATATACAGGGTGGCCCGAAAGGTGACGTCCAGAAGAAAATTTAACATGCCTATTATCAATACCCATTTTAAGGGGTTACCCCCACTTGCGATTTTGAAAAAATCGATTTTTTTTAATTGCATTTTTTTGAAGTGCAATTTGAAGTGCAGTTTTTTTTTGATGCCCGGAATAGATGACTCTATGTAAGTTTACAAAAAAAAATATTTTCTTCGTGTAAACTGAAATTGAAACTTTGAACGCGTTTTTCTCAAAATGGCATTTCTGAAGTCGGTGACCAAGATTACTCGAACACTAATGAACCGATCTTCTTGAAATTTTGCAGGCTTATTTAATACATAAAAATGTAGTCTTTAATCGTTCGATTTTTTTTTCGAAAAAAATGGCCGTTTTATAGCCAAAAAACGGCCGTTTTTTTTCGTTAAAATCGAACCATTAACTTTGACTGTCCGCCATTTTGTGAAAAATGAATATTTTTTAAAATCCTTCGATTAAAGACTAGTTTATACTTATATTTGACTAAATCCATCCGCATTTTTTTTTCAGATGATCCACTTCGCCGCAATGTTGGTCACCGCAAACCGTGTATATAAAAACATTATTTCATTGACGGCCATTTGCCACTAAACAATGTAATGGTTTTCCATAAAAAAATTACTGAAAGTTCTTCAAGATGTGTTCTTTAAGATGGTATATTGATCGATTAAAAAAGTTTTGTAGTTTTCTTTAAAAAAATTCATGAAAAAGGCCTTTTTTGCGCTACAAGTGGGGGCCTTAATCACCCCCATCTATGTACTACGATCTTTTTTTAGTTTTCGAGAAAAAAGCATTTAATTGTTTTATTCTCTCTTTGTGTAGATACTTTTCTCGCGATTATTGTTTGTGTTATTGTCACGAAGTGCACTGTTGAGCACCACATAAATGACCGACTGGACACTAACGTAGATGCCGAACATTTCGACCAAAAGTTCAAAGAGTAGGTTGAGTGGATCTGTCACTAAAGTTCAGACGATAAAAAGAAATACTTATAGCAGTCTAAATGACTCCGCATTGCTTTGAAAAACTGCTACCTAGAAACATCGCTTAAATGTCCGCCTTCGATTCTGTTGAAAGTCATATACGTATGTGATAAAGCATTGAAATTTATGAGACACGTGTTTTTTTAAATCTTTATTATTTATATGATTTTGCAATTATTATTTATATTTATATGATTTTGCAGTTTCGCCCACGAGTAGGTCACCCGTCTGAATGACACATAGATCCAAATCCACTGTAAAAGTAATGAAAATAATTTTAATTGACAGGTCACACTCCTTTCTTTGATGGGTGGTTTCCTCCCTTAAAACCGTTTTTCCGCTGGTAGAAAAAAAAATACGTGTCTAATAGTTTTCAATACTTTATCACATATATAAGTCTAAGCAAAATCGGAGGCCGACAGTTAAGGGGTCTTCTCACTTTGGACGCTAGAAAAAGACTATTTTCATGATTTTTTTTTACAGGTTTATTCTATAGATATTGACATAAAAATTGTTACCCTTAATTAATACACTTTGGCAATACGTGATTTTTTTTTCAATGTATTTATGTAACCCAAACTAACTTTAAAAGCGTTGTTCTCGAAACGACGTTTTTCGACGGCCTGTTGATAAAATCTTCGAAACTACTGAACCGATCCTTATAAAATTTCAACCACATATTCTTTACAACTATAGGTAAAGCGCATATCAAGGATTTTTTTAAATTTCGATATTTACTATTTTTTTTTGCTAAAAACGGTGACAAAAACACGTTTTTTTTTTCTCGAAAAATGTCTGCCATTTTGTTATTTTTGCATACATAAAAAATCGTATAATATGCGCTATAGCCATTAACATACTGAATCGAAAACCGTTTGATTTTTTTGTTTCGGATGATCCATCTCCGAGATCTCATCAACAGCGCAGACCAATAATTTTTTAGGACATTTTTTTAACCACCATTTTCGTCTATAAATAGTGATTTGAATAAACAAATACATTTTTTTTTACGAGTTTCGAAAGTGTATTTATTAAGTGTAATAACTTTTATATCAATATCTATAATATAAACCTATCAAAAGAATTAATAAAAAAAGCCTCTTTAGCGTCTAAAATAAGAAGACCCCCTAAGTGATGTTCCTTGTAAGAGGAAGGTACATACACACAAGAGATTTAAAGCATAATCTATACTCTGGATAAAATCGCGTAAAATAAAATAAAAAATACTTTTCTCGGGAGAGGAGAAAAGGTCGTAGAAGATCCATGATGGTGATTCAGATAGGTTCTGATGCGAGGTATTTAAATTTTCCTTTTGGACGTCACTTTTCGGGCCACCCTGTATAGAAGTGTCTGTATATATATATATATCGCCGCCCTGCCACCCTGTTGAAATAATATCGAGCAAACGTTCCGATGTTTAAAGCCAGCAGCAGGGGTGAAGGATATTCCGGTGCATCTTAATTAACAAGCTTGTCCCACTCTTTCTCCCGCCGGCTTATAAACTCCAATAAGATCCGGCAATAGCGCCTCTGTAAATCTTTCAACATATATATATATATATACACACACACACACACACACACATACATACATACATACATACATACATACATACATACATACATATATATATATACATATATATATATATTATATATGTCTATTTATGTATGTATGCATGCGAATAATGTAGAATTTATTTCCTATCTCTGGTTGCCTCTGCTACCGACTCGGTGCAGCTCTTGCTCGCGGATCGCGGAACGCGATTTTTTTCTCCCTTCATTTATTTATAATCTAATTCGCTCGAACGAGTGTATATTTTATTTTATTTTTCGTTTTTTTTTTGGACTCATTAGCTCGACCGAAATAATAAACGCTTGTAATATGGGCGAGGACGGTGATTATCGAGCAGAAAGCGTTGCAGTGCCCGAGAACGCGGGCGACCGAAGCGGGAGGAAGAAAAAAAGGCTCGCGAGGAGGCGAGGACTTTGCGCGGGCACGTTATCGTGTTTGTACGGCAACGAGAACGTGGCGGCTTTGCGCAAAGATCGTTATCGAGATCAGAATGAAAAATCTTAGGATTAAGATCCTGCGGAGTGTAGGTGTGTACCGTGTGAGGCTCGAAAACTCTCGGAGGTATAAAATCATGTGCGTATTTAACGATTTTTTTTCGTATGAAAAAGTGATTCACTCATAAAATTAATTACACATCTATTTAGTATGAATATCAAGCTGTTGGAATTTTTTTATTTTTCGATGTACAAAATGGCCGACTACTCGAAACTTCGCGAAACAGTTTTTTTTCCAATTGGCGTGACAAATAACTTCAACAATTTTCACTCGATTTACTTCAAATTTGAAAGTTATGTTCCTAATTGCATTTCGCGGAGAAGTACGAACGGAATTTCCGATTAATCAAAAACTTTTCATTTTATGAGCAGTTTATGAGCAGTTGCAACGAAATTTTTCACTGATACAAGAAGAAAAAGATAATTCATTAATTAAACTTGGAACAATCACTGGTTCAAGGGAGAGGGAGCACGAGAGGAATACTAGGGAAAATCATACACAAAATAATTAAGTAGGTAAAAATAGGGAACCTCTCGCGAATAGCGACCCGCAGATCGAGAAAATAATCTCTCTATTATACTCTCTATTAATTTCCCAAGTTCAACTACCTACAATTTTTTAATGAAACAATATTTTTTTAATTCCGTACGTACTTCTCTAGGTATTCTAATGTAGATTGACGAGAATTTTTGTTTTTTGTTCTAGGTGAAAAATTGTGTATGCTAAATGGCACGCCGCGGAGCGCCTAAAAAAAAGACAACAAAAAAAATATTAGTAGTCGGCCATTTTGTAAATCGAAAAAAAAAAAATTCTTTCTAACAGGTTGATATTCATACTAAATAGATGTGTAATTAATTTTATGAGTGAATCACTGTTTCATACGACAAAAAAATTGTTAAATTCGCACATGATTTTATACCCGTTACTGAGTCCTAAGGCCTTAAGGGGTACCCCCACTTGCGATTTTGAAAAAATCGATTTTTTTAATGCATTTTTTTGAAGTATAAGTATCCGGGCCCATACAGAAGTATGGGCCCGGAATAGATGACTCTATGTAAGTTTACAAAAAAAATATTTTCTTCGTGTACACTGAAATTGAAACTTTAAACGCGTTTTTCTCAAAATGGCATTTCTGAAGTCGGTGACCAAGATTACTCGAACACTAATGAACCGATCTTCTTGAAATTTTGCAGGCTAATTTAATACATAAAAATGTAGTCTTTAATCGTTCGATTTTTTTTTCGAAAGAAAATGGCCGTTTTATAGCCAAAAAACGGCCGTTTTTTTTTCGTTAAAATCGAACCATTAACTTTGACTGTCCGCCATTTTGTGAAAAATGAATATTTTTTAAAATCCTTCGATTAAAGACTAGTTTATACTTATATTTGACTAAATCCATCCGCATTTTTTTTCAGATGATCCACTTCGCTGCAATGTTGGTCACCGCAAACCGTGTATATAAAAACATTATTTCATTGACGGCTATTTGCCACTAAACAATGTAATATTTTTCAATAAAAAAATTACTGAAAGTTCTTCAAGATGTGTTCTTTAAGATGGTATATTGATCGATTAAAAAAGTTTTGTAGTTTTCTTTAAAAAAATCATGAAAAAGGCCTTTTTTGCGCTACAAATGGGGGTAACGCCTTAAGCGAAGCCTCGAATCGATTCCAAAGTCAGCTCCACTTTTTTAAGTGGGAGCCATCATGCCCCCCCCCCTCCCCCGAGTTAAAAAAAGACCTGAAAAACATTTTTTTAAAGTAGAAGGGCTATTACTTTTTTTTTAAACCAATGACCTATCTCGACCTCAACGTGGGAAAAAAAAATCATAAACCGGGCATTAGCTCGAGGCTGAGTAGCGACCGTGGTATTTCCGGAAGCGGATAACAATTTTGATTGGGGAACGCGTTTATAATGGTCCGCACTGTTAAGCGCGTAACATTTTTTCGATACGATTTTTGAACGATACACGGATCGGTTGCAGCATCTCGTTTTCGAGTGCTCCATTTGTGATGACCCATACTGTAAATATATTTACAGGGTGTCCCTCTTATCTCTGCCACCCGAAATAACTTGGTAATTAACGACGTCACAAAAAAATGTTCCAGCCAAAAGTTGTACGGTGTAAAGGGGACTATCAAGTGCGATCAACTTTTTTTTTATTTCAGCCAAGGCGCTTTCGCACAGTGAAGGTCACCACTTTTTTAAATGGAATGGTACATTTTTTTCAATCATCTTGTGGAGCACCTCAACCCACATAAAAAACATTAGGAGGTCAAAAACGTTTAAGGCCATTCGAGGTCAATATCGATTATACAAATCTAAATATCTAATCTAAATATACAAATCTAAATATCTCGGATCACTACCAAATATTTGGTAGTGATCCGAGATATTTAGATTTGTATTTCATTTGAATAGGTGACCTTGAATGAAGTTTTTATATGTCGAAACATATCGATTTTTAGGTTTATTTTCACCCTCTAAGTGGTTGATTTAAAACAAATCTTGAAATACGTATCTGCTTATTTGTTTTTAGGAGTACTTTTACGAAGTTTCGAGTCGAAATGTCTATTTAATATCGTTTCTCCATACAAACTTTGAACCCCCATATTACCCCTTCAGAGGTTGAATTTCGGAATTTCCTTCCATATCCCTTGTCTACATCCTAAAGGGAACCCCTGTGCAAAATTTCAGCTTTCTAGGTCCAAGGGTTTGGGCTGGGCGTTGATAGATAGAATATAGATAGATAGATAGATAGATAGATATTTAGATAGATAGAAGACAGATATATAGAAGATAGATAGATAGATAGATAGAAAATGGATAGAAAATAGATATTTTCACCCCCTAAGGGGTTGATTTAAAAAAATCTCGAAATACGTATCTGCTTATTTGTTTTTAGGAGTACTTTTACGAAGTTTCGAGTCGAAATGTCTATTTAATATCGTTTCTCCGTACAAACTTTGAACCCCCATTTTACCCCTTTAGGGGTTGAATTTCGCCATTTCCTTTCGTATTCCTTGTCTACATCCTAAAGGAAAGCCCTGTGCAAAATTTTAGCTTTCTAGGTCCAAGGGTTTGGGCTAGGCGTTGATAAGTCGGTGAGCCAGTCAGGACTTTTCTTTTTATATATATAGAAGATAGATAGAAGATAGATAGATAGATAGAAGAATATATATATAAAATATAGAGGGCGTACTATTTAAGTTGGCACCATGAATTATCCCAAGAGGGATGCATTTTGGGAAAAAATGTTTCGAACAAAAGGTTTACAGTTTTAAAAAACAAAAATAATGGCGTTAGTTATTTTTTATTTCGTGTCAATTCTCAAGATTATTTCAAGGTTAAGTAGATTTTTTCAAATAAGAACCAATATTTTTCATTAGGCGATATTTTTTTTCGTAATAAAATACATAACTTTTGTCCGAAACTTTTGACCGTTTGACATCGATTTTTCGAGATATTTTGAATATTCGATCAAACAGATGCCCAGAAAATCAGCACGAAATATCAGGAAGAACTAAAGGAGTCCGAACTCTAATGGGAGGGGTAGAAGAAAAGTGGTACGCGAATCTGCTGGATTTAAGGGGTTACCCCCACTTGCGATTTTGAAAAAATCGACGTTTTTTTATTGCATTTTTTTGAAGTATAAGTATCCGGGCCCATACTTCTGTATGGGCCCGGAATAGATGACACTGTGTAAGTTTACAAAAAAAAATATTTTCTTCGTGTAAACTGAAATTGAAACTTTAAACGCGTTTTTCTCAAAATGGCATTTCTGAAGGCGGTGACCAACATTACTCGAACACTAATGAACCGATCTGCTTGAAATTTTGCAGGCTTATTTAATACATAAAAATGTAGTCTTTAATCGTTCGATTTTTGTTTTTCGAAAAAAAATGGCCGTTTTATAGCCAAAAAACTGCCGTTTTTTTCGTTAAAATCGAACCATTAACTTTGACTGTCCGCCATTTTGTGAAAAATTAATATTTTTTAAAATCCTTCGATTAAAGACTAGTTTATACGTATATTCGACTAAATCCATCCGCATTTTTTTTTTCAGATGATCCACTTCGCCGCCATGTTGGTCACCGCAAACCGTGTATATAAAAACATTATTTCATTGACGGTCATTTGCCACTAAACAATGTAATATTTTTCAATAAAAAAATTACTGAAAGTTCTTCAAGATGTGTTCTTTAAGATGGTATATTGATCGATTAAAAAATTTTGTAGTTTTCTTTTAAAAAATTCATGAAAAAGGCCTTTTTTTGCGCTACAAGTGGGGGTAACCCGTTAAGATAGAACGAGCGCGTGCTCTTGATTTCTGTAATTTTTGTTTAAATTTTAACCTGACATTGTTCATATAATGATGCATGTTTGAGTGAAATTTCAGATCAGTCGACTATTTAGACTGGGGGATGATGGGTTTTGAAATTGCAACTTTTAACGCTGCAACACAAATTTTTATTTGGAAGTAATTTTTCATCGACCAAAGTCTTTAATTAGCTATAAATTAACCAACACTTTTATTTGTTAATGAAGATAACATAAATGATATAAAATATTTATATTTATAACGCAAATATTTTTTTTATGATAAAAGTTTTTAACTTATGAACACGATAATTTTTTTTCTCGAAATATTGAACAATACTGTTCCGCGGTTTTGCCATGTCTTCTTATTGCAGGAGACAAATATTTTTAACGGAGAATTATTCTGTCTTTACTGAACGTTTTTAGCAAAACTGAATAGTAAAGGCAATCCAAACTTTTTTCACTCTTTACCTAACTAGTTTGCTATCTAAACACGATTTTTTTTTCAAAATTTATAAACACAATATAATGGTGCGACGAATTATGTGACCTGACTTTCGGTCCATGCAGACCCTTTAGTGTTTAAAGTTGCAATTTCAAAACTCATTATCTCCCAATGTACATAGTCGACTGTTCTGAAATTTCACTCAAACATGCATAATGACATGACCAATGTCTGGTTAAAATTTGAACATAATCTATAGAAATCAAGAGATTAAAATTCTGTGATTAAAATGCTGCATGATTAAAATTCGCAAAATATCATATTAAGTTATATAAAAAAATTATTTTAAAAATTCATATTCTGGTAGGTAATTTACAAAAAATTCATCCGGGTCATAATGGCCTATTGTGTCAGCGTGGGGTTAAGGGGTTATATACAGTTAAAATTTTCGAAAAATCGATTCTTTATTATTTTTTTTCGTAATGTACATATATTTAAGTACACACACAGAAAATTTCTTGTCAATCCGGCGAATATTCTCGAAGTTACACGCACATTTGTAATGACGTGTCAGAGCGTTCGAAAGTGCTTTTGAAACTTTAAACGCGCTTTTCTCAAAACTGTGTTTTTAAAGTCGGTGAGCAGGATTTCTCGGAAACGGCTAAACCGATCAGTCTCAAATTTTAACACAATCTTTTCAAGTATACTTTTTAGTAATCAATCGAAGGTTTTTGCTCACCGATAAATATTTCCCATTTTATGAACAATTTAAGGCTTGCATTTTTTCAAAAATTGTTTTTTTTTTCAGAAGCCGCCATTTTGTCAAAAAATATTATTTCGCTTATTCCTTCGATCAATTACAAGATAATCCATTATATTAACGAAATATTTTTGCAGCAGCTTTAAAAATAATTATTTTTACAAATAAAACATATTAAAATACAGTTAAAAGTTATCATAATATGCGTACAAATTTTTACGTTAATAGATTTAAAGGTCTTCTCAAGAAAATTCATTTCTTAAGTTCAAATACCTGCAACTTTTGAATAAAACAATATTTCAAAAATTCCGTACGTACTTCTCTAGGTATTCTAATGTAGATTGACGAGAATTTTCGTCTTTTGTTCTAGGTACAAAATTGTGGATACTAAATGTCACGCCGCGGAGCGCCGAAAAAAAAAA